>SMDT01002403.1:0-444935 GCA_005392925.1 Aquilaria sinensis
ACCAAAAACAAATCTACCTAGAATCGTTAAAGTTAATGGTTGATATAGGTATGTATCTACAAATCTTAGGCTCAGCTGGTATTGGCATAATGCTCGTGATTCTTTCTTCCACTTCAATTTTTTTCACTAGCAATTTGGAGAGGTCTTCGTGAGGCCAAATGGAAAGGCTGGACATCTGTGATGGTAGAATCCAACTCACAACTGTTGTCAACGCTTTCCTTCGATACACGGAAAGGCCCTCCTTCTATGCCCATAAGTTTGTATTCTAAAATTTGTGAAAATTTTAATTATTCAAAATTATGTGTTCCGTGCACCGATATGTTTAGATTTTCTCTTTTAAATTAATGTATTTTTGATGGGTCCGGGTTACTATATATGTGCTTTTACTTTTTTTCTACATATCATAAAAATTAACCTATAGTTTCGTAACTTCTAATCATCCTATGGACACGGGACACAAACACGTTGTTTTTCTAGCTAAAACATTTTGCTGTTGTATGCCGCACAAATTTCGCGTGTAAAAATAATTACACCCTGAAATTAATTGTAGCACAAATTACAATATTAAAATTTAGAACAGAGATTTTGGGGGATCGACTCTCTAGCGTGCTTCTCACGTGCACAATCCTCTGATTAACGCTTCGAGCTTTTGGTGGAGACACGAACGGCTTCTTCACGAACACGGATTCTGGACTTGTCTTGCACGAACACGAACCGAGGTCCTTGCCGCTTCTTTCGGTGTAAGATTTCTGTTGTACTCCTTGGACTTGGGGGCTTCGGGTAATGTCCGCCGCTTTCTTGCCTCTTTCCTTGGAGTTTGACTTGTCGCAGCATAGAAACGAATTCTTCACGTTCCTCGCCGCTTCCACCGGATCTGGACTTGAACTTGATGCAGTGCTATCTCGCGTTCTTCACGTTCCTCACCGCTTCCGTCGGATCTGAACTTGAACTTGATGAAGCACCGTTTCACGTTCTTTGCGTTCCTCACCGCGTTCTTCAAATCTGGCCTCGAAACTGGGATTTGATCTTCTTTGGAGTTGATTTCTTCTTTCGCCGGGCTTTTGTGCTTGATCGGCTTGAAAAATAGGAGAAAACTTCTTGTAGAGAGATTTTTCTTCCTCTCTAAGTTTTTGCCTCTCCAATTTCTTTTTTTTTTTTTTTTTTTTTTTTTTCTTCTTTTCCCTTTTTTTTTTAGCTTTGGGGACCTATTTATAGGTATAGGAAGGAAGTGGTTTGATTCAAGAGAACCACATGTGACAATTATCATATATTTATCTCTTGTATTTATCTTAAGAGAAAATAAATATGATAATTACCTTTCATTAATTATCCAATTTATTTAATTTAAAAGGATAATTAATGGAGCATTCTAGAATGTTCTAGAATATTTGAGCAAAATCATGGGCTTTAATCATTTTGGATTTTAAGGCCCAATTTGCCAAAAGTGGACTTTGTCCAAAATGACATAATGAGTCTTCCTTCAGGGCCTCCAATTGTGTGCTTTTGAGCTCCCAAAAAAATTGGGTTTCTTGAATTCGTAGTTTCCAAAATTTGCGGACTTTTGAATTTTGGGCATCAATTTGGAAACGGGCTGGACAATTTAAATTGGGTTTAATATTTTTTAACCCAATTAAATTTTGATGTCTACAAATGCCCCATCAAGATTATTTATCTATACACTTTTTTTGTGTAATAAATAAAATAATCTTGATTTTTTTTATGAGAAAAATTTGTTATGTCATTCAACATGTGAGAAGAATTTTGCCATGGGACATGTCCCTGGTTGCACCAACTTTGGTCTCCTCCATGAAGTATATTTCCAATTTGGGTAGGAAATAATATTTGATTTGAACTCCAACATCAAATAAACTTGACCTGAAGTAGGAGTTGAATTTACATTTTATTTTGTGACAAATGCATGAATCAAAGTAGAGCTTTAATTCCATTAGGATTTGATCTCCTAGTTCAATTAGATTTTACAAACCCAATTGAACCAAACCAGCGGCTTGTATAAATCTGGCATCAATTTATGATTTTTTAACATGTCTGGTACGCTTCTCTTTCTCTCTTCGTGCTACTTTTCTTTTTTTCTTTTTTGGCTGCTGGCTTCACTGTTCGATTTTTGTTTCTGTGTAGTCCAATTTTCCGTTTCATCGCAAAGCAAAAGTCAGCAAAGGTAGGCATGTGGACCTTGGCGCAAGCCTTTCCCAAGAATTGCCTTGGCAGACTTCAAACGTAGCTGATTTTATTTTATTATTATTATTATTATTATTATTATCTTTGTCTTCATGCGCAGGAATTGTGGACTTGGCACATTAAAACAAAGCTTTTCCCAAGAATTGTCTGACAGACATCAGGCATGAAACCATTTTTTTTTTCCGTCCTTTTTGCCTTTCTTTTCTCTCTTGTTTTTTTAAACGTCTATTGCTTCTTTCACATTTTCTTTTTCCCTCCGCCTCCTTTTTTTTTTTCGCGGCTGGAGATGTCTGCGGGAAGGATTTTTCCGGCATGTATATATATTTTTTCGCGGCCGGAGATGTCTGCAAAATTTGCTATGCGAGATTGCTGATTTTGTTTCTTGCGTTTTTTTTTTGGCCGGAGGAACTGATTCGTCTTTTTTTTTTTTTTGCAGGACTTTTTTTTTTTCAGGACTTCTTGGTGACTCTTTGGTACCGTGGAGAACTGAGGGTTTAGGTATAGATCATCTCCAAACTTTGATTTTGGATTTCTCGATCTTTTCGGATCCCGAGGGCGTAGATGAACCTTTTAGGTTTTAAGGCGAATCTTTTCAGCCTTGTCTTTGTGCCTCTTTTTTGGATCACGGACCGCCTAAATCCTTTTGCTGTGGAGTGATCGTCGTTGCTATTGCTGCTACGTCAAGTTTCTTCTCCAAGTCAGATATTTTGTTGCAAGATGGCCGCCCCAAAAGTGCGTTCAGAAGTTGTACCAGCTTCCAAGCCGGTGAAGATTGATTGGATTGCTGAGTCTAATGATGGCAAGTATTTGATACTTCCAAAGGCCACCGTGAAGCCGCGTTCTTGAGGTGATGTTGGCCTAATTAAGCTTGCCGTTCGCTATCCGTCTGTCGGTCCTTATGCCGTGGAGCACCTACACCGCGTTGAAGAACTGAGCATGCCGAGGCTTAGTGAGTATCCCTTGGAGAAGGATATGGTTCCTGGAGATGTTGTCTTGCCAGATCGTCGACCATCCTTGTGCTTTCCCCTGTCTCATGTGAATGTTCATGATGTTCCAAGGCCACATGTAGCTGAGCTCATTTCCTGTCATCAACTGAAGTGGGGCTCTTCTTTTGATTCAAGAGGTGAGATTCAGTATTTGCGTGGTTTCAGGGAATGGACTGTCGATACTTGTGGTTTGCTGCGGGTGAACGGGCTTACTGACTTAGCTTCTGCCGTCGGAGCTGCGCGTTTTGACTACCATCGGCCGAATGGGATGTATCGTGCTTTGGTTGAGGCTTGGTCTCCTGGCAGAAATACTTTCATCACTTCAGAAGGTGAAATCGGCATGTCGCTCTGGGAGTTGCGTGAGATCAGCGGCCTTTCCATTCAGGGAGAGTATTATGAAGAGGTTGTGCCAAGCTACACTGAGCTCATGGATCGTACTACAGGTGGCTTGCCGGAGACTTGTATGTACCTCTTCAAGGCTTTCTCAGAGATTGCTTCTAGCAAGAACAAAGATAGGCTTTCGCATGCTGATTGGATTGATTTTTGGTTTAAAGTGAAGGATCCTATGCCCAATCCTCGTGCCTCTAAGCAATACCAGGTGGCGACTCAAGTGAAGTATGATCGTAGCGGCCGATGCACTAAAAGTCCGCAAATCAAGAGACCATTTATGATGGCTTCCCAAAACTCTGATTTTCCATTTGATTCGCCGGCTTTCCCTAAGCTTGGGTGTCCTACTTCTCCAAAATTTCGTGATGAGCTCAAAATTGCTGCTTACTTGGCTTTATGGCTTTGCCGCTACGTTCTCCCTTTCAATGATGACTTACGACCTGGAACTTTCAAAGCTGCATCAAAGATGGCACAGGGAGTCACCTTTAGTTTGGTACCTCCTATCCTGGCATGCATTTATAGAGGGCTCTCTGAGACTGGGCAGCTTGAAGGAGAGTCTCGTGATCTTGGCAGGGTGAAAGTAGCATTTCCTGGTCATTTCCTTTATGCTTGGGCTGGCTTGCATTTTCCACGAGGAGTTTATGACACCATGAGCAAAGATTTGCCTCGTCCTCTGATCCAGAAGATTCGTGGAACCTTAAATGCCTATCAACATTGGGAAGATTCTGCTGCTGACTGTAGGTCTTTACTACGTGATGGACTTTCGTCTCGTGATTTCTCATGGAATCCTATGCCGGCTTCAATAAATCCAGGGGAGCGTGCTGATGATGGGAAAAGAGGGCAGGATACCGCAGAGTTCATGATAAGCCTCCGTCCCGGGTACTTGACATATCGTCGGAACAATACCTTTATCTCGGAGTACTATAATCCTCATCGGTTTGCTCTGCAGCATGGCTTTCTTCAGAGGCTTCCTGGCAACCCAAAGCTCACTACTATTCCTTCTCGGCTTGACTTCTTATATGAAGCGTGGTTGTCTTTGACTCGGATTGGTATAGATGCTAAATTCCACATCCCCAAGTTTTCTTCCACCATTGGCTTGCAAGTTGACCTGAGCTATACAAATTGGTGGAAAAGTGAAGTACTCCCTACTTTGGAGAAAATTCCAATTTCTGTATTATTGGAGAGCGAGAAACCAAGCTTTGAGTTATCTCTTGTTAAAGTTCCACCATCCCTAGTTAAGGAGCAAAGCCTAGATCCAAAGAAGTGTCCGATGACGGGAGCATTAGTGGCTTCTACAGGAAAGAGGATCAAGTTGAAACCTCGTGAGCAGCTTTTGCCAGAACCTAGCATGCAAGCTTCAAGTAACAAGTGTTCTTCTCCTTGTCAAAGCTTAGGGAACAATCTTGGCATGTCCCTGAAGTCCCTTAATAAGGGTAAGTATCTTCCTTCTGTTTTGATTAAAAGAAAAAATTATTTCTTCATTTTAATTTGTCTAATCTTCTCCTTGTTACAGTCTTCCCAGATGTACCGGAATCAAAACACCTTTTCTCTGAAGAGGACCTGGCACATGGCATTGAGACGATTAGAGCTCTAGATGGTTTATCTGATCGTCCTATAAAAGATAATTCAAATGAGAAAGATGAAGTGGAAGTTGTGTCGAATGGCCAAGTCATAGCTTCTCCTTGCAAGGCACCTACCATCGATGCAGTCCCGACGCCTCCTTCTCTGAAGAGAAACTCACAAATTGTGCCAATATTCTCTTGTGCTTCCAACATGCCAAAGGAGTCTTTTGCTTCAGTGGATCTCATTAAGGAGATTATTTACCGTGGCCTCATAGACTACTTGAAGAAGGAAGGTGATGCTGCTTTGCAAAATGGATTTTCTTCACTACGAGATTGGTGGCATTGCAAGAGGGATGAAATTCCCAATCTTCTGACAAAATGTTTCTTTGTGGATTGCTCCCCTTTACTTGAAAAGATGGATTCTCTACTTAAAGGAACTGAGGTGTACCTTTCACAGAGGCAGGAAGCCATGCAGTCATTGGACCCAGAGGTGAATCAGAGGGAGCTTGCTTCTATTGAAGCAGAATCTAGCATTCATACTTCACGAGTGGCGACTTTTGCTGAGAAGATAGATTCACATGTTAATATCATAAAGAATGCTAATGCCCAGATAGAGAAGCTTCAACAGCAAGTAGCCGATTCATCAACTGCCATTGATATGTTCCACGATGAGAGTCAGAAATCTCTTGAAGCACTTAGTTCCTTGGATGCAAGGCGCGAAGAAATCAAAGATCGTTTAGTTGCAGGGGGATCTAGGATTGAAGCAGTAAATCGACAGAGGTAAGAACTTGAGAAAGAGTTTTTAGACATTTTTTCTGGGCATTGGGCCACTATTTCCATGTAGCTTTACTTACCTTTTCCCTTTTTTTTTTTAGGATTAGGTGGGCTGTAACAGGATTCCGGAATGCAATAAAGATATCTCTTTTATTTTTTTTTTAGTCTCATCGTCTTACTTATTCCCAATCTTTAAATAACATCCCAACCTTAATAATAAGGATGTACTTGAACTAAGTGACAAGCAAAACATAGCTCAAAAGAGGACATTTTTATTTGATTTAGCTGTTCACAGTTTATACTTATGTGGGCCAAGAGTATTACATTTTTTTTGTAGAATTTCTCCGTACACAGTTTATACTCGTGCGGGCTAGGAGTATTACAATTTTTTTTTTTTAAGGATTTTTCCGTACACAGTTTATACTCGTGCGGGCTAGGAGTATTACAATTTTTTTTTAGGATTTTGCCGTACACAGTTTATACTCGTGCGGGCCAGGAGTATTACATTTTTTGTTTTGAGGATTTCGCCGTACACAGTTTATACTCATGCGGGCCAGGAGTATTACATTTTGTTTTGAAGATTTTGTTTTGTTTTTGTTTTTTTTTTGTTTTTCCATACAGTTTAGGCTCTTGTGACAAGGAGCATGCCCCCGAGTCTTCATGCATAAAACTTCTTCAAGAACTTCCCATTAATGGGGTCGATTCTTAAACCGTCCTTATCCACTATCTTGTAAGCACCGTTGGTGTAGACTTCAGTCACCACGTACGGGCCATCCCACTTTGACACGAACTTTCCTCCGGCGCGCTTCGTCATGATGATTGGTCTTCTAATGGCTAACACCAGGTCCCAAACTTGAAAAATCCTCGGGCGCACCTTCTTGTTGAAAGCTTTTGCCATGCGAGCTTGATAGCACTCTAAGCGTTATTGAGCTTCAAGTCTTTTCTCATCTAAAGCATCCAGCTCCTCTAGCCACAACTTGGCATTTTCCTCATTGGTCAATCCTTCTTGCAGAGCTATCCTTAAGGAAGGAATTCGGCATTCCAACGGGAGGACTGTTTCTACGCCATAGACCAGGGAATATGGAGTTGCTTGAGTAGGGGTCCTGTGCGTTGTTCGATATGCCCAAAGGGCTTCTCCTACTTTCTCATGCCAATCTCTCTTTGATCCTGAGACAATCTTTTTCAAAAGGTTGCACAGCGTTTTGTTGAAGGCTTCGGCCAAACCGTTTGCTGCAGCGTTGTACATAGATGAGTTATGTTGGACAAACTTGAACTTGCCACAAAGTTTGTCCATCAATTTATTGTAGAACGGCTTTCCATTGTCAGTGATGATGTAGCGGGGAACTCCATATCGGTAAATGATGTTTATTTTGATGAATTCCACTACATTCTCTTTCTTGACTTCCTTCAATGGGATAGCTTCTGCCCATTTTGAGAAATAATCAGTGGCGGCCAAGATGAATGAGTGCCCAGCGGATGACTTAGGAGTGATTGGCCCCACAATGTCAAGCCCCCAAGCATCAAAAGGCCAAGAAGCCACTGTGGGATGTAACAGCTCCGGAGGTTGATGAATGAGGTTGGCATGGAATTGGCAGGCTTGACATCTCCTGGCGTAGCTGATGCAATCCTTCACCATCGTTGGCCAATAATACCCCATCCTTTTGATACGGTGGTAATGTTTTGGTCCAGACTGATGAGCTCCACAGATTCCAGAATGAGCTTCTTCTATCACTTGGCCAGCTTCTTCATCATTTAAGCATCTGAGGAGGACTCCTTCGATAGAGCGGCGATAGAGAACCTCCTTGAAATGGATGAACCTTGGTGCTCTTCGGCGAATATCAGCTCGACGACGAGGGTCTTCAGGTAGGTTACCATGTTCCAAGTAACTAATAAACGATTGTCGCCAATCCTCCTTTGGTTCGATGACGGAGATAGTATGACTGCACCCATATTTCTCGACTAATATTTGTGGTACCACCCATCTCTTGTGTACTTGGATCGAGGCTTCTTGCTCAGTTGAATTTGCTAGAACGGCTGCCAGGTTGGCTAAAGCATCGACATGTCGATTGTGCCCTCGGGCAACATGATGGATGCTTACTTGTTCTAATCGGTCCAGTAAATGCTTTGAATATTCAAATAAAATAAAGGGAGTAGTTCAGGTTTGCGAACATCATATTCTTGGAGAAGTTGGTTGACCACCAGCTTGGAATCTCCAAAGATTTCAAGTTCTTAGATTTGCATGTCCATGGCTGCTTCTAATCCAATTAGCAAGGCTTGGTACTCCGCTACATTATTTGAGCACTTTTCGAGTAAGCTGAAAGAGTATGGCAAAACTTCATTGTAGGGAGAGACGAATACCACACTTGCCTCCGCTCCATATTCTTGAGATGCACCATCAAAGAACCAGGTTGGGATGATTTGTGCAAGAAAGACTTCCTCATCTGGCAGGTCTTTTGGGAGTTCCCATTCTGCTGGTATAGGGTGATCGGCAAGAAAATCCGCCAATGCTTGTCCTTTGATTGCCTTTTGCAAGACAAACACTCACTATGTCAAATTCAGACAGAAGAAGAGCCCATTTAGCCAACCTTCCTGAAAGCACCGGTCTTGACATCAAGTACTTCAGTGGATCAGCCTTTGACACAAGATGGACTACATGGGCTAGCATATAATGCCTTAGCTTCTTTATAGCAAAGATCAGTGCGAGGCATATCTTCTCAATGGGAGAATAGTTAGCTTCTGCCCCCACTAGCCTTCGACTCAAGTAGTAAAGTGCATTTTCCTTCCCCTTATCATTTTGTTGAGCAAGAAGTGCCTCCAATGAGTGTTCTTGGGCAGCTATGTACAATATTAAAGGCTTTCCTTGAATTGGAGCAACAAGGATGGGTGGATGGAGTAGGTAGTCCTTTATACTTTGAAATGTATTCTTGCAAGCGTCATCCCAGATAAAAGGCATATCCTTTTTTAAAAGCCTACTAAACGGGTGGCATCGTCCTGCTAGGTTGGAGATAAACTGCCTTATGTATGCTAATCTTCCTTGCAGGCTTTTAAGCTCACGAATGTTACTTGGCTCATGCATTTTTAGGATTGCGTCTATCTTTGATCGGTCCACCTCGATGCCACGATGACGGACGATGAATCCTAAAAACTTTCCAGAAGTAACATCGAAAGCACATTTGAGAGGATTTATCTTTAGTTGGTATTTGCGGAGTCGGTCAAAGACGTCACGCAAGTCCTTTAGGTGGTCTGACTTGTTTTTAGTCTTCACCACCAAGTCATCGACATAGCATTCTACTTTCTTGTGCAACATGTCATCAAAGATTCTTTGCATCGCTCGTTGGTAAGTTGCACCAGCATTCTTGAGTCCAAATGGCATAACTTTGTAGCAATAAATCCCCTTTGGAGTACGGAAGGCTGTAAATTCCTCATCTTTTGGATCCATGCGAATTTGGTTGTAACCAGAGAACCCATCCATGAAAGACAAAGCTTCGTGTCCCGTTGTTGAGTCAACCATTAATTCCGTTATTGGCAAGGGGAAGTCATCCTTTGGGCAGGCTAGATTCAAATCTCGGAAGTCTATGCAGATTCTAATTTGGCCATTCTTCTTCCTCACGACCACAATGTTTGAAATCCAGGTGGGGTACTTAACTTCTCGAATGAAACCTGCATCAATAAGTTTATCTACTTCAGCCTCAATTTGTGGAATAAGTTCTGGCCGAAATCTTCGTTGAGCCTGTTTGACGGGGCGGGATCCATGCTTCACGGCAAGGTGATGGACAACGATCTTTGGATCCAATCCGGGCATCTCCCTATAGGACCATGCAAAGACATCTTCATATTCTTTCAGTAGCTCGAAGTACCTCGCCTCCTCTTCAGGACCCAGCAGGGTGCTCACAAACACCGGCTTTGGATGATCCGGCATCCCTAAATTTAGTTCCTTCAAGTCATCAACAGTTGCTTGCCCTCCTTCCTCAAAAGCTTCAGGCGTAGGGCTTGGTTCAGTTTCCTCGACTACTTCTTCCATGCTTGGCTCATCTTGATCTCGTCCTTCCAGTGCGACATTATTGCAGGAGGCTACTTCCTCTTGAGGGTTATCATCTTCATGAGATGTTTGGTGGCGACGCCTTTGTCTCCTTTGCCTCTGGCGTTTGGCCTTTGCTTGTGCTTTCGGATGAGCTCCATTTGGCCCGAGCCGTGCAAAAACTGAAGTCCTTTGTGTATTATTGGTATGGGCTTTTGGTCCCAAGCGTTTAAATACGGAGACTCGAACATTCTCACGGGCTTCTTTTTCCTTCTGGTTAACCTGCAACTTTACTTGGTCTTCATCATACTCATAAATCTGAATCATCACCGGGTTGCATGATGCATTCTTTGCGAGGTTAGATGGTTGATATCCTAAACCATGCTTTTCTCCAAGCTGCCTTTTTTCAAGGATTGCATCCAAATCGCCAAGTTGTCGGGGTTCACCTTTACCATATCCTGCTTTTTGAAACAATTTCTCGACCTTAGGGCCAAACCATGCATTTGCTTTCAAGCTTTGAAATTCCTTCATTTTCTTTGCAGGTTCATCAGACACAGTTAATTTAGAGAGCGAGGAGATTGGTAGGACCATGTCTTCTTTTAGCACTCTAGCATCTTTTTTAGAAAAGCGAAGTTTGTTGGTCAAGGGAGGGGTGTTCCCTTGGGTGTTTTTTGCTTTAAGGAGCATTATGGAGAAATCCTTGGGCTTCGTATCTTGGCAGTCTTCCAGGTAGAACTTGGTGTCGGCAAAATGGGTTTCCTCGATGTCAAAAGGGGCGGTTTCTGCCACTACACGCTTGATGCTTCCATCATCGCCAACATACTTGAAGCATTGGTGCCAAGTTGATGGTACAACTCCATTTTCATGCATCCAAGTACACCCAAGCAGCAAGTCATATGAAGTATTTGCGTCGATAACATGGAACAAAACAGAGGTCTTCAACTCTTCAATCTCCATTGTAAGCTGAATTTTCCCTGCAGAGCATTGCCCCTTTTGGTTGAAACCTTGGATTGTCAACTTGCTACTTGAAAGATCCTTTACAGATAGCCCGACCTTCTTCAATGTTCGAATATGCATGATATTCACAACGGAGCCACCATTAATTAGGATCCTCCCAATCCAGTGTTCGCAAATATATCCGCTTACATAAAGATGTTGATTATGCAAACGACGGCCCAACTGTAAATCTTCGTCATCAAAAGATATTATAGCCATGCAGGTGACATACTTATCATTTGCCTTTTGTGAAACACCTTTCCTTCATAAGCTCCTGGGTTAATGAGCACTTGAAGTATGGCTAGCCGAATATCTTGTGGTAGCTTGAGAACCTCATTCATGGTCATGGTTGCAGGGAGATCTTTGAGTTTGGATATGATGCCAGCCTTTACTACATCAACCTTATCTCCAATGCTTACTTTGTCGGGTCCTTTTTGGCTACGACTTGATTCGCTATCTCCATGAACGCCTCTAGCGTTTACCTCCACATTGTGTTTTATAAAATATGACTTTGGGAAATAGTCAAGCAGTGTCACAGACCTCCTAACCACCTGTTGTGATTCTGCACTTGTTGGATGTAGTGGCTTCCAAACTTTCCTAGGCATTTGAGGATGCACTCTTGTGGGGTTACACCCTTCCAGTTTTTTGTCTTTCGGAGCTTTTTACAAGGGATAGTGTGGTTGTTGATTCCTTCTTCGTCTTCGGTCTTTCACCATTTTCCATTCACCATCTTGCTCGTCTGATGAACTAGAACTTGCTAAATCTCCCCACCCAGTTAGCTTTTTTGCTCGATAGCTCATCGGGTCAAACACTCTTGAAGGACTTGGGATGCTTACTCTTCTTGTCCAAGCATATTTTTCTTTCTTACTTATGAACGTTGATCATCCATCATCGACTTCATCTTCCGACTCAGATGAGGATTCCCATATATATAAGCTATCGACCATGACATCATAGAAGCTTGGGGCGTTTGGGTTTTCAGAGTATTTTGGCATACCAGGGTATGCATAAATAGTTGTTACCTCGCCATCGACCTCAAATTTCACTGGGACAACATCTCTTGGGCCGCATGTAAGTACTTCAAGTGTATTTTCCTTCTCTGCGAAGTCTTGAGTAAAGACCTTGACTTCATCCTCAAGTTTTTCTACGAACTTTGGGGAAGTCGCTTCAAGGCATATCTCGGCAACATTGGAAACCAATGGTTCCTCCAAATCATCGAATTTGATATGCCCTTCCTTTTCCATGCGGACTATAAGATCCTTCAACACAAAGCATTTCTCGACGGGGTGGCCAACGATACGGTGAAATCGGCAATACTTAGGGTCATCTACCCTTCCAACCTCCTCCGGTCTCTTTGGATTTGGCAGTTCTATCAAGTTCCTTTCTAGCAACTGGTCCAAGATTGCCGGCACATCCGAATCTGCAAATGGGTATTGTTTTGCTTCAAGTTCCTTGAGTGTCAATCTTTTCTTTACATCCGGTTGGCCCTTCACAAATTTAGTATCAAGACTTGAGCTCCCTTTGGAGATCTTTGCCGGAGTAGCAGCTACAGCCATGGTTTCTTTTGTCTTCACAACCTTTTCTTCTTTGTCTTTCTTGCCATCTCTCTTTTGAGAGGAATTGCTTGGAACATAGCTCCCATACCTTGCAATCTGGATCTCCAAGTCGTGAGCCCTTATTGCGAGTTCTTCAAATGAATGTGGCATGTTTCCCTTCAAGCTATAAAGTATTCCCCAGTGCATCCCTTGCAAACATATATCGATGGAAGAGGCTTCACTTATCCGCTCCTTACAGTTGAGGACGTTGGTTCTCCATCGCTCTATGTATTCTATCACTGGCTCGTCCTTCCTTTGTTTGATCGCTGCCACCTCTAGGAGGCTGACAGTCCTTCTTGTGTTGTCAAAATGTGACAAAAACTCTCTTTCAAGTTGGTCCCATCCATCAATGGATCCTGCAGGAATATTCGTGTACCAGTCAAAAACAGCTCCTTTCAATGATCTCACAAATTGCTTCACCATAAGATCACCATAGGTCCCGGCATTGTTGCAGGTTTCAATGAAGTGAGCCACATGTTGCTTCGGATTGCCCTTGCCATCAAATTGTTAGAATTTTGGTGGTTGATAGCCTAACGGCATCCTTAGCTCATCGATCCTCCTTGAGTACGGCTTTGCATACATTAGGGATGATTGTGGAGCCACTCCAAATTGAGCTCGAATGGTATCCATAATCATGTGTTGAAGTTGCTGCACAGATAATGAGGCCATAGACCTTTGGGCTGTGTCATTTAGGGCACTTTGCAGGACTGTACGATTATATTGACTTTGCTGTTGCTGCTTTTCCATGTTCTCGAGTTTTTCGGCAGTAGGATCAACAGCTTTCTTAGTGCCACTTGTAGTTGCTTCCCCCGGAAAATGTTGAGCTTCTATTTACTCATCAATAACGCAATCTGGGCATCTTTTTCTTCAAGTTTTGCAGTCAACCTTTTCAATGGAAAATGCCATCTGCTCAAGACGATCCTCAGGATTTCCAGAATCTGCTACCAAGGCTGGTAACTTTGACTCCGAGGATGAAAAGTAATCTGCCCATCTTTTCTTTGGGAAAGTCACAGATCCAGTTTTAGATTCTTCACTTGTGGTGGCCTTTTTCATTGATGTCTTGGAAGATGAGTGAGCCCTTATCTTCTCGGCGGAAACCTCCACTTCCTTGTTCCTACTTGACTGGTTGGAGTGGCTTGAAGGATTGGACCTCCCTTTTGTTGGTTGAACTTCTTGCTTCTCTACAGCATCTCCTTCTTTCTTGCTTTTGCGAGAAAATTGCTTTAGCGGAGACGCCAATTGAGATCCTTCAGCACGAGCTTTTGCACGAGTGACCGGTGCGACTTCCTTTTCCTTTGCCGCAGATTTCTCGGTGTTGACAACAGCACTTTTTGCTTCCATGATCTTTACTTGAGTTTCTTCAAAGCTTTCTCGATGCGAGAGATGAGAGGTAGAGAATGTCCCCAGTGGAGTCGCCAGAAATTTGTACGCACAAATTTCGCGTGTAAAAAATTACACCCTGAAATTAATTGTAGCACAAATTACAATATTAAAATTTAGAACAGAGATTTTGAGGGATCGACTCTCTAGCGTGCTTCTCACGTGCACAATCCTCTGATTAACGCTTCGAGCTTTTGGTGGAGATACGAACGGCTTCTTCACGAACACGGATTCTAGATTTGTCTTACACGAACACGAACCGAGGTCCTTGCCGCTTCTTTCGGTGTAAGATTTCTGTTGTACTCTTTGGACTTGGGGGCTTCGGGCAATATCCGCCGCTTTCTTGCCTCTTTCCTTGGAGTTTGACTTGACACAGCACAGAAACGAATTCTTCACGTCCCTCGCCACTTCCACCAGATCTGGACTTGAACTTGATGCAATGCTATCTCGCGTTCTTCACATTCCTCACCGCTTTCGTCGGATTTGAACTTGAACTTGATAAAACACCGTTTCGCGTTCTTTGCGTTCCTCACCGCGTTCTTCGAATCTGGCATCGAAACTGGGATTTGATCTTCTTTGGAGTTGATTTCTTCTTTTGCCGGGTGTTTATGCTTGATCGGCTTGAAGAACAGGAGAAAACTTCTTGTAGAGAGAATTTCCTTCCTTTCTAAGTTTTTTGCCTCTCCAATTTCTTCTCCCCTTTTTTTCTTTGGCTTCGGGGACCTATTTATAGGTGTAGGAAGGAAGTGGTTTGGTTCAAAAGAACCACATGTGACAATTATCACATATTTATCTCTTATATTTTTCTTAAGAGAAAATAAGTATGATAATTATCTCTCATTAATTATCCAATTTATTTAATTTAAAAGGATAATTAATGGAGCATTCTAGAATGTTCTAGAATATTTGAGCAAAATCATGGGCTTTAATCATTTTGGATTTTAAGGCCCAATTTGCCAAAAGTGGACTTTGGCCAAAATGGCATAATGAGTCTTCATTCAAGGTTTCCAATTGTGTGCTTTTGGGCTTCCAAAAAATTGGGTTTCTTGAATTCGTAGTTTCCAAAATTGATGGACTTTTGAGTTTTGGGCATCAATTTAGAAATGGGCTAGACAATTTAAATTGGGTTTAATATATTTCAACCCAATTAAATTTTGATGTCTACAGTTGTCTTGTTTTGAGAAGTCCTTAACATTTAATTAAGTATACAAAATAAGACATACACAAGCTAAAAAGTACTTAGAGCCAATTCGTTATAGTTTAAGTCAACTTTATCTAAAATAGCTTATATTTTTACATTTTTTTACATAGAATTAATTTTATTTAAAATTTAATATTATGTAGGTCTAATAATCCATTTAAAATATAATTTTATTAAATTTTTATGAGTTTATTTAATCCCTAAAACTATAAAAATTTAATAACATCATAAAAATTTACTTTCAAATAGATTATTACATCTGAATAATATTGATTTTAAAATGAATCTGATTTCAAGCAAAAAAGATATAAAAATAAAAATAAATCATTTTAAATTAAGTTAACTTAAGCTTAATTCCATTCTTAAGTATGGACATTTAGAGAGTCCTCAAACTTTAATAACTCAAGCGTAGTTAATTCTAGATTGATGTTTTTCATTTTTCACAAAGATAATAACTGTTTTATTTATTTATTTATTTATTTGTGGAGTGGTTACACCATATGCCTTCTAACTCATGTAAGGGAAAAAGAACGTTTCCATAATTTAAAATTTAAAATTTTTATGTCTATTGAAAATATTCATGTGTTTGTCAATGAGAAAATTTTGAAGGAGGCTACACTGATGAAGATCAGCACTAAAAATCACACACATATGAGACCTACGATGATATTATTTTAGTTAAGCATTGTATATTCTATTACATGAACCTTTAACTTTTCTCTTTTTGATTTTATATTTTATTTATACTCATGATTTACGCTGTTGATTTAACTTCATATGCTCAAACCTTAGTTAAGAAGTAGTACTATAAACCAAGTTACAATAAATTCAATGAAAAAATAAGTATTAAAAATCCTTAAAATATAAATGGAGATCCTGGAGGATATGAATACCATTGTTATTGGACAATGCAACCGCTAGAGGCGGTTGGTGGATTAATTAAAGAGCTAAACAATAAAAAAGTAGGTTTTTGTTGTCTTTGATCTGCTATATGACTACATTAGAAATGATTTACATTGTATACAAGTGTGTTCCATAGAGATTTTTATAACAAAAGTATTTTGTGTTAATTTTCATTTTTTTAGGTTAAGTAAGGAAAAAATTATTAATAATTTAAAAAAACTATTTTCAAATAATTATTAGATTAATATAGTATTAGCATTCAAATGAAATTGATTTTAAATAAAAAAAAAAAGAAGTAAAAATAAAAATTATACATTATTTATAATGAGAAAAAAATACTACAGCAGAAAAATATCAGTATATGTTGATTAAAAGAAATATGAAACCAACAGTTTATGCCAAAATTCTAATAGAAACAATATTCCCTAATTTTTTAAACCTAATTCTTTTCAGTTGTTTAATTATTTTTTTTTTATGATTTTATTGTTTTTATCATATCCACTAAAAATTGAAGAGGAGACAGATAACAAGAGTAACGATTCACGATCCAAACTTGATTAGCTAAACTCCAAGATTATTAGTGGGTCTTTGAAGGATGACAAGACCTATAGCCAACGACAATGTTAAGAGAGTCCTAGAATTTTGTTTTCTTGGAAAAATACTCTCACGCTCAACCCAATTCAACATAGTGGAGGTGCTTAGTTTTTCTTGTGCTTACCTCCTAATATCACAAGGATTTCCTTTTATAGGGATTAACTCTCCCTAATTATCCAGAGATCTATTGGGCATATGATTCCTCTCTTATCTTTGGTGGACTGGATTCCCTCATTGATTTTGTCTGCTTTACTTACGGGCTAAGCGCTCTCCTCTAAACTCTAGGGTATTTGGGCCTCATCAATGTTACTTACTTTAGTGGATATGGGCCTCGGCCTACATGGCTTATTATAGTACCAAAACTTAATTATGAATAAACTAACTAATGAAAATGCAGTAATCGTAATTCCCTTTTGCTGGACTGTGAAACTTGAGCATGTTATTTTGACTCATTTTTTACTATAGCAAGCCATCCAAACCTCAGGATATATTTTGCCATTTAACCCTCTTTGATTTATTTCCCTAAATTAGGTTTTGTCATGTTTTAAACTGACATGGGTGTTGCGACTTAGCTTTGGATAAGGACTAATGCCTCCCTAAGACAACAAGATGGTTACGTCTGGTAGGACCTACTCATCAATGCTTGAAGCGGGGTTAAAGGCTATCAACGGAGCAATGCGGTCAGCAATATCAGCCCATTTAACTAATATCATTATTTTATCTGATTGTTCCCAAGCTCTAGTAGTTTTAAGAGGAACAGTGACTATTGAAGCTTCCTACTCAGACACTAATACCATTATTTATCTAATTGTGCCCAAGCTCTAGTAGCTTTAAGAGGAACGGTGACTACCAAGGCTTCCTGCTTAGACTTTGTCGTCAACCTTTTTATTCTCATGGAGTCGTTTGATCGCTGCACAGTGGTGGTAATGCCTCATTAGTGTGTGACTCTTGCCGCCTCCATATTGTCTTCCCTTTCTACCTAATATTTTGATTTTGCTTACAAAAAAAAAAAAAGAAAAAGGTGATTAGCAATGTTCAGGGTAGGGGTGTAAACGAGCCGAACCGAGCTCGAATAGGCCAGGCTTGAGTTTGGCTCGTTTCATATTGGAGTAGGCTCGAGCTCGACAAACTTTATAAACAAGGTTTGAGCTCGGCTCGTAGTAGGCTCGAGCTCGATTTGTTAGCTCGAGAGACTCGATGTACTTAGTTTATGAGCTAGAACAGAGGAGCTCGGTTCGACCTCAAAAAGCATATTTGAGCTTGTGAACAAGCTCGATTCGAATTACCTAATTGCACTTGACAAAATAACATAAAACCTATATGATCAAGGTGCATCTCATCAAGCACATAACCAAGGACATTCATCCGAGTTCAAAATAAGCTATATAGACTTTAAACAACCGAGCTTATGAAATATTCAGAAATAACAAATTATAAAAGTTTGTCTCAAAGGCTCATTACTTTACATCCAGACAAACAACAAGAGCAAAAGATCATGAAATGTGCATCACCACCATTAACCATTCTTGAAGCCTTAAAGTGAACTCATAAAATTTGCTAAGAACCATTTCCTAAGAAATTTGCTTCTCTTGTTGGCAGTAGTTTCACTCCAAGCTACAAAAATAAACATAGCCATGAGTAGAATTATTAAACATACTCCTTCAGTTGCTAAGATCCTAGCCGCACAAAGTAAACCATTCCTGTATTTAATCCCTTGCACTTTTGTGTTGTGTTTCTGCACCTTCACCTGATATGGAATGTAGAAACCCAAACACACAAAAGAATTCTGGTTAGCAAAGTGATGTTGTAAAGTATTATGGAAAACCAAACACAAGGAACCGAACAATTCATTCATTGCAATCAGACATAAAGACTTGTCAACTCTGAATTAAAAATTTTCAGATGAAGAAATAACCAATATCATGCCTTGCCTATCAAAATGAGATTAAACAAACCGAAAGCAAAATCAACCATAACAATGACAACCCTTAAACACAAATCAGACCCATCTGCCCTTAATCAATCTAGCAATTAACATAATTGCCCCAAATTGAAAACGTCATTAAGCTCCATTCTATTAACCCCTAATCTGACAAATTCGACTTCTAGCAGAGCTTCATATTGAAACGAAATTCAGAAGTAATATAAGTAAGAATAAACAAACAAAAGTACCTTGACAGTGTCCAAAGGGTGGCCGGTGACGACAGTTCCGACCCCGGCAAGTAACCCAGCAATGTACTGTTTGTAGCTAGCGGCGTTTGCCATTTTCCCCCCATGTTTATGGTCGTTTTCCATCTCTCTCCAAGACCCGGCGAGACCCCAGCAGTGGAGCTATTTAGAGGACAAAACAATGGTGTCCCGTGTGCCCCCTGACTTGGGTCCCCGGCCACTTCGTCTGTTGGATCACAGACTTCAGTTTGGGCTCCTTTACTTGATTTTTACATCTAGGGCGTAAGTGCCAAATATACCACTACTGTTTGGGTAGGTTTTGGGTGGGTTGGGGCACAACTGTTTCATTCTCAAATTTAAATATGGCTATGAAATTATTCCAGTTATGAAATTATATGAAATCATCATAATGTTAGAAAGAAAACACATCTACAAACCAAGAAGGCAAGAACCGTATGAATCAGAGTATCAGACAGGAGCCGGGTTGTTGGGGCGAATTTCGGCCGGCTGCTGGTGGGGGCAACGCTTGTGAGACTGAGACAGGGGAGGCTCGACGAAGAGAATGCTTGATGCGTGACGAAGGCACGATGGAGGAAACGCTCGACAGCATGACAGACGGACGATGGAGAGAAGGCTCAGGATCGACGGCCCGACGACAGACGGCACGATGGTGAAAAGACTCGAGTTGCGACGGTGATACGGCTAGAGGGCCGAGATGGTGATAGCCGGCGGACGCAGAAACTGACGGTCGGGCAGCAACAGATGGGCCGCACGAGCGACAATGAGACTACAGACGAGATTGAGGCGAAGGTGAGTCGTGACTCGTAAGGTGAGGCTATGAGGGACAGGGTGGGTGAGGGCCGTGAGGCAAGACTTTGAACTTTGAATTGAGGCAGTAGGAATCCAGGGATTTTAGGATATATGTTTTGTTTTAATAAATAAATTATATTATATAAATATTATACTAGGCTCGTTAAGTTCAATAAGAGTTTGAGTCGAATATATTTGGATTTGAGCTCGATTCGTTAAGGATTCGAACCTAAAATATGGCTCGAGTTCGAGCTCGAAGCTCGTTAGGCTCGATTCGAATATGAAAAAAATGAGCTCGAGCTCGAACTATTCAATAAGGCTCGATTCATTTTACACCCCTAGTTCAGGGGCTCCTACTGTTCAGGTTATAGTTCAGGGGCTCCTACTGTTCAGGTTATAGTTCTGTGGAGAAAGAAGAAAAAAGAAACAAAAGTCCTATTTCTAGTCTTTTTTTTAATTCTGATAACACACACGCACACATTGCCTTCAAAGCTAAAATCCAATTTATTTTAACTTAAGTTAATTTAATATAAAATAGCTTAATTTTATTTTTATATAATTTCTATCCAGAACCAATTTTGTTTGAAAGTAAATATTATGTAAATGTAAGAATCCATTTAAAAATAATTTTTTATGATACTATTAAAGTTTTATAAATTTTTCTATGTTTAGGCATTAAAAATGAAAATTTCATAAAAAATTTATTAAGAATATAAAAATTGTATTTCTAATAGGTTATTACACTCATACAATATTAGCTTTTAAATAAAATTAATTTCAGGAAAAAAATATAAAAATAAAAATAAATCATTTTATCTTAAATTGATTTTACTTGAATCGAATTCGCTGTAAGAGTTATTCAAACGGGGCATAGTTTCTTCGCCCGTGTGCCCTACATGCAACAGTGCCGTAGAGGGCTTAACTAACTCAGTGTGATCTTTCATTGTCATGACACTGTCACGGTTTGGGGGTTTCTTTGAGCTGATTGATGCATTTGTAGCTACAGTAACTTGCTGTATTTGGTTGGCGTGCAATTCACAGGTATTCAGTGGGGTGCTGGTCCTGCTTGCCCAGATTATTCTTAACGGAGGGAACCTCCGACGGCGACGGCAGCTTCGGGTGTTTAGAGGTCATAAATCCTTCTTATTAACACGCAATGGCACCCGATAAGATGGCGAGTCCTGGTCATAGTTTCGTGATCCTTTTTTTCTTTGTATGTTGAAAGCACACTACTGGCTGGAAAATGACAAGGAATCTATAAACGCCACTAATCATACGTACCCACTTGAGAATGCAGACCAGGGGAGCACAGTACCATTGGCTGTCATGGAGAATTTTCTCAAAATCTGTCTCCTCGAGGGGACTCACTAGATGTGTTATGTCCCCCAGGTACGCCATTTGCCAGGAGCAGAGGTCCCTCAAGAAGCTGTATTTATCTTGAGATTGGAAAGTTGGTGGAGCCTTCTAATGGCGATGTTCAACTTGAGGGTAGAAAATAGTACACTCCTTTGCTTAATGGTTCATAACTACAAAATCTCGCACCTTTTCTTCGGAAATCACAGTAGTATTTCCATGCCAAATACCCTGAATCCGAAATGCTAGTAGCATGCAACCGACAGAATCAAATCATCATCATCATCATCATACTATTCCCAGGGAAGAACGAACTAGCCTTTGCTTTTGTTCGGGATGAAAGGTATGGAGGAAGAGACTCTAGACTAAAACAAGAGCCATCTCATGTTTGTTAAACCAACAGCCTAACTGGCTCCATGATAGAATCTTATAAATTGTAACATGAAAAGTATGAAAGGCCCCAAAGCCACTTGGGCAGCAGCCAAATTGCTTAGAATAGCAGGAAACAGTACAAGGAAGAAAATCCTGAGTTCTGGAGATCTTACAAACATGATGAGCGAATTTAGAACACAGAATTCTTACTCACATTTTGCACTATCAAAAAGTTAGTGAGCATACATGATAATAGAGCATCTGCAGGTTGTTTTCTTAGCATAACATTTCTTCTGATTGATGTAAACCAGCACCGAACAGCATATCTTTCTTCTCCTTTCAAAAGGGGCAATCTAACACGTGATATGTATGCGCAGCTGCAGACTTGCAGTATACACAAGGAAAGAACAAAAAGGAAAATAATGTGGTAGCCTACATGACATGTACGCACAGTTGGGGAAGAATGTATCGTCTACTGGTCATCGGTTAATTCATCGCTTTGCCGGCGCATTCGAGCTCCCCAAGACATGTTTCCCCTTGCATCCTTATTCATGCTTCTTCTCTTCAGATCTAATACCTGAGCTTGCCAACGAGCCTTCCATGTGCTTCTATCTTCCAGTTCCTGGGTAAAAGCAACCAAAACAAACATTGTCAAACAGGTCTAGGTTTGAATTTGGAAGAACGATCCAGAAAACTGTGAAAATGGGAAGCTATGCGAGCTTGTGGCAACCAGTAAAACAGCAACTCTGCTTTTACATTCTTCCAAAGACAAGGTAGAAAGGAAAACATTTCCATTGAAAATAGAGAAACCAAGACACTACCTAAAATCATAACTCAAAATATACCAACTAACAACAGAAGGCTATTCCTTTCTTGAGTACTATACTATAGATGAGCAGAAAATCAGGACATCCTCACTAAATAGCATGCTAAGAGGCCGCAACGTGCAGGATTTATGAGAGTACTCTACTGATTAGAAACTCTTTCCAGAATAATTTTCGAGTAACCAAGAACAATAAGGCCACGTTTCCACAATATTTTTCTCAACAGGAGAAGTTTCATGGTGTTTTAACTTGATTAATTCCTGCCCAATTGAGAGCCCAAAGAACAATTTCATCACCCAAGCCATACAATCAGACCAGAAGCTGTAATATACTAATCTCACAAAACCCAACTGAAAATCCGACCAATAACAAGAAGAAACCTAAAAATCAAAATTCATAGATTGATTATCATACAAACAAAGCATCTATAAGCAGGAAGCCAAATCACGGAAACAATTAATAGGAAGGTCACAAACCTCATCATATCCGTAGCTCCGCCTAGTGTTGAAGGCAAGGTGAAGCCCCTTGGACAAGTCCCTGTCATAGAGCGCTCTGCTCCGCGGATCCGACAGCGTCTCATAAGCCTCCTGGACCCGAATGAACCGCTCCGTGTACTCCCCCACCCTGCCCGGCGGCGACACGTCCGGGTGGTACTTCCGGGCGAGCTGCTTGTACGCCTGCTTGATCTCCAGCAAACTCACGGACTCGGGTATACCCAGAAGCTCGTAAAAAGTAAGCGCCTCCTCCGCTTGCCCGATCTTGGCCTTGATCTTGAAGGACCCAAGCGGGACCCGGGCCGGACCGTAAGTTATACGGCAGCGCAGGAGTGGGTCAGGCGAGAAGAGGCGAGTGTCGCCGCCGGGAATCGCAAAGCTGCAGCCAGCGCAGCCGCGCATCTGTGAACCAGAGGGAATCGATGGGTGGTGGTGATAATTTCGAAAGGGATGATGGATGTGTTAAGGAACAGCTAGGATTAGTAAAAGTTGATGATAATTATAAATATAAATTCCAGTTGGAGCTTTCCCAATATAATGTCTCCAAAGGCGTGCGAATGGAAGAATTTAGATGGAGACAGCTTCTGATCAGCGTCGTTTTGTGATCATGATATCGTAACTGCTTTCTATCGCGGCTGAGATTGATCGGACAAATGTATTATGGACCTTCCTACTCGCTACCCCCACTCGTAAAAAATCGCTACAAAAATTGTTTGCATTTGCAAGGGGATGCGAGATTTTATCTGTTCCTAGAAGGAGAAGATTAGATTACGTTTTGAGATTTTTTGTATACCTAACCAATGCTAGGATACAAGTAATGCTTATTAAATTAAACTATATTCTAAAACCCGTGAGGTGCTACTGTTGAAACTACAGGAATGAACAGTGCCAGTACGATTTTGCCCTTCCAATTTCATGCGCTGTTTTTTTTTTTGCTGCTTCTAACTATGGTCAAACCACTCTTTTGGTCCTAAGATGTTTCACTTCTGCCCTAATGCTCCCCAACTTTCTCTTTCTGTCGCCAGTTTTTGGTATTTAATATGAAATAACTCTAGTCAATTTTTTTGTTTTCTTTTTCTTTTACCTTTACTATATTAATGGTTAAACCATTCATTGATTAACATAAATTCAATACAATTTTATATTTTTTTTATGATGTGTTATTTTCTAAAGTAAAACATTGGTTATCATTAACGTAGTAAAAGTAAAAAGAAAAAACTCTATGATTTAATGAAGTGATTTGATCAATAATTCCTAAAATTAAAAGTGAATTTTTTTAAATAAAATTTTCATCTATATTAAAAATTAAAATTTAAATTGATAAGAGATAAAAAATTTTCGTCAATTATTCTTTAATCACAAAAAAAATATCTATCATTTCAAATAATGTGCAATATTATGTTTCACAGTATTGTGTTTTGATCATAATTGATGGTTTTAATGATAAGAACATAACATAGAAAAAATCTTAACAAAATTAAGATAAAATAAAATAAAATTAAGATAAAATAAAATTTTAATCAATGAACATAAATTTATGACTTAGAATTTTTAAATTATTATTATTGATATTTATTTTAATTATAAATTTATTGAAGTTATTACTATATACTAAAGATGGAACAAATTCAATGTTCAACGAACACTGAACTGAACGAAACGCTGCCCTTTTTTTTTCGCTTTTTACCTTTGAGGGTCAAACTCCTATTTTAGTCTGTAGATATTCTAACCTTGCCATTTTGGACCCCAAACATCTATTTTTGATGATTAGGTCCCTCATTTTAAACAGCATTTGCCCATAAATGATGCCTCTCTTTTTTTCCCACTTTTGTGTCTGTTTATGTCAAATTATTGTAAATCTATGAACCCGCGCAATGAACCTCGTTAAAATCTAAATTTCAGTATTAAAACGTACCCTTTACGATTTTGCAAGCCAAAAACCAAACCAAATCTTATTAAAAACATGCAAGTAGGTAGACACGAACAAATCTTTAGGGCTAATTCGTTTTAATTTAAGCCAACTTAATTCAAAATAACTTATTTTTATGTTTATATTTTTTTTACTTGAAATCAATTTTATTTGAAAGTCAATACTATTAATTTTTTATAAATTTTTATTTTTTAAACATTAAAAAAAATTTCATAGAAATTTAATAACATGATAAAAATTTTGTTTCAAATGGATTATTACACCTATATAATATTAGCTTTCAAATGAAATTAGTTCTAAGTGAAAAAGATTTAAGACCATTTTAAATTAAGTTGACTTAAGTTAAAACAAATTGAGTGTTAAAATTACATTTAGAAGTGTAAAAACTTTGTTGCTGCATTCTTATGTCACTTTTGCTAAAATTCAGCTTATTTTTTTTATGAAAGTTTTTTTTATTAACTATAGTTTATACGGCATCTATCAATAAGATATAAATGCCAAACACACAAAGACAATAAACTCAACTCATACCATTTACAACATCTCCATGATATTATATTACACAAAAAAACTATAAAAAATGCACGCATACACTTAGTATTTAAACCTATAAATTGTTTAAAAAAAATCTCAAAAATAAAAAACACAATATTAGCTTAATACATAGACAAATAAACGCTAACTCCCAATTCAATATGAAAAAGCATATCAACTGACCCCATCAAGTAAAACTTTCTATTACCACCTCTTTAATCCATGATTCCCCTTACCTCGTTACAAATGGAGAAGGAAATTGAATTTTACAAAATAAAAAAAAATTCATTGATAAAGTTAATTATTTAAAAAAATAACCAAAAAAAAAAAAGAATGGCTAAATCCTGCTAAGCCCAATTTGGTCAGACCAAAGTTGAAAGAACATTTTTAGGAAGAGGAAAAGGGTGTCGGCCATAGACCCAGATCATTTGGCATAAATGGGACCAATTTAACATACTTTTGACCGAGTCCACCTCTTACCAAAAAAAAAAAAAACCAAGTCCGCCGCCTACACCTTTTGAACGAATGTAAATGCCATCAACAGATGTCATATTTACACAAAATACCAACACACGCGAAAAGGCAGAAACACATGAAACAAAGTTGAAGGGATCCAAGAGTGAATTTACGAGTCTATAGAGCGTAATTAGGCAAGAAAATTGAGAGACCCACAGCATATGTCTTGTCCTCGAACCGAAAACACGATAACAAGATTGGCTTAATCTTGACAAACATGCCACCAACGGACCGGAATAAAATACCAACCCTCAAAGGGGTACCTGTCCCCACCCCCATCTTGACCATTGATCTCAGTTTTTTAGAGCATGAAGAAATCGGTTGACTGGCATAGCAGGTAAGGGAGGGGAAAGAAATGAAAAAGAGAAAGGAGAGATAAATAAATAGAGAGAAAAAAAATAAAAAATTCATAGAAAGATAACTGGAGAAAGGGGAAAAAGTATAGGAAAAAGAAAATACGAGGAGGGGAGAAACTAAGAGAAAAAAAAATATGAAAGAAAGTATTTTATTGAATAAAAATTTTAAAAAAGAAGAAAATTAATTTTTAATAAATTAAAGGTGTAAAAAAAATTAATTATGAAATAATACACTTAATAAAATATTATTTTATATGGCAATGGAACTCATATATTGATCAACTTAGTAAAGCAAATGAAAAATATTTTACAAAGTAACTGTAGCATAGCAAGGATAATAAAAAATTTTATTGATGACCAATTTTTCAATTTTGGCAATGTTAAAAAATTAATAATTTAAAATGAGATACCTAAAAATGAGAGAGGTCATAAATTCAATGATCTAATCAGGCAGGCCGCAGGTGAATTTCAATCTTAGTTAGTTTTGAGCATAGATTCAGGTTGATAGCCGGTTTTACTTGGGTTACTAGCTTGAATGACTAATAGATAATCTTTTTGTATGATATTTCAAAAAATTTAAATTACAAAATTCAATTTTTATGTGATTTATTTTGGGTTGATTTTCCATCTTTTAGTATGTTTAACTAAAATTATTCACAAAAAAATATTAAAATTACTTTTTAGACTTCTTGCCATGTGAATTATCAATAAAACTATAATTTAGGTGAATAATCACTTCATATAAGAATAATATGCAATAATATACTAAAACCCTCAACCCTTAACCTTCACCCTTAATCACTTCATATAAGAATAATATACAATTTTTTCATCATCTCAAGACTTCATTTTTTGTAAAATAGTTATTTTTTAAATAAAATGGATCACTATTTTATGTCCAATATTTTTTTTCATCTACGTTTTTCTTTTTGTAAAATTTTCAGATTCTGCCCCAAAAGGAAAAGAAAATTAGTAAAAATATATTTTATTCTCATAAAAATATTAACAATGTTTTTTACTTTCCCCATTTTAAGGTTAGAGTTGGGTTTAGGGATAAAGTTAAGTTTTGAGTTTATGGGTTCTTCCAAAACGAGTAACATTTCATATTTAGTAAGTTTAATGATCTTGGCAAGTAAATGTTAAAATTACAACATTGATACCTAAACTTTTAAGTGAAGTACAATAAATTTAGTTATATTAAATTAATTTAGGAAAATGAATTTGGATTTTATTAAAATAAATAAGTATAACTTATTAATTTTTTCATTGGGTAGGCTATAAGCTTTGAAATAGAGAAATTACCATTTCGCAAATAAATGTACTTAATTAATGATATAATGATAAAAATTAATTATTTGGTTAAATAAAATATTATTTATATTATGTGTGGTTGATCAATTGTAGAATATTTTGATTTATTTCATATGGTAAAAATTAGTTTTGAAAAAAAATAAATTAAATAAAATATATTTACCCTAAAAGATAACACTTATCTATTTTAAGTTAGTGAAAACTAATTTCAATATTTTCAAGTTATAACTAATAATCAAAAAATTACGTGGTTTTGGGAATATGACGTACCACAATTTCTAAGTTAAGAATTGGAATTTGTTTTCTTTCAAACCCACTTCCAAGGAAATTGCTTGTGACGAAAAACAGAGCACAAAATGTACAAGCATAGAAGCGTAAACGGTTGGGCATTGCTCTATTCAGTAGGGTGCAAAGGCTCTGATCAGCATTGCTTGCTGCGATCAGTAGGAAGGTAATTTCTTGTTTACTTTTGCCATTTCATGGCAAGGCTTTTAGTTGGTGGAAATTTCCTTTATTTCTCTCACTACACATCAAGTATAGCGAACATTCTAATAGATGAAATCAATGTACTTTACCTCCATTACTGTGTCATCTTTTTCATATGGGTTCCAATGTTTGTCGTATTGTTGTGGCAAATTGTCATTTTGGATCCCTTTGGCGATTTGCATAGGTTGAAATGGACAGCCAGAACGAAGTTGACATTGGGCTTAGTTTGAATACAGATGGTATTTTCTGTGAGAAAGCATATAGTACATTAAAAGGTTGTGAGATCGATCTAGAGTATGAATGGTCTGAGATAGTGATGAAGATTAAAAAACCTGTAAATGAGTGGGTGTTTAGCAACTTCAAAACAGTAGAATTTTAGACAATTGATGAAGCGAACAAATTTTATCGTAAATATGCACATGTTCTGGGATTTGGTGTGAAGATATGATATAAGAATGAATAAAAAGCTAAATGTAATACAACAAAGAAGGTGGGTTTGTTCAAAAGAGGGTCATATGAAGCTTCAGCTTACTCCTGAGAAATGGAAAAAATGAGCCTCGACGCATTTCAAGGTATGGGTGTCGTGCTGCATTTTGAGTACATATGAAGGCAAAATCAAATATGTACCAAGTGGGTGAATTCCAGCATATTCATAACCACAAGCTAGCTTCCGAAAGTGAGGTCCATTTTATATGTTCACATAGATGTGTGATTGATTCTGCAAAAGAGCAGGCTAAAACAATGAGGAAGGCAGGTGTGGGGACTACCCGCATAATGGATTTCATGGTTGTTGTAAATGGAGGATACAATAATGTCGGTTTCCTTCGGAAAGATCTTTACAATTGGGTGGACTCTGATACTAGAGTGGATGAGCTGGCAACAGATTCGGAGAGAACTATAACACATTTGACGAAGACTGCACAGTGTGACCCTGAGTTTTATTGTTGTTACACCGTAGATAACTCAAATACACTTTGGGGTATGTTCTGGGCCGACAATGGGATGCGCATGGTTTATTCATTCTGCGGTGATGTCATATGTATGCATACTACATAAAATGGTAATGGATATAAGTTCTCATATGTTGTCATAATGGAGGTCAACAACCATTATATGACTTCCATATTTGGTTGTGCACTTGTAACTAGTGAGTCTGAAGAATGCTATAAATGGTTATTAAGCTATTTTGTGGATTGTATGTATGGGAAGTTGCCCAAATCAGTCATAACAGATGCAGCCCCAGACATGAAAAAAGCTATTGAGTTTGTCTTCCCAGGTGCCACGCATCGAATTTGTTCATGGCACCTATTGAGAAATTGCAAGACTAATGTGAAAAAGGTAGAACATTTTGACGGTGCATTTGCACATATGATGTTACATGTTAAAGACCATGATGAGTTAGAAGCTAAATGGGAAGAAGCAGTGGAAAAGTTTGGACTATAGGAAAATCAGTGGGTGCGTGAAACATGGGATAATCGCAAGTCATGGGCCATTGCGCACCTGAAAAGCAATTTCTTTGCGGGTATGACAAGTACACAGAGGGCATAGGGCATGCACTCCTTTAAAAAATGATTCCTGGGCAGCCAAATGAAGTTGTATGACTTTGTGCGCTAAGTAGATGTTGGCCTTGATCGTATACGTGAGGCAAAACTGCATCAGAACTTCAACAGTACACACACGGTACCACAAATGCTAACACACCTCAAATTGTTAGAGAAACATGCAGGTGATGTGTACACACTAAATGTTTCGTGTCCGGGAACAAATTCATGATGAGCAACAATACAAAGCGGTTCGATCTGATACTCTGATTGATAAAAAAAAATATATCATCTCCAAATATGCGTCTCCCACAGAAAGTTACGTGGTTCATTTCAGTGGTGACCAAAGTATCATGCATTGTACATGCACGTTACTAACCTACACTAGTAAACTCTACGTAGAAGGCATGGACACTTTTTTAATTTTTTTTAAGCATTAATTCAGGAAAAAAATCCTGGTTATTATGGTTTCTGTTGTGTGTACTATTGATTCGATTGAATAGTAAGGTTTAATATTTGCTTTGTGGCCGGTTCAATGCAGGCCTCTCGTCTAGCCATATGTTCTCTATGATGAAGGATGAGAATATGATGAAAATTCCTGAGAAGTTGATACTCAAAAGGTGGACGAAGAGTGCTAAAAAGGAGCCATCATACATTCCACGAGTGATTCTCGATCCAATGGAAGCAGCATTTGCTGCGAGGTGTGCACAAATTGGGAACATATGCCAAAAGTTAACATATTTTGCATCTCGGTGTGACGATGAAGGGTACACAGAATTGAAGGGGGAGATTGGGCGGTTAACATTGAGAGCTGTTGAGTTGTTCCAAGCCCGAGGACAACATGACAATGATCAGAGTGCTACACATCCAATCCATCCAAATGTTGTACGTGATCCTGTGAGAGTGAGAGGTAAAAAAGTTGAGGTACGGTCCACCAAGAAAGCACCTAGGGCAAGGAAATGTAGAAATTGTGGGAAAAGTGGCCATACAAGTCGTTCATGTCCATTGAAGCAAGGAACATCCAATGTAAAAGATGAATCTTTAGTTGATAAAAGGCCATATGCTTGTTCTATGAGTGGTTCGGGTTATGCACCGGATAAGAAAGTATCTCCCCCTACCCTTTGTGATGGTGTAGCTTTATGTCACCAAAGCATGAGGTGCCTACAGGCCCGGCTTTGTCATCATCATCCACATGGCCATTTAAGGATCCGTTGGAAATACCTGGCCTTTCGATTTCAATGTGTGCTACAAACACAAACGCTACATATGTTTCATCATAGCCATTTGTATCATACCCTACCTCATTCCAGCCACATTTTTAGTGACAATTAATGGGCATAACTGCCTGTCGCTTTGCGTTAGGGGAATGCACTCATCAAACAATCTAAAATACTCTCATAAGTAAGATGTTGAAGACAAGTAACTGGCTAAGCATATAGACTTTTTGCATGATGTTTTTGCATTTGAGGTGGGTACATTGTAAACGTTATGACCTGCAAAATACATGTAGGTCTGAGTATGTCATAATTGGTGTAATTTTTTGACATTTTGTATATGTACCAATCTATTAAAGGTACTTGGAAAGGAATCAATGTCAATCTAAAACTATGTGTAATATGCCTATTTGTATTAAGTTTAAAAGACAACATGACGTGGTCATATCCCTACAGCAGACTTCCAGTGTTATGCACGAACAGATACAAGTTTTTTGCCTGTGACTTCAGTATTGACTTGTAATATCTACTCAACATTTACAAACTGGTTATTGGTGTTGTAGAATTTTATCTCAAACATGTTCTCATGACAAAGTTGATGTTTTCATGGGAGGAAGTAGTGACATAAGTCTTAAATAACATTTATAACATGCACTTTAATGTTCAGCGTTAAACACTTGCCATTGCTATATGGGCAAATATGGATAAAAGGATAAAAAGTGATGATGTTTCCATCAAATAGCTGACCAATTATACAGGATATCAACCCTTCTTGCTGTAGATTTACAGCAGGTTAAGCAATTCAATAATTAACTAATGTGAAGCTTGAAACTACAGCATTTACTCCTACATACCTCATACGTACACAACACAACTTATTTGGACCTTGGCGCATGATATTGGATACACCAATGCAAAAACCGGGGAAGTACTTGTTTAAAACCACCTTCATTATGATACATTAAGTACAAAAGGTGCCCCAATAAGTCTTAAATGTGACCAAAAAGATTGCACAATAATTTTTTGGTAAAAACAACATCTATACTTAGAAGTCAATGCTCAAGTCAAACTAGACATTCCTCGAAACCATTTCCAAACAAGTTTCTGTCAAAAGTGCTATACTTTCTGTTAAGACCAATGAAATGACCATATTACAATAGTTAATACTAGGTGATTATACTGAAAACCCAAACTCAGTCCATACTCCTTAGCCCTCCAATGGAAAATATAGATAGAAATTAGACCAAAACACAAACACACAAAATGACATATACGGTTGTAAAACAAAAATGTTATTACACTGCCTTTTGCAAAGCCAAATCTGAGCCTTTGAAGTGACTATAGTAGATCTACGTACACTGGTTACCTTCAACAACAGTTTGGTTTTACACATTCAACCCAGGTACCCATCAGTTCTTCTGAACCTCTACGAATCAGAACCAACATTACGTTGGTCCTGTTCCTGACGTGTGATGATTGGATAATGCTTATAGAGATGATACACTAAGGTAAGGGAGCATGTTGACACTATTAAGAGATTAGACTGGGAGGAAAATTATTGAAGAGTTAAAATTTGCTTGTACATCTGTGGTTTGAAGAATTCTAATCGCATATCAATATATTTTGGTTGTTCATATACTCAAAATGTGACTCAAACCAAGGCTTATAATATATCATATCAATGGTCTGTGAGTTTACTTTAACATAGAAGAAACTAAATTCGATTTGGAGTCCTGAATAAAGAGTTAAGTTCATTCTTGCTAGGCATCGTTGAAATTAAGGGATTGAACTAAGACTACAAGTTGAACAATAAACTGTATCAATTCGCTAAACCAAAAATTGTGAAAATATATATATATATTATACATTGAGAATTCTAGTTTAATAAGAATTTTACGGATTGCAATTTCAATTTTTCTACAAAAAGTTATGGTCATTGTCGTGAGAGTACACAATGCTGTCGGTTTTATTGGTAGCGGGTTTAAGATGGATGTTATAGTTTTCAAGTTATATCAATCCCTTTAGAGGTTAAATTAGGATCATATAATAGTTCATACTTTTTCATTACATTCTTGAACCTAAGCGATCAATACATTGATTCTATAAGCACAACAATGTAAGTGATATCCTAGATACCATGCTTGTCTCATAGTCACACTTTACTTGAGTTACATATGATTTTCATTATTGGAATTACATAAGTTGATTGCTATCATTTCTTCTTAGTTTTGTGTTTTCAGAATGATTTATATTTTCCTTATGCGAGACTTGAGCATGAGATGGTTTATGAATTATTTTGACTACTAGATATATACTGTCAATAACATATTTCAAAGACTTTAGTAGATGGATTTGGCTTTGTGCATTTAAAACATATTCCTACTTGAAACCCCTATCATTTACTAATCTAATGCAATCTATCTAAATTTGGTTGATTTTCATATATAGATTTCAACCAAGAAACAATCGGTTTGGACGAAGCAAAATGCCTGCACACTTTCCTGCTTAATTATGCAAATAATTTGCGTATTGGGTTTCTTATTGTACCATCAGTAATGCAAGACTGAAAAAACTTAAGGTACTTTCCTCAAACTTGATAGTAACAACTAAACAATTCATACAAAAAAGCAAGCATTGGTTTATCCATAGATGAATTGGTTTGTTTCCGGTTCAAGACCTGGTCCATATCTTTTCATTGCTTCCTTGAAACAACATTTTCATTGGAAAATGAGTTTATGTACAAGTCTGGCCGGTCAAGCTACGTGTACACACGTTGACAGTTAGTGAAAAACACCAACACTCACCGACGGCCTATAATCTGACTATGACAATATATAAGACCGCTATACAAAATTCATGTGTATACAAAAAAATAATCCTTCCTAGTCAAACACCAAAAATTGTATATCCAACTGCTCCTCACTTCTTATTCTGCTTTGCACCTCTTTTTGGAGTAGCAGTTATATTCATATTCGTACCCACCTCATCCATAGAGAAAATAAATTCCTTTTCGACATCAATATTATGAACTTTTTCTTGCTCATCCTCAAACCAGACCTTTGCACGTTCTTCCACCACTGTCCTCAACTTATTTTCTTCACACATAATTAGATCCAAGAGGAGTCGGCATCTTTCGTCATCTGAGTCCCACTTGTAAACAAAGTGAATGCTATATTTCGGGGAAAAAAAAACAATATACAAGTAGAAGCAATAAATGTGAAAGAAAGTCGGCATCAATACCTCTGTATGTGGCCGCATTGTCACTCTAGTGGGATTTTCCATAAAGTAGCAAACAAACATCCCACAGTCAAAACCGTTTGGCTGGGTTGGGAACGGCTCACGTTTCACTTTTTTTAAGTCAGTAAAGTTAAAATTGCCAGGCTTAAAGACAACATCAAGTGCTACACACTACACATAAATGAGTTTGTAATGTAAATTCATTGAAGCATGAATTAATACCCAATCAAAATGTCAATAACAACTACAAATAAATAGTCATCCAGCTAGAATTAGAATGTACTTGTAATTCCATGCAAGGCATATATGACTCAAGTCTTTTCCCTTTAGCAAGGGTGTCCCATGCTGAAATTGTCAACAGCGTCATATCCACAACCAGCAAATAAAAGTACGCATCTTCATAAATTGGTAAAAATATCTGATCCAATTCTAGCGTTAAACTTACAATAACTAGACTCAATAACCTTGTAAAGTTATTCTGCATTTCAATATGCAAAAATATTGATACACATCTTATCATAGTTTGATATGTCATCAAACAACAACTCCTCGACATGATGATTTTTAACCCAGTGAAGTAAATCATCGCATGACCGCATTGCCAAAAACTGGTGGAAACATATTTTAGGCATGTTAGGAACTGACACAGAACTGAGACAACATGTCCTTAGACTACGAACCCAAACGAATAGATTCACACAAACAAACACACAAAAACCACAAACTGTATCATATAAACAGCCAATAGTAAAATTGAAAAAAACTGCAACACGTTCATATAGACATACAATAGTAAATGTAAAAAAAAACTAACCCAACATACCGTAAGTCAATGGGTAGCCACCAATTTCTGACAGAAGATGACTTTGCACGAGCTCTAAAAGTAAGGATTACAGCGCGCACATTGATAATAACATTCATCACCCACTGACCAGGGTTCAACGTTAGCATCTCAGTACGACAAATCTGATAAGGGCCACCTGGATGAACAAGAACAACACTATCGAAAGGAGTTATTTAAATTATTACACACGTGCCTTAGTAATAATGATTAAAGAAATATGATATTTGAGTAAACTACACGTACCAGTTATTGTTTAATGCACCAAACACATACATAAGCACTTGGAGTTCACGGTCAAAAAGAGGATAGTGAATACCATAGGGTCCAGCAGCAAACCGGTGACATTTCGGTCCTCTCTTCGACTTCGTATATACAATAAATGGTGAGGTCTGTAGCTTTAACAGCAAAAGAATTCGTTGACGCCGTTCTTCAATTACTGGATCAATACCCTTCGTTTCACACGCCTCGTCTGAAACATGGAATCACAATTAAAAAATTTAACTGAAAAGGAAATTTTTGTTTTTACTTTTTATCCTACAGATGAAAGTACCCAAGACACATACCTAGCTTTTACCCTCAACATTTTGTTGAGACTCGAAAAACAGATCAACAACCACAACATCGGGTTTGTGGAAATGTAAATTTACTACCTTTACATATCCTTTACCTTGTTTACCTTTGCCTAGACTTGGTGAGATCACCTCCTCTTCAGGTAGTTAATCATCCTTCTCAACTGGTGATCTGTTCATAGGCTTGTCATCACCCAATTCATTTAGAAAATCAAACTGTCCAGCTGCATCATCTGCTCCATCACTCTCAACTGGTACCTTTTTTTAAATGGCTCTAATGACTAGTTGAGGGGTACAAAATGTTGTCGCAACATACAGTGCATTTGAGGCATGAGTATCCTCCTTCTGCATCTTCTATGGTTGAGGAATGTCCTTCACCCGCTTGCTCTTCAACGACTCAATCAATATCCCAACCTTTCCATTAATTTTCGTTAGTTGGAGGCGTTGCCACTTTTGTTCTGCTTTTACATCTTCAACTGGTGATGTTAAATCAGACACTTGCCTACAGAAGGCACCAACAACTGCCACAGCTTATCCAATTGCTCCCTTGAAACTAATGAGGTCCCTTTATCCTTAGATTGACTATCTGAGTCTTCACTATAACTATTGTACTCATTTCTTACACCGTGAGTACCATCCGCATCTTTATGCTTGCACTCTCTTTTCAATGACTGAAGTTCATGCTTCTTCAATTCATTTTCTTCATCGCCACATACCTACAACGACATTCGATTATTAGAAATGCCCATTTTCAGACCATGGAAAAATATCTAACAGAACAAAATATTTTGACATTTTACTACTATCTAACCTCATCAACTTCATTTAATACACGGTCATTGCATATCTCTTTCATCTTGCTATCTATGAAAAATGCTATGGGAAGAATGGTTACATCCACCATTTTTGCTCCAAGTAATACATGACGCATGTAGAAAACCTAAAACATCAATGGCCAAATAGTATGCAAGTCTTAGGTTATACAATAAAGGGCATATAACACCAAGTTTGGGCTTCTAACATCAACAATAGGATGCAATTGTCATATCGGACATAACAGGTTCCATAACGGAAAAAAAAACTTGCCAGTAATAAACAGTTTGCATTGGATATAAACTGTATGTTAACCCAGATCATTTCAGCAACAATTATTTTGACCGCACAAATCACCAACAATTAGTTCAACCAATAGGATGACTTCGGTCATCCTAAGGACAAAAATATCACATAAATAAACCTTTTTTCAAATCACAACCCTTCAAAGAAATAAATTCCAGCAACGCAATGCCTAAACATTGAAGGACAAATGATGTTACAACAAAGAATGTACTTCTAATTTATCAGTTTTAGTTCATCCCCCCTAAACAAGTCTAAATGTATATATGTGACCACTTCCATAAACGTTATTGCTCATGAATCATTGTAAGAGTAAATAGATACTCTTATGTTCACTTAGTTTACATTACATAACTTTATTATGAAATTGACTAATAATATATATGTGATCAGTGCCTAATATGATCAAAGTGACTTACTTGTAAAAATAATGCACACCCACCAAGACATTTCACACCATCTTGCAACACCTTTTTCATACCAAGCACAAGCTGCTGAAAAATAAGTGTCCCCCACTGCCCATCATTGAATGACTCATCATTTTCAACACAATTAACAAACTGTGATCCAACATATTTTCGACTCGATGGACATAATACTATTGCCAAGACTAGAAGTATGTACAACCATTTGAATTCAACACCACTGGATCCTGTCAACTTTTCAGAGATTCCGTTCTCATCAATCACCCAGTGCTGACACACATACTTGCAATATTTATGCACCAAAGTTGATTTCTTCTTTAGATCAAATTTTGTCGATCCATCAGATACTCTAATAACAGCCGTTACATCACCCGCATTAATGATAAATTTCTTACCATGAACACATAGGGTCATGCTTCCCAAGTCAAATGATTGCACAAGCCAACATATGAGATTATTCTTCAAGTTCCAGACTTGGTTCTCTAATAAGCTCCCCAGTCCAGTTTCATAAGCCAGCCTTTTCTGCTCTTCACTCAACTCTTTAACATGCTTACTAAAGCACCTAGGCCGACATGATATATTCCAGCAACCATCTTCTGCCACCGTGGCCTTAATACTACATTTAGACTCAGCCAATCTTTCCCTCTGGTCATTAGCTTCAGATTTCCACCACTTACTCATATCCATCAACTCCTGCAATTTATCAAAATGCATTTCCTTATCCATATTCAAACAGTACTTACACCATATGAAAGATTATGTATAATCTCCAGACTTACATCTCGCATCATGGGATGGCCATGAGTTTCCTCAAATCTTGCCCTTTCCCTCCTACTGCATTAAAATAGTGGAACTATTTTCAATCACTACCATATCCATTAAATGGTCATACCAAAGTTCACATAATATACAACAAAACTTACATGAACCTGTTATAGGCATTTTTTTGCTTCAAAGAATGCATATTTGAAGTTTTCCTACCATGTGACCCCTTTGATTGGTCATCTCCCTCCATTTGAACCACTCCAATACCATATACGAGTTGCTTCCCACAGTTTTGCACTTGGCCAATTTTCTGTCTACCTTCAAAAGTAAAACTCATGCTCTTTCATACAATTACAAACAAATCAATGGAATGCACCATTTGCTTCATGGAATTAACAAGAAAATTAAGCATGATTAGAATTAAGAAGTTAACAAAGTTAGACCAAAATCACATATGTTATAATGCATCAAGTCATGACAACCTACTGATTTAACGCACGTAAAATCTATGTATGATTTTCAAACCAACAATACATATACATTTTTTTTTTTACTGCAAAACAGGATTTCATAGGGCAAAGCACAATTTTCTACTCAGAAAACAGAATTGGATCTGAATTATAGAACTTCCTGATCAACTCATATGTATTCCGTCAAATGAGTCTTATTGGTACTTGTAATATTCAAGCCATATATGCCATGGTTTTAACCAAACTCCCTATGCTGTAACACTTGCATATTTTTTTCAAGTCACAAACCTTTCTGTCTAACAATATTAAAAGCAACAAAAGATTGCATTAAAAATAAACTTTCCATCCTAAGTGGTCATCACAACAAAACATGCTTCAAATTTTGCCTAAAGGATATATAAACTAAAGTCTCGGGGCATAGACCAGTTAATTATGTCTAAGGGATGATTCCTACAAAGTTTGAACCAATTTGAAAAAGTGGAACTCGAAATCACCCCTTAAGCTCTAGTTTTTGAAAGCTATGACCAGTTCTCAAATACCAAATTCTGGTTCTAAAGGCTGGAACTTAGATTTTTTACTACATATATGTTTCATAATGATAATGGAACATGACTAAGAAGTATGGCTAGATTCCGAATTGTTGAGGGCAGTGAACTTATAAGACAGCCAATATTATGGCTTATGTCACCTGCAGAACAATTTCTGCTTCAAACTTTGGAAAGACAAATCTGATAACTTGAGATGTAAGAGTTGGAGTAAGTTTCATACTTCAAAAGGGTGATGACTGCAAATTTTGGTGCCATTTGGTGCACTAACACCTGAAATGACCTCTAAAACCCCAATTTCTGCTAGGCAAGGCTGCAGAACAAAAGCTGCTTCAAAATTTGGGAAAAATAAAACAAAGTGGAGGTTTTGAAGTGAATACAGGTTATATATACAAGTAGGAAGGATACTGCAAAGTTCAGATTGAATTGGAGTAGCAGAACTCAAAATGGTTCTTTAAAGCCCAAGTTGTTGCTAAGAAATCTCCAGCAAATAAAATGCTTCAAACTTTTACAGGAAGGCTTATAAACTTGTGTTTTTGAGCTGAGAGAAGTTTGTTATCACTGAAAGATGATAACTGCAAATTTTGGTGGAGTTTGAAGCTGTTAAACTAAGAAAAAGACCCTTGAGTTTAATATTAAAGTTGTTAGAAATCTGCATGGAAGCTAGAAGGAACAAGTTTGACTTCATGTTTGAATTTGAGATTGAAAAAGAATCTTGTGTTCAAATTTTGAAGCCCGGTTTATGAGTTCAAAATGGACCTGTTCATGGCTGGAAACCAAAATTCTAGCCCAAGGAGCTGATTTTATTTATAGCTGCTGAACACCTGTACAAGGATAGGAGGTTGGGCAACTTGGACTCAAATGGTGACCTTGAGTTTGGAATGGAGTTTCGGGCTAAAATTTTGCAGTAGAGTTTATTTACATATTCAGGATACAATCTGTAATTTATTCTACCGTTTGAAGCCTAGGAACTGAAGATGGCCTCTTAAGATCAAGATTGCTAATAAGACTACCTGCAGAACTTCGTACTCTTTGTACTCAAGGAGAATGACTCCTAAATTGAGGTCTAATGTGATGAACAGGTTTATTATAACCTGGGAAAGTATACTGCTATGTTTGTGATGACTTAAAGCTCTAGAACCTGAAATCACAATTAAATCCACCACTTTTCTACTAAAGCTACCAGTAGAGGCAGAGTTCCTTCAAACTCTAAGTTGCAAACCTCAAAATGAAAAATTGCAGATTATTTAAACAACTTCCAAATGGATATGAAAAGGTCACTAAACATTTGGGGTGGTTTAAAGTACCAGAAATATCAAGTTTCTGTTAAAAACACTTGTTGAGGAAATATACTTCAAATTCTTGGAAAATGACTTATACATTGAAGTTATGGAGTGCAACCTAATTTCAAATGAAAAAAAATGTTGATTGGAAAAATTTTCAGGCATTTTGCGCTGTAAACTGAACATGACCTCTTCAAATAAAATAAACAAATTGCTGAAGTGGCTGGAAAATTTCATTTGGCCAATGTTTGACTAAAGCTTGACTCTGAGCTTGGAAAAGCTTTTGAACCTGTGTTTTTCCAGGTATGTTATAAAGGTAAATTACAACTTGTTGAGCACTTTTTCCATGAAAATTTCATAGTTTTGAAGGAAGTGCTATGACAGGCAAGAAATCAGCAATGTTGAGGAAGTTTTAATGAGCTTTCAAGGGTATATGTAAAACAAAATGGCCAAGTCGTGATTTGTGGAGCTGAACAAGTTCATTGAACAGAATTTTGTAAAGGGGCAGTTGGACTTTCGTACCACACACACACACTGAAAGAGTCATGACTACAAAAATCCAACGTACCTCTTAACTAATGATGACATGATACAATTAATACTACAAAACATTCTATAAAGAAAACAAACTTTCCAGAGCTGAGATGCTAGCCGATTAGAATATGACACGAAAGAGATGTTCTATTGCATTTGATTCATCATGAGACTGAATGAATCTGCAGAAAGATATTTCAATAACAATTCATGAGCATGTTTTAAGAAAGCTAAGCCGACCCACACCCTGTAGAGAACAAACACAAGATCCAGCTGCTCACATGAGAACAAATCTACCCACAAATTATCCCTCAGGGCCTCGCTCTCTCTCTTACACAACTTAAATCAACAAATGTGAATGGGACCAAACTATCTGCCGGTTTGTTCGAGGTCCAAATTTTTAACATTTTCAATTCATTAGCGTTGAAAACCCACCTGCAACCCTCGACAGTTCACGAAGAAATAAATACAATGCATAATCCAAAAACCAGCAACAAACAAAAAACAAACAGCTGAAAGAACCAGAACAACATACACGTTTCTATAATTTATTGCTGAAACAGACAATGATGATCGAAATGATGATAAAGGAAAATGGTGTGAGTCAAATGAACATTATTAATTATTACCTAGAAAAAAAGTGCTATAGTCACATCAGTACTTCGGGTTGCCAGAGGTTTTAGAATGAGCCTTCCAATCCGACTGGACGGCGTCGATCTTGGAGCACGTCGCACATTTCCACTTATTCTCGCCCTGCCTTCGGCAATAGTGGTTCTTGATTCCGATGGTTGAAGATTGTCTCTGAAGACTATTCAGTCACTGAGCAATCAAGCTTTTCAAATTGATTTCTTCGCCTTAATTTCTTCGATCCAAAATGCAGGTTGAGATGAGCTGACGGCAAGGGAATGAGCCATGGATGGGAAATAGTGAGCTGAGCTATGATCCGGCGAAGACATGGATTGAGGTAGTTTGGCAAATCTCAAGATGTTCGCAAATGTCTGCGATGAGTTATGCTTCGCAAATGTCTCAATGGAAGGATAAGAAGGCTTTAAAACAATTCCAAATAACGACGAATTTAACCTTCACTTGTTGGTGATGGATGTACAAGGCCAGGTAGCGAGTAGGAGCCGTCACTACTACTTCCTATTATTTTTATATCACCAATTTTGTTCATACATTCTTTTATAAATAAAATTATAAATTTTATTTAATTATGAAGTATATTTAACGTCCTTTTCTATATACAAATGACTAATTTCGATTTCAAATCAATAAAATAGTATTTGTAAGTTTAAGAAAAAAAATCAATTTTCCCAATGGTAAATGTCCAAAATTATGTTATGCAATATCTTGTACTTTACATGTATGTTGATGGAGATAATATTATTATTTAAGATGTTATAAATGAGGGTGACTTTTATTTTTTTATTAATTTTTATATATGTATAAACTTGAGAATAGTGCAATGAAAGACTAAGCTCATCCTTCCATCACAGCTCAGTTAGTGTCAAGGGACACTAACTCGAATTCAACTACTCTTGAAAATTGCCCATGACAATCGTTTCAGATTTTCAAAAAACATGCAAATTACCCTAAACCTTTTATAATAATTTCTAAATACCCTCTTATGTAAATATTCTCCCGTGGGAAAAAAACTATTAACCTCCAAGTCATAATGTCTGTTACATCCCAATTATTGAGCATGAAACAATTGTTAATTAAGAAGTTTTAATCATTACGAAGGGGAAAAAAACTAATAGTAACACCGAAAAAAATTGAAACAAAACAAAAAATTGTTACAGTATTCATGTTGACGTAGCAAACATTATACCACTTGCCACAAAAGTTAAAGTTCAATAACTAAATAGAACTACTAACCACAAAATTTAATCGTGGTTAGGCTTTATGGTAATAAAGTAATTATATATGAACTTCTAAAAAATTTATGGCTAAGTTATCGTGATATGGCTAAGTTATCGTGACTATATATGAACTTTGGCGTAATGATATATGGTAATTGTACAATGTTAAAAGAACAATAAATTTTGCTAGTAATTAGTATTGCAATATTTGTTGTACAAGAGAAGTAACAATTTTAAGATTGGATATCTAAAATCCTAAAATCCAGACACCTAAACCATAACCTTACCTCATAACCTAACCTCTAAGACCTAACCCTAACCTTATAACTCAAACCATCACACAAAACTCTAATCATTAAGCTCTAACCGTAAACCGTAAACCTTATCCCAAAACCAAAACCCCAATCCCCCAATCTTAAACTCAAACATTACCCCTAACCTTAAACCCAAACCCCAAGCTAAACCGTAAATGACTGGACTGCATTTCTTTTTTTCATGATTTATTTTAAAATTTAAATTAAGCATAACTTTGGTTATAATATTAACATTTGCCTACCAAGATCATTAAACTTACACCCTAAACCTAACATGAAAATTATCCTAAACCTCATACCTAAGCGAAACCTAAACCCCAAATTGAGAACCTATAGTATGATCCTAAACCTCAAACCCTAACCCTTAAGCCCTACCCCCTCACCCCTAAGGCCTACACCAAAACCGTAAACCTTATACCCTAATCCTAACCCTTGATCCCCTAAAATATCAATTTACTTAGATTTTAAAGTTAAACAAGTCCAAAAAAGTTATTTCACTTTCTATGAAAGTAACATATTTTTTTATTACTTTCTATCATCTTAATTTATTTAAGTTAAAAATTTACAAAAGAAATATACTTTGGCCAGAAAGTATCTGAAATATTATTTTTCACACTTAAACCTTAAAATTTTAGGTACCTTAAATTTAAAAAACTAAAACTTTAATCTTAAACCCAGTCACATCCTCAAAAGGTTAACTTACCCTTAAACATAAACTTTACCATAACTTTTACCCTAAGCCCTAAACCTATCGTAAAACTTAAACCTTAAACCTAACTTAAACCTTAGCACAAACATTAACCATAACATAAACCTTAACCGTAACATTAAGCCTTAAACATAACTTAAACCCTAATCTCAAACCTTAAACCCTGAGTAACCCCTCATCATACCTTAAACTTTGAACCGTAGACCTAACACTAACCATAAGCTTAAACCTTAACCATAAACTAAACACTAACCCTAACCTTAAACCTTAAACCTTAAACCCTAAATTCTAAATCTTAAACTTAACCTTGAACATTAAAACTTAAACCATAAACCGTAAACTATAACCTCAAACCCTAAACCTTAAATCTTAAACTTAACCATGAACCTTAAAGCGTTAACTCATACCTTTAACCGAAACCTCAAACTACAATATAAACCAAAAACCTTAAACCTAATCTTAAATCAGCACCATAACATTGAAGCTAACCTAAAAATGTGATCGGGTCATATTAAAGGTACCTTAATTGTGACCGGGTCACATTGAAGTTAACCTAAAAATATGACCTGGTCACTTTGATGGTACCTTAGGTGTGAACGGGTCACATTGAATGTAACCTAAAAAAGTCGTACCTTAGGTGTGACAGGGTCACATCGAAGGTAACCTAAAAATATGACAAGGTCACTTTGAAGGTAACCTAAAAACGTGACCGGGTCACTTTGAAGGTACTTTAGGTGTGACCGGGTCACCCTAAAGGTAACCTAAAAATGTGACTGGGTCACTTTGAAGATACCTTAGGTGTGACCGGGTCACCGTGAAAGTAACCTAAAAATGTAACCGGGTCACTTTGAAGGCACCTTAGATGTGACCGGGTCACATGGAAGGTAACCTAAAAATGTGACCGGGTCACTTTGAAGGCACCATAGGTGTGACCGAGTCACATCGAAGGTAACCTAAAAATGTGACGGGGTCACTCTGAAGGTACCTTAGGTGAGACCGTGTAACTTTGAAGGTAACCTAAAAATATGACTAGGTCACTTTGAAGATACCTTAGGTGTGACCAGGTCACCTTGAAAGTAACCTAAAAATGTGACCATGTTACTTTAAAGGTACCTTAGGCATGATCGAGTCACATCGAAGGTAACCTAAAAATATGACCGGGTCACTTTGAAAGTACCTTAGGCATGATCGGGTCACTTTAAAGGTAACCTAAAAATGTGATTGGGTCACTTTGAAGGTACCTTAGGCGTGACCGAGTCACTTTGAAGATAACCTAAAAATGTGATCGGGTCACTTGGAAGGTACCTTAGGTGTGACCGGGTCACATGGAAGGCACCTAAAAATGTGACTGGGTCACTTTGAAGGTACCTTAAGCGTGACCGGGTCACTTTGAAAGTAACATCAAATGTGACTGGGTCACTTTGAAGGTAACCTAAAAATTTGACCGGGTCACTTTGAAGGTACTTTAGGCGTGACCGATTCACTTTGAAGGTAACATAAACATATGACCGGGTAACTTTAAAGGTGCCTTAGGTGTGACCGGGTCACATTGAACGTAACCTAAACATGTGATCGGGTGACTTTGAAGGTACTTTAGGCGTGACCAGGTCACATTGAAGATAACCTAAAAATGTGACCGGGTCACTTTGAAGGTACCTTCGGCATGACCGGGTCACATGGAAGGTAACCTAAAAATATAACCGGGTCACTTTGAAGGTACCTTAGGTGTGACCGGATCACTTTGAAAGTAACCTAAAAATGTGACCGGGTCACTTTGAAGGTACTTTAAGCGTGACCGACTCACTTTGAAGGTAACCTTAGGTATGACCAGGTCACTTTGAAGGTAATCTAAAAATGTGACGGGGTTACTTTGAAGGTACCTTAGGCGTGACCGGGTCACTTTGAAAGCAACCTAAAAATGTGACCGGGTCACTTTGAAGGTACCTTAGGTGTGACCGGGTCACATGGAAGGTAACCTAAAAATGTGACCGAGTCACTTTGAAGGTACCTTAGGCGAGATCAGGTCATTTTGAAGGTAACCTAAAAATGTGTCTGGGTCACAAAGGTAACCTAAATATGTGACCGGGTCACTTTGAAGGTCCCTTAGGCATGACCGGGTCACATCGAAGGTAACCTACAAATGTAACTGGGTCACTTTAAAGTTACCTTAGGCGTGACCGGGTCACTTTGAAGGTAACATAAAAATGTGGCTGGGTCACTTTAAAGGTACCTTAGGCGTGACCGGATCACTTTGAATGTACTTTAAATGTGCCCGGGTCACATTGATGGTAACCTAAACATGTGACCAGGTCACTTTGAAGATACCTTAGGCATGGCCGGATCACATTGAAAGTAACCTAAACATGTGACCGGGTTAATTTGAAGGTACCTTAGGCGTGGCCGGGTCACATTGAAGGTAACCTAAAAATGTGACCAGGTCACTTTGAAGGTACCTTTAAAGTGATCTGGTCACACCTAAGGTACCTTCAAAGTGATCCGGTCATATTTTTAGGTTACCTTCAATGTGACCCGGTCACTATTTTAGGTTACCTTCAATGTGAACCGGGCACACCTAAAGTACCTTCAAAGTGACCTGGTCACTTGTTTAGGTTACCTTCAAAGTGACCTCGTTACATTTTTAGGTTACCTTCAATGTGACCCAGTCACATTTTTATGTTACCTTTAAAGTGACCCGGTCTCGCCTAAGGTACCTTCAAAGTGACCTGGTCACATTTTTAGGTTACCTTCGATGTGACCCTGTCACTCCTAATGTACCTTCAAAGTGACCCGGTCACACCTAAGGTACCTTCATCGTGACCCAGTCACACCTAAGGTACTTTCATGACCGGGTTACATTTTTATGTTACCTTTCAAGTGACCCAATCACACCTAATGTACCTTCATAGTGACCCGGTCACATTTTTAGGTTACCTTCAAAGTGACCCGGTCACACCTAAGGTACCTTTAACGTGACCCGTTCACTTTTTTTTCTTACCTTCAAACTAATTTGGTCACACCTAAGGTACCTTCAAAGTAACCCGGTCACACCGAAGGTACCTTCAAAATGACCCAATCACACCCAAGGTACCTTCAAAATGACCCGATCACTTTTTTAGGTTACCTTCAAAGTGACCCGGTCACACCCAAGGTACTTTCCACGTGACCCAGTCATGTCTAGTAGAGGTGGGACCTAGGCCGGGTCAACCGGGCCCGAACCGGGACCGGCCCGGAAGTCAAACCCGACCAGCCTGGTCAACCCGCCCCTGCCCCGCCCCGGCAAAAGCCCGCTAAGATATGGGCCGAATATAGGCCCGAAAGGAGGAGGTGGTGCAAAAAAACGGACCGCCCCGCCCCGCCCCGACCAGGACCGCCCCGCCCCGCCCCGCCCCGCCCCGCCCCGCAGGTTTCTATTATACATGTAGTTTGTATTTGATCTGATTATTTTGTTCAGCACATATCACAGGTTTCTATTATTCATCATTTCCGAAACGTTTTTGCCATTTCAAAATGTAAGGTCCATTCCGATTATTTGTACGTGCCGTTTGGTTTTTTAACTTAATAAAACTTACACCGGATGTAGTGTTTTTTCTTAAAAATATTTATGACATATATAATTAATTATGTTTTTAATTTTTTTTTTTTTCGCAGAAGGCCCGATCGGAGGGGGAAGCCCCCCGGCGAAACAAAGAAGGCGAAGGAGAGTAAAGGGAAAAAGAGGGAAAAAAAAAAAACTCCAAACCCACCCCGCCCCGGCCCAGCTCTGGACCACCCCACCCCGCCCCGCCCCGGACCCGACTCGGGACCGCCCCGCCTACAACCGGGCCTCAGGACCAGCCGGGCCAGGTCCGGGCCGACCCGGTTCCCACCTCTAATGTCTAATGTACCTTCGATATGACCTGGTCACCTTTTCTGGTTACTTTGTAGGCTACTTTTTGATGTAACCCAGTAATCTTTTTAGATTACTTTTAACGTTACCCGGTAATCTTTTTGGGCTACTTTTAATGTGACCTGGTTACACTTTAGGTATCTTTAAGGTGACTCGGTTTCAGTTTTACCGCTATTACTCAATTAAGGTTTTGGACATTGAGCATTAATTTTGCCTGTTATTGTTTATTATTTTTATAGGAGGTAATTATTTGCCCAAATTATATTTTATTGATAATTTGCACCTCAAGATGCATTAAACGTAAGTTTAAGATATTTTTGTCCAATGTAGTTTTTTTGTAACCTTTTTTTAACTTAACTAACCCAAAATGTTAAAAATTAGTAAGAAATATTTTATTGTCATAAAAGGTGTTCACAAAATTTTTGAACTTTCCCCATTTTAAGGTTAGGGTTGGGTATATGGATAAGGTTAAGTTTTGAATTTATGAGTTTTTCCAACACAAGTAACCTTTCATATGTGGGAACTTTAATGATTTTGGTAGACAAATGGCAATATTATAACATCGATATCCAAATTTTTAAGTGCAGTGCAATAAAATACTTTAATTTTTTAAAAATTAAAATTTTTACATTTTTACCCAAGATTTTGAAATTCAACAATTTACTACTATGGACAATAGTCAATTGGACTTATATTTCATAGTAAAAGTTGCAAATTGTAGTAAATTTATCAACATAATTAAGAATTTTTTATGATTTTTTTAGTTAAACATACTAAAAGAAGAAAAATTAACCTAAAATAAATCCCATAAAAATTGAATTCTTTAATTTAAATTTTTTAAAAAATCATACAAAAAATAGAATCTATCCAGTCATTTAAGCTAGTAACCCAAGCCTCTCAACCTGAATCCGGCCCAGAACAAACCATGTTTGATATTCACGTGACCTATTAGAACATTGAATTTATGACTTGTTTCATATTTAGGTACTTGATTTTAAATTATTATTTTTTTACATCACAAAAATTGCAAAACTACTCACTAGTAAAATTTATTATTATCCTTGCTATGCTATAATTAGTTTGTAAAATATTTTTCATTTGCTTTACTAAGTTGATCAATATACATATATCTCATATTTTGAATACCATTAGCATATAAGATAATATTTTATTAAGAGTATTATTCAATAATTAATATATTTTACACCTCTAATATTTTAAAATTTGCCTATCTTCTTTTTAAAAACTTGTATTCAATAAATTACATTCTCTCATAATTTTTCCTCTCAATTTCTCCCCCCTCCCCCTATTTTCTTTTTCCTATATTTTTTTTCTCTCTCCACCCTCCTTTCCACGCTTTTCTGTTTTTTTTCCCCTTTCTATTTTCTTCTCTCCTCCCTCCGCTGTCCTCTCTTTTTTCTCTCTCTTTTCTCTCCCTCACCGGCTGCGCCTTTCCCACCCTTTCCCTTTTGCTTATGTCACCATGATCCACGGTTATGATTGCGGGGTAATTGGGGGCAAGGCTACCCTCTTTTTGAGGTGGGTATTATAGAACGCTCCCCAGCAAACGAGCTATAACTCAAATGGTGAACATGAACAAGATCCCAAATATTTCGTCGAAGTGAAATTTCTCAAGCAATATTGCCGGCTCCCAACATTCCGAGCACTGACACAACTTAATTCATGCCCTCAACCATTGATTTTAGTTAACGCTATTATCTAATAATAATAACAATAAAACCAAATGCAGCTGGAAGCCTACAGAAATCCAATTTCTACTATGATTTGCCGTATAATTATACAATTAACTTCATAAGAATTTATAAAATTTTATCACTATCAAGAAATTTCAATAGAATAAGTAAAATAATTTTATAGAATAGTAAATTGTGTCCATGATGAGGCTAATAAAGAAGCAATGAGTCAAATAACTAATATCACGCAACAACTTCAAAATATCGACTTGTGCTTGGTTATTTTTTTTCCAAAAAAAAAAGAACCAAATGACAATAAGGTAATTAAACTTTCAACAACTGATAACTGTATTTTGCCAACGGAGCAGAACGTATCGTCCTGACCAGCTGGAAAGGCGTCCGAGTTCTAGCTCAGGGGAAAGGAAAGGTTGGATTTTAACCAAGTTTGAAAGTCAAAGTGACTTGAAGGCCGTTAAGCTTTAAACAGGTCTGAAAATATGCCAGATATAAGCTACCACATCGCCAATTGATTACAAAAATTAAGCTCGACGACCTGCTAGAAGCTCTACATGTGCATCAGCCACCAAGCTCGGGAACACTTTCAGGGTAGAGCCATACCTGCCCATAACCACGCAATTATGCAACTTCTAAACACGTTGAATCAACCGACACGAATTTCATCAGTATCCGCCCTGGACTTCCAGCAACTATCCACTCATGATTTAACCAGAATAGTAGCTTTGCTCAACCAAGAGTTCTCCTCAGGAAGGGGCACGGGAAAAAAGGAAAAAGGCAAAAAAAAAAAAAAGTAGAAAGAAAGAATGGCACCAGAGTAAGGAACTACGTTTTTAACATATCTACTAGAATAAAAAATATCAGACTAGTGAAGCATTTTATTGTTCCTATTCAGAAAACTGACTGGTTAAAACATTCAGAACTAGAACAAGTTAGAATTGCAAGCTTGATGCATTTGCCCTACTGCATTTGGGCAGCATACACCTGTTAGAACCATATTACCTGTCTAGACCAAAGTAATTATGCAAAACCTGTAAAGAGGTTCAACCATCTTTGCAAATCAACACATCCATCCTAGCAATGTCTGGTTGCACCGGACCACAATTGTAGCCTTGCCCAACTAGAAGTTTCCTTGGGAAGGGGTTGAAAGGAAAAAAAAAAGGAAAAAAAATAATGGGAAAAAAAAAGGAAGAAGAAGATGGGACAAGAGTGAGGAGCAAGGTTTTTAACATGCAATTAAACAGAAAAATGAAAATAATGTATTCTTTCTATTAGCATTAGCTATCACTAATCAAGAAAATAGAAAAAATAAAAAAATAAATTAAAAAAAAGGAAAAAGTGAAGCGCTAGTGTTATGGAGGTGCTCTCAGCCACATCTGACAGCATACCTTCATTTAGATCAGTAAAAGTCAACTCTGCATAGAGATGTCAGAGAGCTCCAACAGAAAAAGGCACCAAGTACGACCCTGCATGAGTTGGGATATAACATACCCACCCGAGCATCAAAGGTAAATAAAAGAGTCCTAATGTTCAACCACAATGACAAAACCTAAACCTTGTAGAGAAAAAAAACAGAGAGCAAAGAAACAATGGATTTTCCATTTAAATATAAAGGACCAGCACAGAAGAAAATCAACCTAAAAAACATATATCTGTGTCTCAAGAGCATGTTGTTTTTCAAGGAACTACGGAATCATAAACATGAAAAATAGCCAAGAATTTAGACAGAAGAGTAAACATAGGAAAAAGGTCAGAATTCAAACTGGCCATAATTTGTCAATTGAACACTTAATATACTCAGTGTCGTTTTGAAAATACTAACACATACATCAAGATGTAGCAGCAGATTGCTACAACCATCCATCAGTTTGAGGATGAATCAGAATACTGCAACAAACTTCATCCATGTATTGAAGTAAATATGAGCTCAACAGTTCCAGTGCGTCCCACTAGGTACCTGCAAAACATAACAGGCACGAAGTGCATACATTTATGAAGTGCAGAGGAAGTAGGAAAGATCTCATAACCTAAAGAAACAATATGACATCTCTCAAATGAACCTCCCTTCAGGTGTCAACCCAAAGCTCAGTCCCTAGACTCTAAATATGCTGCTCATGTTGTAACAAGCTTGAGCTCTTGAATCAGAAGAATATGCAGCGAGTAAAGGATAATAATGTAGCCCTGGATCCAGCCGCTCAGAAGGCTGCATCTTTTACATCAGCACAGGAGAATCCCCTAACTCTGCCGATCACACACAATAACAACTATTAGTCAATAACCTTAGACAGTAAATAACACATCATTCTTGGTGCATTAACTCATTTTTAACATTTCATATTAAAGTATCTTCAACATTACCACTAGCATCTTGCTCATGTCTATTACTTGAATTATCAGCTTTTCCCTCAATGCCAAATTCCCTTGTTAATTTCTGTAAGCCTCCACTGCTGCCATCAAACTTTGGTGCATCTCTGCTATTCAGTTCCTGATCATCAACTGACATGTCATAGTCACGAGACTCATCTATAAAATCTGGTATTCCATTACCCCTTGGAATGCTCAACTCATCCACAACAGCATCATGCAGCTGATTCACATCTGCGGTTTCTGTCAATTTTTCAGAGCAAGAATCTTCATGCTCATAACCAGAAGAATGCTTTTCTTGTGCGGGCTCAACATCAGAATGCCTTTTATGTTTTGATTCATCATCTTCAGGATGTCTAGGAGAGGCTTTACTTCTTTTCTGAAGCTTACTGCCTTCACCAGATTTTAATCGCTTTTTTTCACGAATATCTGATTTTTCATCTCTGCTATCATCAGTTTTATGACTTGATCTACCCTTGCCTTCGGGAGACTTTGACCTAGAAAGCTTGCGCTTTGATTTCCTGGCATCTGAACATTTTGGTGATAACTTCCCTTCTCTGAGATGTTTACCATCAGGGGATCGGGAACTGGACCTCTTTCTTTCTCGACGTTTGGATTTCTTATCTCTACTTCGTTCACTTCTTTCCCTACTACCATACTTATCTTCAGCAGATCTTGACCTGGACCTTTGATCATGATGTTTTGACTTGTCTGTTGCTTCCCCTTTAGTATCATGATGTTTATCCACAGATTTCGACCTGGACTGCCTTCTGTGCTTTGTTTTTTCTTCTGAACTTTTCAAAGAAGGCCTACGTTTATCTCCACATTGTTCATCCACGGAAGATGACCTTGAATGCCTTCTGCTGCGGTTCTTTGGTTTTCCATCCTGGATTCCATCTGTTTTCTGGTCATGAGGTGAATCTCCTCTGTAATGTTTTGGTGAGTCTGAACCCATGCGATCTGATTTCCGCTTTTGAGGACTAGGGCTCCCACTCAGATTTCTCCTTGACACAGATGAATAATGATCACGTGATCTTTCCAACTTATGCCTCCTGTACCTCTCACTAGAGGCTCTACCATCTCGATAACTTCGCCGTTCACTATCATAACTTGAATGATAATGAGACCTAGGAGATTTCGACGTATAGCCACGTCGGAGACGAGGAGAAGGTGAATAAGAAGGAGATCTCTGTCTTCTGCGAAAACTAATAGGTGATCTTGACCTTGACCTTCGGCGGTAGCTAAAAGGTGATTTTGAACGGGATCTTGACCTTCGCCGATAACTAATAGGTGATTTTGACCTGGATCTTGACCTTCTTCGATAACTAAGCCTGGGTGGTGATTTTGATTTGGATTTTGACCTAACAGGTGAAGACGATGGTGACCTGCACAAACAATAGGTACTAGATCAAATCTTGATGTTTTAATAATAAATTCCCTCCATCCCAAATTGTTTGCAACATATTATATTTTTGGCTATCCTAAATCTTTGCAACCTTTCCATACATAGTAAATTACTTTACCATATTACCTTCAAATTATCATTTAAATATTCATCTTTCCATATTCCTTGATTTACGTGCAAAACTGAAGGGCAAAAGTGGAAACAACAAAAACCTTTTCCCCTTCCCTAATCTCCGTACCAAACCCAAATGCTTCAGCCAATTTGGGACAAAGGGAGTAATAAATTTGAAACCCTTACTTGAAAGAAGATGCTATATAACTACCTTGATAATAGGCATTAAACCAAAAATGTACTTAATGCAAATCATAGACCAATATAACTACCTTGACCACCAATGACACTTACAACCACTTTTTCTTTATGCTTGGCCCTAAGAAGGGGTTGGGGCAGGGGATGAGCCAGGGGATTAAGAACCACAAAGGCTCAAACATAGTTCAAAGCCTGGGCATGCTCTAATCAAGCCAGTCGGGCTAAACCACTGACCACTTCAATTACCTATTTCGTTACTGGTCACCATTGCATGACTTGGCTCATAATATATCTCACTGCTACATGTCAGAGATCTAGTATATACAAGACCGAGAATTACTCCAGTACAATTTAACATACCTAGATTTTGCTGTTGTTTCTTTCTCTTCAGTTAGAAGTCCATCAGCTTTTAACTTCTTACTTATTTCTGCAGCCCTGGCTGCAGCCAACTCTGTCGCAGACTTCATGCTTGCAGCTCTGTTAGCTGCCTGCTGAGCAGTCAATGTTTGCTGCATAAGTAAAGCCTGCTGGAATTGCATCTGTTGCATGGCAACAGCTTGCTGCATCATCATGGGCAGAGAAGATGAAGTCAGAGTTGAAATAGATGGTTTTGGAGGAAGTGTTTTAGCCATCTCCACATTCAGTGGACGGCCACAAATGTCCATATTGTTCATTGCCAAAGCAGCATTCGCTTCCTCTGGTTTGGAGTATTCTATATACGCAAAATGCTTTGAATCAGTGATTGTACAGTCAACCACAGTACCACAGTAGCCAAAAAGTTGCTTCAACTTCTCCACTGTGAGAACTGGGCTAAGATTGCTAACTTGCAGTGTTCTTTTCAATGCGTCACCCTTGCCTGCCTTGTCAGGAGAGTCTGTGAAATGAACATAATCAGAATCATCCTAGCAAAAAAGGGAAAAAGGGAAAAAGGGAAAAGATGACAGGCACATGGACAAACTATCACTGCACCTCCATAAAATTTTAGAATGAAACCGAATAGGTATAAAATGTACCAGATGAATCTTTGTTTGACTGGGCTTGTGCTTGAACCTGAGCAGCATGTGCTTGAAGGGCTTGTGCAGCAACAATAGCCTGAGCAGCAGCCATCGCCGCCGCTGATGGTGCCATTGGAACCTGATTTAGAGATCCCATGCTGGTTGTTGCAGCTAATGCAGTCATCAGCAAATTGTGTGGTGGGTGGTTCAATTTGCAATCAGTTTTCATACACCGTCCATTAAGGTATTCTCTACAAACCTCCCCAAGAGATGCACCTATACCAGGTAAAATAGCACCACCGGAAGCACCAGGAACTATCCCTGGGATCATCCCCAACAGGCCCGGGAAAGCTCCAGAGACAGATCCTGCATAATTGGGCATGTTGGGCATGGTTTGGTTTACTAGATTCGGGAATGTTGACGGTGGAGCCACACCTAATAGTCCACTAGTAGAAGTTCCTGTATAAAAAAAAAACATAGGTTCAAACATCTCTACGTGCTGATTAAAAAAAAATTGAATAAAAGAGCGTAGTCACTTTAAAAGATAGATGGGAAGCAAAACAGCTTTTCATGTCGAGAGCATAATAAACCTTTCAAGAGCTAAACGTTCATTTTAAGTCAAAATCAAAAGTAATCATGAAAGAAACTAAAGGAGCCTAATAAGAATCAAAGAACAAAATTAACCATTGAACCAGATTTTTTTTTTAAGTGCAGTAAGCAGAGGAGAGTAATAACCTTTCAGAAAGGTACAGGTCTAATGATATACTTCTATACATGCAAGAACTAGTACCTGCACTGAAGAAGACAGGGAACGGGCTGCCCATGATGGCCTTCCCATTGCACTCAATATTAACCATATAATCCCCTCTCTTAGGCACCACATATGTCACCGAGTAAGTCCCGTCGCCCATATCCTTCACAATACCCTCCTGCTCAGAACCACCCACACCCACACCAGGCGACACTTTGACCCTAATCGACGCACCACCAAGAGGAACCTTCCTTCCATCTGCATCCTTTGCCACCACAGTAAACACAGAAGGTGCACATGCCGTGCCACCCGCTACCCCAGGCCCAGCGGCCGTGCACTTCGCAGGATCCACAGGGCCAATGGGCTTGTTCGCCAATTCAGTGTCATCCTCAGAATCACTGTCAGAGGCAGCAGCAGCCGCTTCTCTGTTGCGGTTCTTCTCAACGTCCTTGAACGTGGCCTCAAAGGCAGCTTTGGCAGCGGCAGCTTTCTCAGTCTCACTCTTAAGCTTAGCCTCCTCGGCTTGCTTCATCCATATCGGTTTCGGCGCAACAGCGTTTCGATCCGCCATGATTTAACGCCTAACCTACAGATCAAAACTCAAACGAAAGCTACAAAATCCCAATATGCCCAACACCCTGCTGCTCCTTCCGAGTCAGTTCTCAACAGAAAACATAGCTGAAATTTCCACGATAATAAAAGACATTCAAATTTCAATCCTAGCAGTTAACTTATCCAATAATGAAACAGGACCTGAAAACCCTAATAGGTCCCGATCGACGCTTCGAATCCAGCTAGTTCGTTCAACCGCCGATCCGATTACCGTTTGATTTCCGAGAAATCGAAAGAAAATAGAAAAACCTATCGATGAAATAAATAGATTGAGAGAGAACACACCAGCAATCGGACTGCGGCTGCTAAGAGACGGATTGAGTGGCTGGTAAGCGCGAGCCCGAGCGCTAACCGGGCTGGTTTATAACTTCAAGTCCTCAACGAGTTCTTTATCAAAACGGGCAAAGTAGCCCTTTAAAGTAAGACATAAGTTTATTTGAACCCTACCTTATCAATGTTAGAGTTTCAAATAATTTATTAGTAGTAGAGATTAAATGCTAAAATTAAAGCTAAAAAGTATCTATAGATAGTATTTTTAGAATTATAAGGCTAATCATTAATGTTAAAAAGTCAAATGAGCCTATCATCCTTTTTGCCATTGGCCTTCCTTTGCCTATTGCAGACTTCATGTTTGTTAATCCGCTTTCAATTGGGATCCCCAACCTCAATTATTCAAGAAATCATGTAGTAGTAGGTTTCAAAACATAGAACCTCGGACTTGGGTTGAGGTACTATAAAAGACAAAATTCAATATAAGTATCAAATGATCAAAGTTTCAATACATTAGGGTACTTGGCATCTTCATTACCTTTTAGAGCATTTTAGCAGTTACATGAGTATCACCCACTTTTCGTGTGCCTTATCAGTTGCATTATAGATTAGGCATATTAAAATTAGACCAATTTATTCAAGTTCTATTCAGTAAAACTCAACAAAGACTCACATCCCTAAAAAGTCTTCTCCAATTTAATTCAGATGAATTAAGTTTAGACTAAAATATTGAGTAAAGTTCACAGGAATACCTTAACTTTTACTTTTATCCCAAATGGGTACCCAACCTTTAAATTTGTCATATCGAAATACCTAATCTCATATTGCACTACCTAATCGGGTACTTCCCATTAATTAAACAGTTAAAATGGATGAAAATTGATGATGTGACATTAAATAACACTGAAATAAATTTAAAATAACAACTTTAGTCCTCAAACTTTTTTAATCACTAATTCTAACTCTTAAACTTCCACCAAAATCATTTTAGCTCTTCTTCACTCTAGCCCTCAAAACCCTAACTTCTCATCTCATCCCTCTCATCTCTCAAGTTGCCGGCCTCAACCGCCCTTGCCCTAGCCTACCATCCCTTTATACTCATCCACCTTCTTAGTCACGACTCGTCGTTCACATCACCTCCTCCACTGCCGTTCGCTATTCGTATCACCTCCTCGGCCACGACGGCACCTCGCCATTTGCATCACCCTGTCGTTCGCCGTTTGTGTCACCTTTTCAACCCCGCCTCACCTCATCCTTCTTCAAAATTATACCTTTTTCATCACTCATTTATCGTCCAATCGTTCGATCATCCATTGCAAACATTGGTGGCCTCCTCTGCTCATCGCAAGCCAGATCTCCTTCATCCAATCATCCATCACGCATTGATTGCTCCTTCATCCTCCATCGCTCATATCTACAATAATCGTTCGATCATCCAACCAGTGAACTCATTTCTGCCATTCATCCCTGTTTGAGAAGATCGAAGATCGGAGATTAAAGAGGTGAGGTGCTAGATTAGAGATCATAACAGGCTGGGCTAGTGTGGACAAATGATAAGTTATGGTTTTGAGGGCTAGAGTGAGGAAGAGCTAAAATGATTTTGGTGGAAGTTTAAATGTTAGAATTAGTAATTAGAAAAGTTTGTGGATTAAAGTTATTATTTTAAATTTATTTCAGTGTTATTTAATTTCACATAATCAATTTCCATCCATTTTAACAGTTTAATTAACAGGAAGTACCCGATTAGGATGCACAATATGAGATTAGGTATTTTGATAGGACAAATTTAAAAGTTAGGCACCCATTTGGGACAAAAATAAAAACTAAGGTACTTCTAGTGGACTTTACCCTTATAACTTCAAAAGCAAAATCATTGATTTAGATTTAGAAGGAATTCAATTTTTCTCAGTGCTCTTTAGATGTTTTTATCTTTTAAAATGTCATAAAGCCTATGGTAGTAAATTGATAGAAACTTAGCATTATGATACTTAAAAAACGTAAGCCACCATAGCAAGAGTCAATTTGCCTTAGGTTTATCGAAACTAATTTGGACATATTTCCTAAAAGCCCAAGGCTTGAAGAGGGGCTTAGGCCGATTGCAACCCACTTGTACACTTAAGAAAAACATAAAGTGTACGTGTAACTCACTTTGTGATGGATAAGTTGGGACTGTTATTCGGTCGAGCTGACGTTGAGTAGTTGAGTCCTCACACTTTTAAGATTCGAGCTAAGCTCTATAAATTAACAGTATTACTCGAATTCAAGTTCAATAAGAAACAATATCATAATTCAGACTCAGACTTAGCTAGAAAGCTTGAAAGGCTTGGCAATATCAAGAGTTAACTACAACTTTTCAAATCATAGAGTTTATATAAGTAAGACCTAACTTTAGGGGAGTAAAAAATAATTACTCTCACTATAATGGTAATTTTTCAATAAGTGGGTGATTGAAACTTTTGAAAACTTAGGGAGTTATGTGTACCCATTTTCATATTTTAAGGGGATTATGAAATCAACATTATTTTGTATTTTTTATAAGTCTCATTAGCTCAATAAGTTAGAAAGGAAAATATCATTTAGCTTGAGCTCAGTTTGTTAAGATATCAAATCTATTTTTTGTCTTGACCTTGAGTTCAAATTCAGTAAGGTTTGGCACAAAAGGGCTCACATCAAGTTCAAGATCAAAGTATCCATTAAAGACTATTTATTTACACCTCTAGATTAAGTTTCCAATAACTCAGTATAGCTATTATTTTTCAAACAAATTATACTCAGAAAGAGGTATATTTTTGTTCCTATACCCAGAAGAATGAAAAGTATTACACATTACATTTTAAGACTCTGCACTAATAGGAAATCAAACTTACAAGCAATTTGAAAAGGTGCACATTTTCGCCACCCCGAACTAGGCTTATGGAACCTTTTGTTTTAAATTTCTGAAACATGAGGCATGTAGGCACCTTCTTCCATGCATTTTTTTTCTAACAACATATCTTCAAATAATTGGCTTCGGTGGTAAGTTTAGGGTAAGTTAACCTTGCGCTTATCACCTTATATGTATATATCTTTATATTCCAATATTACCCTTTCTAACACCATCTAAGTGTGAATATAAAAAAATCTGCTTCTAGCCAAAATTTACAAACATGTAAAAATGACATAACACAAATGTATAGAATTAACACAAAAAGAATAAAATAGTTATGTACAAACAATAATAGCCAGGTGTGAACATTTCAAATACTAGTTCCCACTAATAAGTACAAATGGAGTAATATCTATGTAAAAATGGATACATACAAACGATAAATAACCAAGTCTACATCAAATACAGGTTCCCACAAAAAAGAAGAAAATATACAAAGAAGAATATGGATATGTACAAAGATGAAAATGAATATGTATAAATGATAAACAATCAAGTTTGAATGTGCCTAAGTTCTCGCAAAAAAATAAAATATGTACAAATGGAGCAATACATATGTGTGAACTTGAATGTACAAAAAATATAAGAATATATACAAATCATATAAGGCATACATACAAATGAACTGAAGAACTGTTACTTATATATTCAACTATATAAGCCATTAATCCAAAAAACATGTGTCAACACGTCAAATATGCTTCTCGCCAAACACAGAATTATTTACAAATCAAATGATAGATATGCATGAATATAATATACAAAAAATGTGAGGAAAACTTTAAAGGGTTTAATTACAATTTGTCCTATGAGATTTAGATGAAATTATACTTTACCTACTTCTCTTTTAGAAATATACATTTTGTCATCTACCTTTTTAATACAGTTCAACAGCAACATATGAAAACTTAATTTAAACATTTTAATATGTATGGTATTTTTCAATAGTTAATAGATATGTTAAATTATCAATTCTTTTTGTAAATAAAAAATAATATTTTTTAAATGCCAATTAACTATTAAAAAAAGTATCATGTAGATTAAAATTACTTGAAGATAAGTACCATACAGTCTAAATTATTGTCGGACTGTATTAAAAATACAAGAGCAAAGTGTATATTTCTGAAACAGGAATGATAGAGTATAATTTCACTTGAAACTCAAGGGGCAAATTATAATTATCCCTAACTTTGCAAAAACACAATAAGGTATACATACAAAATTTATATTTATTTGGATTTATTACTACAGTTTCACACAACTTATGCATAAATTTATATTTTCATAAATGAAATATAAATCAGATTTTCTAATAAAATAAAAAAATAAATTGACTAGTAGTAACACAGTAGTAATATGTATAAATCAAATAATAAATATATATGAAGTATGAACTCGATGTACAAATAGATATGCACTAATCATGTAAGACATATATATAGATAAGATCACAAAATATTACTAAAAATAAAAAACAAGTGTGAACTACCCAAATGTACCTCCCATCAAAGTTAGAGATATGTATAAATTGAATCGTAAGTATGTATAAACTTAGTGTGCAAAGAACATGAGAAATATGCACAAATTGCATGAGGCATATATATAAATATGATCTTCATGGCCAATATATATATATATATATATATATATATATATAATGACAAATATATATGAACTCAATTTACAAAGAATTTGAGGGATATGAACAAACCATGTGAGATATATGTACAAATAAAATCATAATATATTATTAAAAGGCATTTAATAATACTTTTAATATACAATCTAATGAGTTTAATCTTTTGTATAGGTAAAAATAACAAATAAACTATTAACATTTTGGGTCCAATTTGAATCGGCCACTAATGTTTTTTTTACGGCTGAATAAACCGTTGAATTTATTCAAAATAACCAAATAGACCACTAACATTATTCAAATGGGTCAATTCACCCGCTCGGCTCTTGAAATATTACAAAACTCTATTATTAACTTTTTGGAATTAACAAAATATATCTACTTGGTTTAAAGCAATTCAAATAGTAACTTTCACAATATACAAAGTTCCATACTACCTTTCACAATTATATTTTCCAGGCATAGTCTATTCGTTGCCACTTCTAGCTCTTTCAAATTGCATCATCTCCGTCGTCTAAGATGTGATACCTCTAGCCCCACATTGCCACTCCCGAGTAATGTCTCGCTCATATTAGTGCTTAACATAAGATTATGGTGCAATATGAGTCAAAGTGAGAAGAGAAACATTGTGACTACTACCAGCAAGTTCAGTAGGATCCCAATTTCTACTCACAAACAGAATTCGAAGATCAATGTCGGCTTTGAGAATATGGTTAAAATGTTAGATTAATAAATTTCAGAGATGCTGGGAGCAAAATGAAAAAATGTTGAGACTAAATTTGGTATTTTACTCTAAGATTCTGTTAGACTTAACAATAAAAGTTATAAAAGTGGCCGATTTGAGCCAACTCAGGCACGTCAATAGTTTATTTGACAAAAAAAAAACATTAATTGGTGAATTGGGGTAGTTTGAAAATGCTAGTGATTTATTCGTTATTTTTGCCTTTTGTATACAGCTCTTTTTATGTTATACATATCAAACTCCCCCTTTTTGCATATCTCTATCATGCTAAATATGATATCAATCTTTAAATAAAATAGTCGACACAAAGCTTAATATACAGAAAAGATGATCAATGTGTAAATTTGCCCGTTTGATGCATGTAAGGCACAATGCATTTTTTACCAAACTCATAGGTTTATGGCATTTGAATTTATTTTTTTTTATAAGAATAATGGTCAAAAGTTTTGAAGGTTATAAACCACTCAAATAATATGTAGCGATTTGATTTGTCATATCATTGCCTTCACCCATTTGACCAGACGAGTTGAGCTTGAAGGTGTAACTGTAAGCTCCTGTGAAAGTGATGCAACCGCCAAAATTGGAAACATGAGGGAGACAACTGTATTTCTAAGGGGTTGCTTTGTAAGTTTTCCGAAGCCAAAGTAAATGCCATAGTATATTCTTCTAATGTAAGTAACTACCGTAAGGTGGCGTAATAATTAAACATAGTAAAAGCTCTTTAAATATTCATTGGCACATTTTTTTTTTTGTATTCAAAAGCATTCTAAGTAGGGAGAAGGAAGCATAAGCTTTTTTGAGACCTGAAGAGAAAGGAATGAGAAGGTCAAGTTCGAACCTTGACCCTTTTCATGATATCCCCAATGCTTTAGCCATTAGGTCAAAGCCGTGAGAATGACACATCTTATTATCTATTATAAAAAAAAATAAGGTGAAACTAATTAATTTTTTTGCATTCAATCAAATGTAAATTTTAGAACAACTAGTACTGCTCTAGAAATCCAAGAAAACATTTTTGAAGCTAGAATGGAACACTAGCTGGTGGTCTAAGGGGTTCTTGTGGAATTTAGCCTAAACAATGTGATGCAGATGATGCGTGTGGAGTAGGGTAGAGTTTAAACCTTTCAGGGTTGTGTGCAGGGAATCATCTGTCACTGGGAGCAACGGCATATGCGGATCAAATAAGTTTAATTGTGGTTGCGATTTCTATTCTGCTAGCTGCCCCTCACAAGCTTCACGTAACCGACTCTTTTTGCTTCTCCTTCCTTTCTCTCTCTCTCTCTCTCTCTCAAAGTAACGCCCACACGCTTTTCCCCTTCTTCTCAATCCAATCCAATCTCTCTCAGTATGTTGAACCTTGGCCCCTAGTTTCCATCGTCTTCTTCTTGCAGTGTGCCAAGAGATCTGCTGGAAAAAGGTAGCTTTTTTTTTCAAGGTTTTTTTTAAATTTAAAGGTGATATTTTTGTGGGAAAAATCAGAACTTTTTTAAGTTTTCATTACTATCTCAGGAATCGTGATTTTGGTTTTGATTCTAGGAAGTGGGAATGGAGATTCTTGGCCCTGCAGAGATAATTAATTAGTGATTTGCTTTCTCTCACAATTAATCACAATCTATTTGGTTTTGGGAGAATGGGAGCGCTGACGGACAATATTCGTGGACTTGCCTTGGCAGTTTCCTCGAGCGTCTTCATCGGCTCTAGCTTCATCATCAAGAAACAGGGTCTCCGGAAAGCCGGTGCCACCGGGGTTAGCGCTGGTTAGTTTCTATCTTATTGTTAACCGGTCTTAAGTGGATATGGTTGCTGCTCTTGTCCTAGGCCTGGGTTTGACCTCGGCCCAATTGGACTACAGTAACTATAAACACTATTGCCCAACAGATTTTTTTCTTTTTTTTTGAAATAGTAGTTTTTTTTTTAACGACGAACATATATTAATAAGAGGAAAAATACAAAGAAGTTACAGTCAAGAGCTAGAACAAATAAAAGTCCACCGTACATCAACAAATCTGAAACTTAAATCCCCCTCAATGGTCCCCATTTTAAAATAGTAGTTACTTACTTGCTTCCACACAAAGAGAGGGCTTACTAGAAAGGTTTGCTTTAACTCTGCCGTAGTGATTCTTCTGTCAAAATTTAAATCATGTATGAAGAGATCATTTTTTCATATACAAATTGAATTTTTGGAGTGAGTAAACGCTGTAAGATACGCAATTTTGACAATTTTGGATCAGTATAACGTCATTTTGTAATGTTAGTATATATATAATTTTTCATTTTGCAGGCAACGGTGGTCATTCTTATTTGTATGAACCTTGGTGGTGGGCTGGCATGATAACTAGTAAGTTGAATCATGATTCATTCTCTTGAAGTTTTCAATTTTATATTCATATTTACTTGTACAATTGTGTAGCAAAGTTTGATTAAACTTGAACTGGATAATAGTTTTATGACCAAAGGACCTTGTTAGATCAATCAATTTTTCAGAAGAAACGCTTAGTTTGTTAGTTTGTAAGTTCAAACCTTTTGACATAGAAAAAATGCCTTAGTCCTGTTATTTTGACACACCCAATCAAGTGGAGAAGAAAGTGTGGTTTTGAAATTTGAGATGATGAAGTTATTTTACCCCAAAAAACTTTGGGTATAGCCATGGATCAGGGACCAATCTTCGTGTTATACCATTTTTGTGACATGCATGGCGGCCCAAATGCACAGCCCAAAATTTTAGTGCACCGTTCTTTATGAACAATAATTTGTGTTGGTAAATGGTAATCAGAATAAAGTAGTTTAAAGTATAATAATATTGAATAAATCCCAATGAAGTTGTAATTCACCGTCTAAACTTAAAGTTTTGATACCAACTATAGTTTTGCTCCAGAATTAGAAACCTACTCTCATAACCTCTTTTTTTTTAAAAAATTTTATAGAGAAAAACAAAACTGTTTGCGTTTACATAAATAAAAAATTGGTGATTTAAACTATCCACAGAAAAAAAAAATTATACTAATTAAATTTAATTAAAATATTTTAAATTAGAATTTTCAAAGTTAATGTTAGACAGAAAAAATGGGTATCCGGTAAAAATTAGGTTTCCAAGCATGGGGGAAAAAGTGTTATTAGTGTCAAACCTGAGAGATGAAAGTGTAGTTAACCCTCATTTGAGAGTCAATCACATTTTTCCATGTAATTTTCCCATTTTATTTTAAAATAAAAATTAGTACTGGAGAAAAACATAGCGATAATATTAAAAAAAAAAAAAGAAAAGAAAAGTTTGATAATTTAAATTATCTATTAACTATCAAAATTTTCTTAGTTGATTTACATTTATTAAAGGAGTTAATAGATAGTTTTATATTAAACTTTAAAGAGTTGGTAACTGACAATATAAAACAAGTATAGAGTAAGAGTAGATCTTCAAATCTGGTGGGATAAAATTGTAATTAGCACCCGGGGGAAAATTTTATATGACACTAAATTCAATGTTATTTGTCTATGAAATTTTTCATTTTCATTTTCAATTTATTATTCACTTCTTTGGATGTAATATATATAAAGTAGAAATACAGTGAATAGGTCTTAGTTCGATTGATATGAAGACCAATGTTCCACGTGTGAATCTTGGTTTGTGCAATGAGCTTTTTTCCTTTGTGACTAATGACTAAGTTTATATTGAGTAAAGTAGGATGTTTAATAAATTAAATTATATAATATCCCTTCTACGTTATCATATAAAAATGTAAGAAAACCAGCTACTCTTCTTCGTTATCATATAAAAATTAAAGGGCTGGGTTGGGCCTAAACTCCGGCCAATCATGTTCATTTTTCCTTTGATGGTTTCGCCTAGGTCTGCATATGGTCTTTCTCATTGCAAGAAATGTAAATGTGGGCTTATAAGGACTTGAAATTCTAACCTTAAATTGATATTGGGTTCTTGGTTTTAGGCCAGAGTACATGACATCAATTGATCTAATAACAAAGATTAATTCTTCAATACTCGTATTTATACAGTGATTTTTGGGGAGGTGGCTAATTTTGCTGCTTATGCGTACGCTCCTGCAATTCTTGTCACTCCATTGGGAGCTTTGAGTATAATTTTCAGGTATGCCTTACGTTCTTTCAGTTTTATGATCACAAATAGATGATTTAAAGCTACCACTTTTTTGATCCTGTATGATCCTAAATCGAGTTACTGAGTTCAAGACTCAAAATGTTTCTTTTTTTTTTTTTCTTCATAATTTAATCTGCGAGCGATTCAAGTTAAGTTATAGGAGACAAAGCATCTAAATCGATAAAGTTCAAACGAAGCAAAATCCATTAGATCAATTGAATATGTCGTGGAGAATGAAAATTTTGCCTCTCAATTCTTATCATGATATGTTAAGAAGAAAGCATTGTTGTGCAGTGCAGTGCTAGCGCACTTCATTTTGAAGGAGAAATTGCATATCTTTGGTGTAGTGGGGTGTATTCTGTGTGTGGTTGGCTCAACCGGCATCGTTTTACATGCTCCATATGAGAGAGAGATCACATCGGTTAAACAAGTATGGCGACTTGCTACACAAGTAGGTGTGTTTCACTTCCCCAGGAATTACCTTCATAATGTAGATATGATAAGCACAACCTGACTTACAGAAAGAATTAATAATTTAAATTATGAAAAAGCTTAAGCGGCGGTTTATATATGATTGTTCTAAAACCTCACAAACCATTTGATTACACCCCACTGACATCACACGAGGCATGATCAGACGGATTATGCATATTCATGATGGTCACGAATCATCATGATAATATGATCCCTTAAATTATCTATAGGCTGGTAAAAAATTATTAAATCATTTACATTTATGAAAAATAGTTATTGAAAACTTTAAGTTGAAAACTCGAATGTTGATATTAAATAGTTACTCTAAATTAATGAATTTTATCCGATGGAATCAAAACAAAACGAGTTTAATTGGTATGATCAGAAGAGAACTATAACTAGCAAAGACTAAAAAGAAATAACTAAATGATATGGACTGTTTGCAAAATTACCAGTAATGAATCATTTATGGCTATGATCTACCAATGACAATTTTAATACAATTAGCTAAAAAGCATCAATTGTTGGCAACTTTTTCTTATATTATGACGATAATTTCTGTGTCTACAGATTTTATTGTCTACACTAGCGTGGTCATCATTGTGGTTATCGTTCTTATCTTTCGATTTGCTCCACGTTATGGGAAAACCCATATGTTGGTATACATTGGAATTTGCTCCCTTATGGGTTCTCTCACGGTTAGTAATTGGTACCTAAACGTTTCTTCTTCCTTTTTGTTACTGTTTATGACTTAAGAGTTTTTAAGGTTCGTTGATTGGATTTTAGTATTAAATATGACATATTATTTTGACTTAATTAACGTAATAATTAAAAGAACCTGAGCACGCCTATTATTTGTTATAGCTAACATTGAATTTCTAAATAAAAAAATCAGCAAAGACAAAAAATTGAAAGCGTTAGACTTGGTACCAGGTAGAATCACTTAAGTCATATCTATTAATTCATGGATTATGAAACTTCATAAAATCGGAATTCTTATTTTCTCATGTTTGCTTTACACCTCATAAAAAATTGAGAAAATAACTTTCCTAGATGTCTGGTTGAGTCAATCTGTCACGTTTTCTTAGTCTTCCAGGTTAGTGACTAGAATTTCACTTTCCAAACTGCAGTAACACACTTCTATGCTTTATAGTTTATATAAATTTATGGGTTGCTTACATTTTATTAAAATGATAAATTTTATTTGTCATCCCTAAACTATATTCTATATTGCTTAATCGTCTCAAACTATTAAATGTTGCATTAATTATCATTGAACTATTTAATTGTTCTTGTTTTATCCTACCGTCCATCATGCCATTAGGGATAGATGGAAAATTGATTTTATATTAACAATCATGCAAGTTTTCAAAGTCACATCATTTTTTCATCTATTCTTAATGACTATAATGAACGGTAAAACGAGACAACAATAATTAAATAATTTGAGGATGATTAATGAAACATTTGATAGTCAAGACGATTAAGCAACATAGGATGTAGTTTAGAAATGATAGGTAGAGTTTACTCCTTCTAAAACATTTGGTGACCAAATCAAAATTATTTGAAATTTTAGGCATCCATAATTTGTGGGCTACATTACCAATTTTCAGAAATTATACACACAAACGCATACACAAAATACCAGTTAGTTTTTACTGTAGAGCCATAGTAACGAAGTTTGGGTTTGTTATGAACAGTGAGCAAGACCTAGTTTAGGATGTGCCAAAAAATAAAAAAACTGTCGAACAAAGTCCCTAGAATATCACACTTTACTTTTTTAGTCATCAACTTTTCTTTCAAACAATTAGTTCCTCAATTTGTAGTATTTGAATCCCTAAATTATTGTTTTTTTGTCTCCCTAGTTTATAAACTTGGCTTATTTATGATCAATTGCCCGAACAACAACTTACCACTATAACGTACGGCTGATCCACCTAGTCCTTTGCTAATGCTAATGTTAGCTAATTTAAAATTATCAAATGATTACTATAAACTTTTGAAGAGTAGAAAGTCTTCCAAAAGTGAGAATATTGGAAAGCTATTTCTTTCATAAAATTGATTTTTACAAAAATGATAATCAAATTGATTTTTATTAGTTGCATAACATGTTAATAAAAATGTAAAAAATGATTATAGAAAGAGTAAAAATTAGAACAAACCAAAATATAGTATTAAAGTTGAACAAGACAAAATTTAGGAGTGATAATGAAACATAATTTGAAAGCTTTATGGCCTACCATCTAAACTATTACTCTCTTCATCCCATATTCTTTGAAATTTAACCATTTCAAATAGTTTAACTTGAATTTATTCATATTATTATTTATTAGAAAAATTTTAAAAATATACATAAAAACTATAGGTCTTTATTTATTATATATATATATAATTTTTTCATTTATATACTAAAATTTTAAAATAAAAAATTATAGATTAATTAGTGAATGGTGAATGTTGTAAAGAACTTAAGATAGAGGAGTATATAGTATATTTTTTTTATTGATCCACTTCATTCATTTTTATATAGGTGATGAGTGTGAAGGCAGTTGGAATTGCTATAAAGTTGTCATTTGGAGGATCAAACCAATTTGTCTATTTCCAGACGTGGTTTTTCATTATTGTTGTGGCTTCATGTTGTCTACTTCAAATCAATTATTTGAATAAGGTACACTCCTGAATATATCTTATATTCAATGATTTTGACAAATCATGTCTCTTCTTTTACTCAAAACTGTATTATAAGGTCACTTACACTTCCTTGAAATAGTCACTCTCATCTCTTACTTTTTCTAGCACCAAATACAAGAAAAAAAGACTAGTATTTACAGATAAGAAAAAATTATTAGTTTAAATTATCTACATTAACTGCCAAAAAACTATTAGATAGATTAAATTAGTTATGATGTAATTATCAGATAGATTATTAAAATTTCAAATATTGGTGATAGAGACAAAAAAAACCAGTAGATAAGGATGTAAGAGTAGATTTTCAAACTATTAGTATCAAATTTTTTGATAGAAAATGTAGTTGATCACCATAAATTCAGGATATAAAACACTAATTTTATGAATTTCTTTTTCTTCTTACAGGCACTAGACAACTTTAACACAGCTGTTATTTCTCCCGTTTATTATGTGATGTTTACTTCATTCACAATCCTCGCGAGTATGATCATGTTCAAGGTAATAACTTCGTTATCCACTTCATTAATACTATAATACTTGTCACTATATAACTTTTTAAAGTCTAATGTAACGTATTGATCTAGATTTTACACATATCGAACTATGAGATGACCCCTTTGTTTAAAACTTTCCAACAATTATGTATGTACTTAGATATGGATGTTTTGAGTTGTGTTAGTTTTGATCTTCACTTTATTATTTTTCACCATACGACCAGGACTGGAATAACCAAACTGCATCACAAATTGCATCTGAAATATGTGGTTTCATTACCATTCTGTCAGGGACCTTTTTACTTCACAAGACAAAGGACATGGGAAGTAATAATGTTAACATCATACAGATCCGAACTCCTGTCCTAACAAGCCCTGTCTTAGCAAGTCCAGACAATAGCCCAAGAACAAGAACAAACAACGATTCTGAGGGATCAGCAGTACCCAGCTATAGCAAGTGCAAATGTTGCTCTAATAGTTAGGCATCTTTATTAGGATCGATTCACAGATGAAAGAAAAGGTAGGAGATTAGGTCTTAATTAGCCAAGAGATTTTCAATGAGAAATGATGTAACAAAGTTTGAAAAAGAAAGAAGTATTTATCTCATTATGATGCAAAATTGAAGGTTTGTATGTAGACTAGGTAATTTATCTTTTTTACTATGTGATAAAGCAGAGAGAAGTGAGATGAAAAGAGGAAAAATCAGATGTTAATAAGGGAAGGAAAAGGAGAGAAAAAAAAAATTCTCTCTTTGCATGTTCGTGGTTATAGAAATTTTGGGGAGGGAAATGAGAGGGAGATCATGGAGCTTAGGGTGGTAGCTAGATGGAGAAGTGAGATGGATTGAGCGTGTGGATAAGCATTATTGGGTAAAATTGAAAAATCTAAATAAAACGATCAATTGAATTTGAAAAAAAAAAGTTTGGCTATTTTTCTATTTGGTTTAGTTTGTACAAAAATCAAATTTCATGCTTGTTTATTGATTTCAAACATAATGTGGTGTCTTACCATTGTTCCTAACAACCTTATATCATAAAGCTATATTCCTATAATTTTGGACTATATGTTATTAAAACTAACAAACAAAAGGGAGCACTAGCGATAGTTGGACTTTTTTTTTTTTAAATATTGGAAAACTTTTTCCAACTAATAAAAAACCTCACAGAAAGGTTAGGGACATGTCAAAAAAGGCCCAACGTTCTTAAGAAAAACACAGGTAAACACAAGTGAGGGGTTACATAACAAGGCCTATCGAAGAGAAAAGCTCATGGTTCCAGGAATATTCTGATTTAGTAGTGTGTTTTTACAAACAAAAAAAAATTATCTCTATTAATTGTCAGAAAAAAAAACATTTGATAGATTAAATTTATCATTATACAGTTATCATATAGTTTGAACTAAAATTTCAAATATTGGCGACAGCCAACATGATACCAGGCAAGAGTAGATTTCCAAACTTACGGTTTAAGTTATAATTAGTACTAAACTTTTGGTAGTGTATGTAGTTCATCATGTATGAATAAATCCAGGATACAAAACACTAATTTTTGCAATGGCGAATCCAAAAATTTTAGAAAAGGGACTGTGTACATATAGAAATATTAAACTCAATATACAACATAATAAAACTTTGAAATTCGCATATGTAACATAAAGTCTAAACTCATATACAACATAATGATAAAAAATTTTTGGAATAAAATCTAAAATATGCTCGAATATGCTATAACATATATTAATTTTGTTATTAGTTGAACAACTACAACACCAATTATAAAATTATATATGAATTGTGAAGAATATGAGTGAGATGTGTATGTTGTATAGAATGTAGAAAGAAAATGCCCCTTTTATGGCACTTAAACTTATACATTTCCTACCAATTGGCTTGTGGATTTTATCTTATATGACAAATTCATTAATTTTTCTCATATGTTTAAATAGAAAAATAAATAAAAAAATGTTTAAGGTCTAGGTGGGAAATGTATGAAAGTTTAGGGGCTAATATAGATTTTTTCCATTAATAAATTAAATTGTTAGTACATTAAAAAGACTGATCTGTTTTTTGTCTTTTTTTAAATAAGATATACTCATTAGTTTATTTCGATGGATATCATGAAAATTATGAGGGTCCAATGAAAATTTAAAAAAAAATTCAATTGTTAAATTTTATATATGTTATTAGCATCTTTTTCTAAAAAGAGAGTTCATGGACCTCTATATATCTGAATTTTTGTTAGTTTCTTTTTTCTTCTTACAGGCACTAGACAACTTTGACATAGGTGTTATTTCTCCAGTTTACTATGTAATGTTTATTTCATTCACATTCCTTGAGAGTATGATCATGTAAAAGGTAATAATATCGTTATTGACTTCATTCTATAATACTTGTCACTATTTAAAATCTAGTGTAACATATGAATCTAAACTTTGCACATATTGACCCATGACATGACCTTGTTGTTCAAAATTTTCCAACAATTATTATTTATGTATGCACTTACTCGTTTATTTATTTCAAGTGTATGGGGTGTCTTACCTTTATTCGTATTAACCCTAACATGATTGAGCTATTTTCCCATAATTTTAAACTATATGTTGTTGGCACTGCAATAAAAGGAAGCATTAACGATGTTGGACCTTTTCTTAAATGCTAGAAAATGTTTTCCAACTAATCAGAAATGCAACAATCTAGGAACACGTCAAGAAAGGTCCTTTGTTCTTAAAAAAAACACAGTAGTCACAAGTTAGGGGGTGGCATAACAAGGGCCCGTGAGGGAGAAAAGCCCTGGTTCCAGGACTTGATTTAGTAGTGTGTTTTTATGAAGAAAAACGTCGGTAATATCCTTATCTACCAGTGTTTTACAATGAAAATGCTGAGGAAACATGTCTTTTTGACTTCATTTGAGGATGAAATGCCACCAAAAAGGGGTCTGTTAAAGATGAATTTTGACTTCATTGAAGTTAGGGGTTCCTTTCACCATCACCTGACAGAACTAGTGTTTTTTTTTCCAATGGGAAGAGGGGTCGCCCCCTCCCTCTCGAGGCTAGGGCCATCATAATAATCAAGGGAAGGTGGAGAGACAATTGAAGAAACATTCGGATGGAAAAGGAAGTTGTTAATTAAAGAAGAAAATGTATCCGTCAGATGCTTTAAGTTGATCAAGAAAGTGATTAGACGTGCAAGAATTGACTGTTAAAATCTTCCCTTTTCTTTTCGCACAAGAAAACTGACCTATCCGCTTCTCATTCTCTCCAACGCCTTGCATTTTGAGGGGAAAGAGAGAGAACAGAGCAACTTGTCAGGATAAATGAAAAGTCAGGATATGGCTAGTCACCCATGCTTCTATAAATTACCACTACTCCTCTATTGGTTGCTTCCACCCTAGAAAGAACAGAGCAAGAAATATCACTGAATACCAGAAGCAGATCTTCACCATGGAAAGAAAGAGTTGCTGCGGGAAGAGCTACGTGAAGACAACTTGCGGTTCAACTCCCAAGAAGGAGACCCTGAAGACTGAAGATGTGAAGCCAGATGTTCAGGCTACTCCGGCCAAACCGGTATTGGCTCCGAAGAAGGAAGAGAAGACGCCAGATGCATCTGCTCCTGTGAGACCTCCAAAAGCAGAGGAGGTTGGGTCAGTGAAGGAGGAGCCTGCTGTGGTTAAGTCTGGGTGTGGTGGGTGTTTTCACAACTGAAAAATGACGCCTTTAAGTGGGTGGGGTTTTGCACGCGTCTCTTCTTATTGCATTGCTTTTGTTGATAATTAGTCTGATGGTTGGTTGTCTCATGCATTTGGGTACAAGTACTGGTACAATACATGTCTGTGTGCTGGTTTCTTGTTCATCTTGTTAAGTGTTATAGCTGTGATTTATGTCTGTCCAAATAAGCTGCAAAGCCCCACCAAAAGGAACTCTAGTATTTTACTTCTACAATCTCTCTCTCTCTCTCTCTCTCTCTCTCTCTCTCTCTCTCTCTCTCTCTCTCATATCCAAAGATTGAATAGTACATGAAGGATGTTAGCACCCGTAATTTTTAGAGAAACGCCCTAAAAGAGTGAAGATTCTTACTCTTCAACTCCTAGGAACTGAGAAAAACTAGGATGTTTTGGCTCCCTCCCAGTTTCCCTGCAAGTGGTGTTGTCTAATTTCTTCATAGAGGATCACAGGTACCTGTGACAACAAGATAAAATGGTTTGAAGAAATCGTCAGGGACTCAATTGGTCAATCCTAATCAAGATGCGCATTCCAGAGGGCTGAAGCTCACTGGTGAAGGCCACAAACATTTCAAAATCATCCTCTAATGCAAATATTTTTTGACAATTAACCCCCCCAAACTTTTAAAAGCCAAAATTTACCTATTTAACCCAAATTATCATAGCCATGCCCGGGGCAAAGTGAGGGACACTGACTAGTACAGTACAATTGATTCAATGGAAATGGAGCTTCTCAGTTCAAGCTTGAAAATAGAATTGGGATGAATTTGGAAATTGTGTAGTGCGCTAAAGTGGTAATTGGGCTAATAAAAAAAATAGAACAAGATCAGTTCGGTTTCGGTTTTGTATAATTTAAGGCCAATAGCACCCAAAAAACTGAAGAACCAAACTTGAAAGAGGCATTCCAATTCGGGTCTCGTTTACTTCCACGTCGCTGTTTTGTTTTTAAGCAATTCTCTGTCCACTTTCTTTGCTAGAAGTGGAGGCTCGAATCAATGTTTTGCTGAAACAATGGCCAGGACTTGAATTTGAAGTTTAGTTCAAATGAGAGTGTTTCGTGTGCATGAAAATTTGATTGCCATTGCCAACAACAGGTTATCGTTCGAACTACTGTATCTAAGTACGTTCCTTGGTAACAAACAGAAGAAACATTTTGTACAAGCCAAGATCTGAACTTGCTAACTACAAGAATGGACAAGAATATAAAATATCAGTGAATAAAAATCAATTTCACCTTTAAGAATCGTTCTTTATTTACAAAAAAAAAAAATACAATAAGCTGTAACCGCAAGACAACAGCCACCAAGATGTCCTCCACAAAATAAGCTGCAAGACCAGCTCCAAGGCGCGCATGATAAGCTGCGATAGAACAGAAGCTTTATTATTATTCACTCATGGCCATCAAATCTATATTATTCCCTCCATAGGCCACTCATGGCCATCAAATCTATAGGCTATCGTTCTCTTCTCTTCACCCTCCATAGGCCATAGCAGCTACTAATGGCCATCAAATCTATATTATTCCCTGCAACGATGGTATGTTTATGGATTGTTACAATGACGGGTGGAATGCATGAGTGCAGTCTGATGGAGTGTGACCCACATGAGACCCACTTATCAAACAGCGCTCATGCATCCATTCTTGTGACCGACCATGAGCATGGCATTTCCCTATTCCTCACTCGAAGAACTGTTCCCTACAAGTTTGTCAAATATCAGATCTGATTCTCGTCCATCTGAAGCCATTGCGCGCTAAATCCCAGAAACAATCAAACACAGGATCTTCTCTCAACTCGCTGTCTCAGTTCAGAAAGACAAAAACCTGAATCTTATATCTGATGCAGACTATTCTCCCTCCTGTCTTGACCCGGCAAAGCCCCTGCAACTGCTTCGCCAGACAAATGAATATCACTATTTCTTTCTGGTTTGGTGGAAGATGAGTTTCAGCAGGATGATGTAGCATTATTGGGTGATCATGGGGAGGACCTGTTTTCTTCAGTACTTGACTACTGGAACCATCAAGATATCAACAGCGTTTCTTTTCTTCAGTTCGGTGTAAGGAGTTCACAAGTCAAAGTCAATCATGTTCAAGTGCCCAAACAGAATATGGCTGCCCTAAAATATATGGACATTTCCATTGTACTTAGTGGGGAGTTTGATCTTCTTTAATCCAGAAGAACTTGCTCCACAACTGATTTTGTGACCAATTCACTGGTCCAGATGCTACTGCAGGAAAGGGACTAAAAGATTGTATGGAAGGGGATTTACGGACCGACTTCCACTTGCCATACAAGCTAGAAAGTTGATACATGCATACGCAAATAGAAGAGTCAATGATGACATGATACATCTTGTTTGGCAGAAAGGATATAGCAAATGAGCATTAACAAAGAAAACATAATAAGAGCAGAACAACATAGTTAATATTTGATGGATGTTGAACTATTGTAATTTTTGAGAACTCATATAAAATAGAGTGCATTTGATGATTCTCATATTTTCCAGGAGAACTTCTAAACAAGAGACTCTATATGCACCAAATATGATACATCATCATGTTCCTACAATGTATTAATTGAAGAAAAATTGGAAAATAAAAGAAAGAGAGATTTCACCACATCTAAACGAGAGCTAAATCATTCATGCCCTATGTTCAAATCATATTAAAATGGGAGCATTTATTTTCCTTGATTTTCTATTGCAATTCAGATCTATGGAACAGGAACAACTCCATTTTTCATTCACATACTTGGATAGCTTACAAATGAGGTGAAGAGTTGATGAGATAAAAATTGAAAGAAAATTTTTCTATATTAGTTGAATTCTGAAATGACTCAACTACTGTGCAAGGACATAACTAACAAGTACATAATAAATAATCAATATCTGACCTTTACAATTCTGAGCACGGCAAAATTCTTGCATATTCACTGGGAAACTTCGTCCTCCTGAGCAGATTATTGTGACATATCATCCATCAACAATGAATTGATCATCTTGATTATCACCATCAACCCTTGTATCTCCATGTACCAAGCCATTCACATGGTGCAAATTCTGCATCATTTGTGAAAAGTAATGACTGCTGGCATTGGTGTGGTCTGCAAGTCCTCCTGGATGACCAGTCCATTGAGATAACATGCCAAGCAACTGGCTGGTAAGATTCTGCTGCTCGTGAATAATACGGGTCTGCATCTGGCCCATTTCTGCTCGATGTTGACTCATCCTGTCATCCATCCTCTTCTTCCACTCTGCCCTCCTCCTACTCATTCTGTCTTCCCATTCTCTCTCTTGTATCATTTCCTCCTCTCTTCTTCTTTGCATCCTCTCCTGACTTTCCTTTTCCAATGCTTCCCACTCTTTAAGTAGATGTCTCCTCTGCTTTCCTCTCGCGTTCTCCCTCTCTTCCCCCTCTTTTACTCTGTCTTCTAACTTCCTTTCCAGCTCCTCCTCACGCTCAAATCGAAGATTTTCCCTTTTTTGCCTTTCACGCTCTCTTTCAGCATCACGTTGCTCAAATCGAGCTTCCAATTCCCTCAACTGCCTTAACTGGGTTGCAAGAAATCCAAATGCTTTCTTTTCCAATCCTTTTAGCACCTTCCTTTTCTTCTTCAAATTTAATTCCTTATGTTCAGTATCATGGCATGCAAAAGCATCATCCACCTCCTCTCTCAACCTTTCATTACCATCACAATTCTCCTCTGCTTCATCTCCATCATAATCAAATCCCAAACATAACACTCCATTCTCCACCCCATCCATTCCAGCAAAGTCAGCATGGCATGAATGACCCATAGACCCAAATTCCACGATCTCCATGCCCTTACCTTCCCCTACACACCCTGCTCCATGCTCCCTATCCTCATTTCCAATCACCATCAAATCACTCCCATTATTAACATTATTCGGATTACATGAGAGGGGCACATCTCCAAAAACTTCCTTGTACCGCAGAAAGTTCGACCAATGAGTTAACCCCTCAAACCAATCAAAATCCCCATCCAACTCAATCCCCGAACTCTCAGCAGACCCATCGGTTTTCCTAATCTTTTGCTTAACAAGCAAGTATTGGTGCCTCATATTCTGCACCTTAGTGGACACATCTTTCCATGTCCATTGCCAAGGGTACGAGACTGGATCACAAGCATGATGCACAGAATTAACATAAAAAGCCACCGGTTTGAACTTTTTCTCCCGGGTTTTCATCTTGGCTAGAGTCCCATCAGCCACCATCTCCCCATACTTCTCAATTAGGGTTTTCTCTTCAGCCTCAGACCATTTTTTCCTCTTCTGACTGGCCATCGATAAAAATACACACAAATCCCAGAAACCAAAACGGTCTCTTCCACACACACTAAAAGAAAACCCTAACTATATCGAGTTTGCAATTCCATGGCATTCGCCAAAAAAGGCGATCCAGATCACCAGAACATCAGAATTGTGGAGAAAAAAAAAAGTGAAGAAGAGTTCTTACATAGAGCGGGAGATTAGAGCGGTCTCCAGAGTGCCGAGAGTTCCTGTCTGAACTTCAACTGACATAGAAGCGAAGATTGGATCGATTTAGGAGGACAATGGTAAGGGTTCGAAAGAAAATGTTTAGAAAGTGGTCGCAAGAGACGACAGTAAAAGAGTTCAAATGTCGAAGTAAAGAATTTTTTACCGAGCCCGGTAAATAGGCGGGCGGTAAATCTATGTTAATGCGGGATCCTTGTACTGTGTCCATTGTCCTACAGTGCCATGGCCTTTTCTCCTTTTGATATTGAGAAAAACAGAAAAGTTACAGAAGCTAAGGTTCAGTTTATTTCAATTTAACTTAAAAGTTAATGTGTTTTGGGTTAGTGGGTCTAGCTCATATGATTTCATTCAAACATTTGCCCCCAAAGTAGGAGAGGAATTACATCCCACCCAGCATTCCTTGACTCAAATATGCAGTCTCCATTTCTTGGCAAAACCCAACCCACCACCACCATCATTATCACTCGACACTCCCTTTGCTCCACTGAGTTCTTTATCATCCTCTTTTTCAAGAAGGTTCAACCTAGATCTTTTATTGATTTGATTTGATTTGATGCTTTGCATTCCAAAGTCAAGATTGATTTTGCTTTGCTGTTATTGAGATCCATGGTTGTGATCCACAGTATTCCCAACGTTCTCCTCTCAATTGAAATGATTTTTTTTGGATTTTTGAGTAACTAAACCCATCAAATCCTACATCTAGGTTTATTGATCACAAATATGATATTGCGAAGACACTACAAGAAAGGAACCATATTTGTGGGATGACAAGGTACGTAGTACACGAAATGCCAACATTGAAGACGATAGATGTCAAAGCGGTGTTAAGTCTCAGCCCATTGCCTACATCTTTGTCTTTGGCTTGATCTTTTCCAAATCCTTATCTTCAAAAAGAATTATGGTGCTTAATAATCCACTTCCTGTGCCGCTACTTTGCTCCATCCCGGCTTATCCCTTTGGAATTCTTATCCTTGAGAAGAATAGCATCATAGATGGTCATAATGCCATAGCTTGTCACTAGGGGTAGTTGGGGTTTATTTACACAATTGTATATGATAATAGTTAGCAGAGGAGTCAAGGGTAAATAAGTTAACTGTGTCATGGTCCCCACATCTAGATATAAAGATCTTGTAAAGAACACATTAACTTGGGAGTGTTAACTCCAGCCAAACAGATCATAAGTAAATATAAGAGTGCGGTTCCTAGATTTCCATGAAACAAGTGTAGTCATCGTAAAATCATGAGTTTTCATTACTGCTGCACGAGAAATAACCACCAAAGATACTCGTCTTCAACATTGGATTAGCGTATTGATATTTTGCCATGATTGTACTATTGTCAGTGTCTACAATTATTGAGTAACTATGTTATGAAATGATTTAACACAATATATGAGAATATTAATTGTTTGTAACCTTACCACTATCACCATACGAAAAGCCTCGTATATGGCTCTCAACTTAGTCAACAATGCAGATGAAATATACTCAGTATAATATCCATTCTTTCTTGGTTGTTCCCTAAAACCATTAAGAAAAACTCATTCAACAGCTCCATTCTTTTAAATTGAGTTCTATGCATCATCTGTAGCAAGAATAAAAGTTGTAGAATCACAAGGTTCACACCAAAAGTAGAACAAGAAGCATTAGGTGTATGACTACCAAAAACCCATTTCCCATCGTAACCTTTTTGAATAGTATATATCACATTGCCTCTTAAAACCAACATTATAGATAGGGTAAATGTGACATTATTGACGACCATGTCATTACAAACAAGCCATATGCTCTAGAAAAGTAGCTGGGAAACCACCAAACTTGACAAATGACTTTGATAGTTTGTTTGTTATCATCATTGGGGTGTTATATAATGACATTATACAAATAGGCAGCAATGATAGAGATGATTTCCTTTCAAAAGAAAAACAAAGACAATTGAATAAAGGTGAGTTTGCATGCATGATTTAAAAGCTTTCATTTCCAAGATGCCATTTGGTCTTTTACCTTTTGTTTAAGGAATTGATAATTATTTGTCTTCATCATATCTTGGTTAAACGGTAGGCCTAAGTATTTCGTGGTGACTTCATTAATAAGGAATAACAACAAGCTCTGAAACATCCAAATAAACCATAGAGGTACATTTTTACTAAATGTCTGTTTCAATTTTTCTTCTTGCCCTAATGTTTTTCCATGTAGAAGAAGTGTATGGTTCAATATAGGAATAGATGCTAGGTTTAGCTTGAAAAATTGACATAGTTATCAGCAAAAAAAAAAAATGAGGTTAATTGTTAGACCAAAAGTTCTAGGCTTAATACCCTTTAGATGATGAGTCAACTGCAAGTAAGTCAAATAGCAAGAAAAAACCTTAGCACAAAGAATAATTAAGTATGGGGATAATGGATCTCCTTATCGTACCTTAACCTATGGCGAAAACCATGGGATAGTGCAACTGTTTATTTAAACTTAATATAAGACCATTGAAACACACTACATAATAAGTTAGATCAATTGGTCTAGAAACTTTATGACCCAAAGCACCTTTTTAAGAAAGACCATTTTAACATGTCATAAGCCTTTCTCATGTCTAACTCCAAAGCAGCATTAAAGGCACAAGGCCCATATTTCCTATTAGTATTGTTTATTACTATATTGGGTTCTTGTGATATAATTAAGTTATCCTAGATAAAATGATCTTAAGTGAAAGCATTTTGTAATTTAGATACTAGGGATGAAAGAATAAACTTCAATATATTAATCAATACCTTCAAGATAACCTTATATATTGTGTTACGGACACTTGTAGGTTTGAAATCTTATATTGACTCTAGGTATAAGTGCCCACTATTTAAGAAAGAAAGAACTGCATCAGTAGTAAACTGATTTATACAACTCGAATACTTTTTAAACATATCTCCTTTTTAATGACTTCACATACACAGGAATAGAACAAATTGTTTGCACATTTGTTTTAGAAACATTTGCATAATGCTTTAAACACTTTTATATATTACATTAGACATTCTTGTATATTGTCTCAGACACTTCCACAAATTATCTTGATGCATAATTTTAGTACAGGAGATGATGGAGGAGATCTAAAGGTGAATGGCAAAGACAATAATGCTGATTTGAAATGGAGTGACGGCTGGTATAATTTTAAGACATTGACAGCATGATCTGGAAGTAATCAACAATGGTGCAACCTAGAGGTGAGCAATGATAATAAGATGTGGAGGTAATTGTCGGCCGGTGTGATCTAGTGGCGAATGACAATAAATGGATTTGAAGGTGACAATGGTGCAATTTTGAGGTGTTGACAATGAGATTTAAGGGCAAGGAACAATGGCTTAATTTGGATGTGAACAAGCATGACGTGATCCAAAGGCAACTATTTGCTTGAGAAGCTTCGATTTAAAGCTATAACTGGAGGAAGAGGAGGAGCGAATGATAGGAGGTCTCGGCGGTAATTCGGGGTATGGTCTTTGGAGGGAGGGAGGGATTTCATCTGAAAGCAATTTTGTAGGATTGAAAATGTCATTTCCCCAAACCAAAACATCAGGGTAAAACATGAAAGGCAACAAAGAGAGTCTTAGGACTAGGGAATGCAAGTGAGCAGGTGAAATTCATTATATGCGGATATCTGCCCATGACGGATGGGTAAACGGGTAAACAAACTTGCGATGGGGCGGACATAGATAACAAATGAAACTTGTTTGACAAGTATAGGTGGGTGGCGGGTAGAGGGTATCCATCACAGGTAAATCCGCCCCGCCTACCTGCGAATATAAATTTCCTACTTATTAATTATAATAGGATGCAGCACTTATATTTAACTAATATTTTATTGTAACTCTCATTGAATATTTTCTTGTATGTAATGATTTTGTGTATTTTATGATTTTGTTGTATTATATATGGAGAATGATTTTATATGTATTTTCATATTTCATTTTTATGAAATTTAAAAAATATAGTTTAAAACCATGTGTTACCTGCAGCTACAAATCATCCATAGGTCGTGGGAATGGGTGAGATTTTTCACCTGCTTGTGGATACCTGTGAAGCCATGGGTACTAAAAAAACCGCGGGCACGGATGACAGGTAGGAGGTATCTGTGCCCGATTCGCCCTGTTGTCATCCCTATTTAGGACTTTTTTGAAAAATTAAGGAGTCTTATAACTAACTTGGTGAAATATGAAAAATTCTAGGACTGCAAATGTCATTTCCCCAAAACCAAAACATTAGTGAAAAACTGAATAAATTGTGTTTGTGCTATCTAACATTTAATTATTGTACCATTTTAGACTTTAATCTCAATTTCTTGCATGAAAAATCCTTAACCTCATTTAAGTATTCTATTTTGAACCTTTTGTGGATAAAAAACATTAGTGTGGATAGAAAATTTCACTTGGCATGTCAGCGTGGATGATTTACTATAGTGGTACAATAAATCAATTACTATAGATGATATGGAAAAGTAAGAAAAAAAATTAAAAACTAAGAAAAAAATAAAAAAAAAATCAGATAGATTCTTTAATGAGATAAATACAATTTACCCCTTATGGTTTTAGGTAAAATTAAACTTTGCTCCCTCTTCTTTCAGAAATATACACTTTGCCCTTGTTTTTTCAATATAGTTCTATAGTAACTTTTTGAATCTTAATTTAGACATTACCGTAATCATTTTTTAATAATTTCAATCTGTATGATTTTTTTTATAGTTAATAGACATTTTAAATTATTAAATTTTTCTTTCTGTATTTCTTTCAATTTTTTTTAAAAATACTATACAAATTGAAATTACTTGAAATGGCAACCGTATAGTCTAAATTAAGATTTCAGAAGTTATTCTTGAACTGCATTAAAAAGGCAGGGGATAAAGTATATATTTTTAAAACAAGAGGAGACAAAGTATAATTTCACTTAAACCTCAGAGGGCAAATTGTAATTAACCCCTCTCTGGTCACCGCTCCATCATTCCTTGTCACACTCTCCTTTTCTGGCAACCTTGCCACCTCCCCTTCTTTCCCCACCTAGCTCGACTCCCTCGTGCCACTGCCTCATGCCCTAAGCTTAGCCATTCATCGCCCCTAAAATTCCCCTTTATTGAAAGAAAAAAGAGAAGGTTTCTTCAAATCGGGGTGGGATCAGAGTTCATAGAGGATTGATGGACAAAGTGGTGGTCAATCCCGTTCTTATCCATATTAGATTCTATTTGAAGTGGGTCTTAGTGGTCGAGAAGAGAGACACCATTATTGAGCTCAATTTAGGTTATCGAAGCAAACTGTGGGAATGACGGGAATAGATAGAGACAAGGGAAAATAGTGGTAATGGAAGGTGGTAAAATGGCAGCCTGAGAAAATATGAGTAGCTTGGACATTAAAGTAGTGACTAGCGGGGGTGGAAACACTGGAGGCGGTGAAAGCGGCGACGGAGTAAGTTAAGGGCAATGACTCTACATTTAGACTATTTTTTTTTCTTGATTTATTGGCTTTTTATATTTTTTTTTCTTACTTTACTGTTAGGGAGGATTCACGGTCGACTATGTGAATTCTTAAATTTGAGCCGCAAACCACTGAAGAAAGCATGGTGAATATGATAACACCTGTTCGATGTCAAGCGATTGCCTCGTTTGTATGGCCAGCATCATCAAGTTGGCCGTTTCAGACTTACAGTGGTTATGCCAACTTTGGGTTCCCTTTCCCCTTACTAAACCTAATCATTGACCTCATCATCTTGGCTTTTCATTCTATACCTTGGCTCTTTCCAATCTATGCTTCATTCTCTGAAGTCAGGTTAAGCGAGTGAAGCCTTGAGTTCAGGTTAAAATGGTGAACATACATTTCTTGGGTAATAAACATGTTCGAACAATGGGTACTGACATTGTTATGGTATATTTCAACACCTAGGTCATGGACATTAAATCATGTAGGGCGGCAGGTAAATTTTAGCACTTTGTTGTTTTGGGTTTATGTATGGGCACATCTAACTAAGGAGTGCGGAATGTTAAAGAAGCATCTATGGACATTGTTGTAATATGGAACGAATGTGTGTTGTAAAAATCATGGGTGTCGGATTTGGTAAACTGAAGTATTCCCATAGATGCAACTCTTGTGGCCAATATGTATGTTTCATATCACATATGCTAGGTAGTATGCTTCACAAATGTTGCAATTTTTATAATTGCATATGCCCTGTTGTTTATGGTACTTCGAAAGTGTTGGTAGTGTTTAAAATATGAGAAGAAAAAAGGACAATCATCAAATAAGTTTGTGCAGGGAAATAGATGAATGATCGAATACAATAGTGTGAAGCTTCAGATAAAAAGAGATTAAACAACCATTAAAGTCCACAACACAACAAAAAATTAGCAATCTAGTTAACAAATATAAGCATTCCCTCGCCGATGGAAATGAAACGCAAGGGATGTCTATAGATGCTCTATACAAAATAAATCAATTTATATACTACCCCATATACCAAATAAGTTAGTAGGGGATCAATTGAGCGACAAAAAAAAACCAACCATAGAAAAAAAAAATGACCCGTTTTATGCACAAAAAAATATGGAATCAAACTCCCAAATCCAATGCTTCATTTCTGCCCATGTTTCCCTTTGTTTTTTTGTGTAACTGCAACTTCATCCACTGATAGTATTTGCTCTTTGCAAACATCAACCACACCATAATCTTGTCATTGCTCCTTAAACCATGTGGTCACAGTCAATTAAATATGGTTCTTCAACTGGTTTTTATCACATAGCAACAGATCTAGTAGAAATTGGCATTTCGTTCATGTGTGTCCCAATATTAAATTATAGAACAACTAAGTGAGTAATTTATTGTTTATTCAATAAAATCAATATAACACTAAAACTCCAATGGCGACAAACCTCTTTCTTCACACTCATCGTAACCTTTGTTGGATGTTCCATGAAATAGAAAACGAACAATCTGCAGTTAGAAGAATTAGGTTGCATCGAGAAATCCTTTTGCTTAACCTTTTCAAACTAGTTGAACATGAAGTTTTGAGGATTAATCACTTGGTCCAAGGAAGCACACTAGTATAGGCAGAGAAAAATGAAAACTTTAGTTAGTTTATAGAATACTGTTAAGGGTCACATGCATATAAACTTTCAAATTGGCAAACACTATACCTAGGAATCTATTGCCTCAGAATAATAATCAATTGTTTGACCTTTTCTAAAGGAGTCCCAAATGGAGATTGTCCTCAATGTCAAATCAACAATGAATAGGAAGAAATAGCCGAGTTCATGCATGGGAAGAAATATCTAAACAGAAACCAACATTAAATAACAGTAGCTGCCTAGTATGCCATGTATTGATTCCAGCAAACCATGAATAACATTATAAGTTAGAAAATCACCTTATCACACTTATTGATATCATCTATGAAAAGTGTCCTGAACCGCTGATTTGAAACCAACTGTTGAATATATTATGCTAGCATAGCTGGCATAAAATGGATAAAAATGGAACATACCATTCAACGGCATACACTTGAATAAATGGGAACCAAGCACAAATGGATTCACAACTCAGCAAAACAAACCCATGAGGCAATAAGACAGTTAAGTGATATAAGCAAAATATATAACATAAACAACACATTGTGAAGTTGAGGGTTATGTACCAATTTCATATGAATGATCCTTATGCCTAGGCTCGGTTTGTAAGGATCACAGTGATGGGTTTCGAGAGCCAAACAGCGCAGCGGAATTTAACTGAAACCCTCCAGGATCCAAGTGAAACGAGGTAAACCGGGTGTTCGAAAATTTTCATACCTAATTTTCGGTTGAGATCTCTCACTCAACTGTAGAGTCGAATCACAAAACCTGAACAGTTGACATGTTCAGGCTCTCTATGGTATCCACACGAGCCTCTCGGGATCACCACGCTTCCACCACGTCTTGACAGATGCGTTTCTCTTGCGCTCGCAGTGTTAGCTTGCGTCCTCCAAGAAATTGCAAGAGAAGAGTGTGGCTGTCCTTTTTGGAGGCTAGGGCAAGAAGACCTGCGAATTTCTCACTTAAAAGTTGTATTTATAGTGAGACTCAACTTCCAAGCCTATTGGGTTTCAAATCCCTAATCCAATTAGGATTTAATTTTGGGCTTAATAATGGCTCAACTCTTTGGCCCATTATTAATACGAAATTAAAGTGAAACCATAACCCAAATAATTAGCCCATGCACTCTAATGATCCAAATAGCTCTATGTGTGCGACCCAATAGGCTCTTGCCATGTTGGCAATGATCATAAATCACATTTATGATCATAAGCAATGAGCGGTGTCTAGCAACACATCATTGCTACCCAAGTGACAAGATTGTCGGTGATTCGACTAAACCTTTATGATCATCATTGATATATGCCATTGTCCCTTTGTCCAAGATATCAAGACTAAGCACGAGACATGGAATGTGTCACTCTCGTATAGCCCAATCTTTGGTTTCTTGATTACCGAGTAAACTAACTTAAGCTGATGACATTGATATCGTATATCAACTCATCCGAGCATGGCCATGCATTTTCTAAGTCTCACTCTATCAAGGGGCCCGAAGATATCACTCCCGTTACATAGGAGGGACAAATCCCATCTTGATCATACAAATCCCTCCGCATGATATGTGACATACCCAATGACCTCCTTCAAGTTCACTCAGTTACGAGCAACAAAGGAAAGTATCAAAGTATGTGACTCACATGTAGGGAACCTTGATGATCTTAGGTCGAAGGACTACATATACCATGATCACTATGAGAATCACTTATGACACTCATATAACGATCCATGTAGTGTTCTCATGGTGGGTCGGTTCAGTACACAAGTTCTCCAACTTGTACCCATATGTAGACTACATATCTCATATTAATCTCCACGTATGCTAGTCATTATGTATTATTGCAACCCGCTCCACAATAATACTATACTAGGGACGTTTAAGAATATCATTATTTTAGGTTTACGATTATGTTTGTAATTTACGCAGAAACAAAACAACAAACACAATTGTTGGATTAATGCCTCAATAAAATATCATGACTTAATGTGCAAAAATACAATCATCTCATGATTGGTTTTTTGGGCACAACACTAACACACAGCCCATGTATTGATAAGGACATTGTTAATCCACATGGTGGGCAACAACAACTTTACATCAGAGCACCAAATCTTATATGGCCCGCTGGGTTGAATTAACACGTTGCTACCAACAAAATAGAAACCATTCGACCGTCAACAACATAATGAGAACCAGTAAAGAAACCATAACATAAATGTTGCAATTCATTCAAGAAACACTAACCTATCACTGTAAAGGCCATAAAAGACATACATAATCACATGATGCTCTTCGAGTAACACTAGGTGCCGTACACCAAATGGATCTGCACCGAAATGAGGGTTTTTTGGGCCTTTTTTTACATTAAGAATAGTGAAAGGCGAGGTTTATGTCGTCGACAGCTTGGGGATTTGAATAGGCTGATTGAGAAGGTTTAATTCAGGCTGCCCCTTCTCTTGGATTTCACCTAGATCCAAAAAGAACATAAATCACTATAAACGATGCACATAGGTCAAGGTAAATGTTGTGATGGATTTATAAACCAAGTTGCCAATCTGACATACCTAGCCTCTACCATCACACATGTCCATAGCATCAGAAAACATATCTACAAAACCTATTTCTGTTTTCTCCAAATTGAAAAAAACTACTTCTAGTTGTGCGTCGAAGTGTATGTCACTAAAAGGTATAAGGATCAGTTCAACGGGAGTGGGATAGCTAAAAAGAGTGGCATTATTAATATTGACTGCCTTACCAGAGCTATCAAATTCATCATCATCACTTCTAAATAGCCCAACTCCATCATCATCTTGGACATAAATTTTTTTTTCTCATGCTAGTCCACTAGGTTGTGTTTCATTATAGTGGTTTTCAAGTTCTACGTAAAAGAATAGGGTGGGGGCATACAACAGGAACGATTAAGGAATAATTAAGAAAAAATAAATAAAATAAGGTTAAGAGTTTCAAGAAAATGAGATAATGTATTAGTAGAGATGGATGATTGCTAAGATTGATGTGAAAAAATGGTGGAAATAGCCTCCTTATTTATAGGGGAAGGTTTTTTTTTTTTTTTTACTAAAAAGCACTTAGAATATAGTTGTTAATAGGAAAAAAAAGTAATTTCAGAGGTCAAAAAAAGACTACAGGCCGTTAAAGGGGCATCATGTGTAATTTTTCATTGTTTTTTTTTAATTTGGAGCCGTTGGGAGCACTGGCCGACCGTTGGGACCTGATTGAACCGGTTGGGTCAGGCCGGGCCCAAGTCGGTCCAGTGTTGGTCTTTGTGTCGAGCTCTCACATGCCGAGCCCACTTTCAACTTGGGTCGTGCCCAACCCACTTCACACCCTTTTTTACCTGAGGCCCATAACCGCCTTTCCCTTTGTTGTGCTTAACTCGGGCCGTGCCGAGCCGAATTTGACCGGGTCTGGGCCGGGTTTGACCCAGGCCGATCCTGAGCTAGGTCGGTCCCAACCTGCCCTTTTGAACACCATTAGTAACACCATAGTCAGTTCATTTTAACTTAAGTCAATTGACTTCAAAATGACTTATTTTTATTCTACGTCTTTTTTATTCGGAACTAATTTTAATTAAAATCTAATGTTATGTAGATACAATAATCAATTGAAAATACAATTTTCGTAATCTTACTAAATTTTTAAGAATTTTTCTAGTTTAAAGAATTAATAAAAAAATTATAAAAATTTGAAAACATCATGAAAATTTACTTTTAAATTGATTATTGTATCTACATAATATTAGCTTTCAAATAAAATTAATTTTAGGTAAAAAAGATATAAAAGTAAAAAAAAAAATCAATTGACTTAAGTTAAAACGAATTGGCCTAAATTATGGGACTTGATTAGTATTTTAGCCAACATCTGCATCTCCTGATCCAACGGTGGATAGCAGCGGTGCACGCTTATGCCCTCAGTATTTTAGAATCTTCCCGGATGGAGGTCTTCGCGTCTGCTATTGTCTTCTCCACCCTCACTGTGAAGCTCCTGCCCTGCCCGACCCCAGCAGACATCTCGACCTTGTTCCCCCATCGTCCCTACAGCCGCCGTTTTCACCGTGGCGACATTTTCCACATGCAATTTTATTGCTAATCTATGCATTGATTTGGTGTTCTATTGATTGGTCGGATCGCATTTAAGGGAAGGGCAATGGTAAGAGGGGAGGCTTTAAGCGCTTACAGGGCTCTGCTACGAGCTACGAGAAAATCCTTCGCCGGCGACACAGAGATGCTGAAGGCCTCCGCCGCAGAGGTCCGCAAGAAATTCGACGAGAATCGGCATGTGACTTCGGAGAGCGAGATTAAGCGGCTGCTGGAGGAGGCACGTGAGGCCGCCCACTTCGTCGCCACCATGATCGTTCAGGCCAAGCTCAACGAGCGCGGTGGTTACGGTACGATGCCCTCTTCCTCATTTGCTGCTATATTCTTTTACCAACATATCTCTTGCGCGCCATGTGTTCGATAATATGTCTCTAAGAGTTTTGGCTATAATTGAGTCTGCAGAAGTGAAGCCAAGTCAAGAGCATGCTGGAGCGACACTTGAGATTCCGTCCGAGGAGATACTCCGCAAATCCGTATGAGGACCGGCGCAAGTCCGGGAACATCGGCTCACGGCCATTCCCTGTACGTATCAGCTGCATGAATAAGGTCCTTTAGCTTCACCATTTTTGTTTTCGTACGGCTCAAACAGGATTTTTCTCCCTTATTATTGTTGAGTAGATGATTCCGCCCCAGAATAAAACATTTGTATCCTACACAAGATTTTTAGTTGCAGACTGGGGTTTTCCCCGAACTTTAAAGCCTCATTAAGCCTCACAGCCAACTCCCCTGCCATCTCATGACAACCGAAAACTATACCTTGTCAAATGCAACAGAGGTAAATGTAGTATAATAAATTCACGGAACATGACTTTGCCAGCACACAAAACCACTCTCAGTTTTTGATGAGTTGAAGAGCCATTCCAGGTCCAATCTCTTGGAACTTGGCAGCACTTCTGTCTGAAGCTCAATCTGCTCTACGCATCTCACTGGCCGAAATAACTTTATGTTTGCTGCTTCATCTTCTTGACTCCACTCCCTGACCCATAACTAGGTCTTCAGTCCACAAACAAATATAGTGATCAGAAGAACAATACCTACATCCTGTAAGAATGCAGCAAATATGTTCATAATAAACGTTCATTTCAGAACATTGATTTAGTTATGAAATCACTTATCTTGAAGGTGTTATTAACTTGATGGTTTTGCACAAACTTGGTTGTTCTTTGGGAAACACTTGCAGGCCGTACTCTGACAAGCAATGCCAAAAATCAAATGGTTCTGCATAAACTTGTGCATGTTATTTTGTAGTCTTTTGGGGACTAATAAGTGAATTATTGTTGACTTTGTTGCCTTATAGTCTCCTTGAACCCATGCGCTCAATGAACAGGCTAGCAGTATTTTGCCAATGAACTGCAACGGAGGCTATCTTTACTGCGTTCAGGCATAACTATTTTATTTTTTGGTGTAAGATCTCCTGTTATCTGGTAGCTACTTTGGATATCGACTATTCCCGGGTCGAGTCAGGTCGGATGAGACAAATGATTATTTTGCATGAAGTTTAACCTGCATCATGTTTTCTGGAAAATAATGTCGGAACCTGACAATTAGAGACCAATCCTTTGATTCATTATTCAGTTCCCATGAAACAGAAAAACCATGGTCTTCCTAATCCAAGATGAGCAGTTAACTGTTGTTAGCCTGTTTCTGAAGCTTTTGCTTATATCGCCCGTTAAATCCACAGTTGAGCTGAAGAAAATCTATGAAAAGATAAAAAGTGGTTGTACTAAAATTCACCGATTATGAGAGGCGTTTGTTCTTGGGTAGAATAATCCGTCCGTCCTGTAAGAGTTCATCAGTTCCCTCAAATCCATACATAGAGAACTAAGCAACTTCCCTCTACCTCGGATAACTAGTTCTTCACGGTTGACTCACTCTGCTCACAACTTCTTCTTTCTCTTAAATTTGATTTACAAACCAAAAAACGCAGCATCCATTAACATAAGGATAAAGCATAATAGCTCAATTCATCCCAGAGCGAAAAAAGGTTATAGTGGGTCCCTTCAGTTGTGCAACAGAGATTGTGAGTACCTGCACTCAAACACACAAAACACTGACTTGCCACACGAATCAAGTTGTAAGTAGTAAGGAGTAAGTTCCTTAAAACTTAGCAAGGATCACACGAAGACTAATCACTACAGCAATAAAAATCCCAGATTGGCCACACATAGAACATATCCAGCAAGCAAACATCATAAGTGAAACCATATATACACAGTGAGCCCCATCAAGGGATTTCCTATGTGATTTGGCCAAACTACGAGATCCAGAAGCCCCAAATTCCCTAATCACTTGTTAAATACAGGAATTAACCCGCTGAGGAATCCAGCTCTCACTTGCCTAGCTCAATCCAGAGCACCACAGAACTTACTATGGAAGCTAAGTTCATTCACAAACCTTGTGTCCTTTAGATTCCTAAATCCCCTGCTTTCTAATGAGATAAACTTTTAATAAGCTTAAACCATAGAAGCATACAGGATTACTAGGGATTCCGCGCGTCCTTACCTCCAAAGAACTCAGGGAACCCTTGTGAACCAATTTTTTTATCTTAATCTCAGCTGCCTTGCTTAATACCCAAGAAACTATAAAATCCTTGCTAGATTTCCAAATTTCTGCCTTTGATCTTTGTCCCAGCTGTTTCAAAGCCCTTTCTAAGCTTAGTCAACTCTATTTTGAGGTTAGGGACGAAGGACATAACAGATTTGAGGTGGAAATCCGGTGATTGTCGGCTCAGGCAATTCATGCATGAGTGGGGATAAAATGCAGCATAAGTTCCGATTTCACATGCATGGTGCAAACTAGTCCCCACTGTCCAAACCGATACCAACCAAGTCCAACTCAGCTTCTCAACACAGTTTCTTATCAACTACACTTAAGTTACTAATCTTATAAAGTAAATAGTATAGCCACTTAAGACAATATCTAACCCGAGACCACATCACTTAACTAAGACCAACCTTCTCAATCACCACATTGGTTCACAAGTTCTCAATTTGTTCACTAAGTTCACTAAAAATGTTCATTATAGTTAACTTAGCCACCACGTAAGCAAAGTAATCATAACAAAGTCAAAACATTAACACATGCGTAGCTATTAATATTGCAATGAAGAGGTCACAATGGCATCCTAAATTTCATATAAAAAAGACGTGAGCAACCTTATGTATATGTAGTGTCATTACATATATCCAGTTTTATACTTATGTCATTAACTAGTTTTAGACCTGTGTCATTACTTTTTATCCATCAATTTAAAAAACAAACTTAAAATTAAAGCATGATATATCCAGTTTTTTTGGATTTAGCGCAAATCCAATTAACCTGTTTTTTTTGGTTTTGGGTTTGGTCGGCGTGACTTGGTTTCGGGAAAAACTATCACCCCCAAATTTGATCGAGTATGCACTAGTTCAGAGTCATTTTAGCTATCCCCTAAGTCCTAACTGGGTCACATATGGAATGAAAAAATGCATTAATTGGATTGAGCTATGATAAATTCCTTTGAACACCTCCTTATAATAGGCTCAGTTGTGATCTTCAAGGAGTTCCGGAGTGTGCTAACTACGTTTCCATTAGGTTAAATAAAAAAAAAAACTGATTGTCTATGCTTTCACACCAAACTTCCATAATAGATATCTAACTATATTAAATTTTAATACGTGACTACCATTGCAACAATTCATATTGTTTGGGACCAATCACTTAACATGTATAGTTATATGGTGAAAGTGCAATATGACGCATAGTTTTGGGACTTTTCTTGCAGTTTAGGGGAATCTAGAACAGCCGGAGTTCAAATCGGTGGGGCGTTTTTTCTCAACGACCATCCAACGGCTCTAAAGGCATCTTGGCTATCTCATGCACCAGCACGCGTTCGTATATTATAAATATTCCCTGCCACATCAGACAGCGGCCGCTGCCCAAAGCCCGACCCGTTTATCCTCTCCCGAGAGTCGCCAAAAACGTGCAACTCCGGGAATCCAACAACACGGACGATCGGCGGCGAGAGGAAGAAGAAAGATTCACATGAACTCAGGCGCGCACTAAGTCCTAATCGATGTCGTCGGATCCTTATGAGAAGGTGAAAGGTGGGAGGCTGATCTTCAAAGGAGGCGCTCTAGCGACTCGCAAAACCATCGACAAGAAGAAGAAAAAGAAACTCAAGGACAAGAACGAAGATGCCGTCGAAGAGTCCCAATCGGTCTTCGTTAACTCTGAATCAGGTTCCGGCGAAGCCTACACAATCGACGCTGCCAAGAGGATGAAGTACGAGGAGCTCTTCCCAGTGGAGGCCCAGAAGTTCGGTTACGATCCCAAAAATCCCAGTGCTAAATCCGTCGAGGATGCGCTCGATGATCGTGTCAAGAAGAAGGCTGATCGTTACTGTAAATGAGTTTCCATCTTACCGCCATGTACGAAAAACTGGTGCTCTGCTACGATTTTATGGTGCTAGTTAGGGTTTCTGGATTTCTCTTGCTCATTGTGATTGAAATTGGTGCCTTTAACTTCAATTATCAAGAGAATAACAGATAGTTGTCTGATTTCTCTAACTTTTCCATCCCATTAGAGAGAAGCATTAGTAATGGAAAGAGAGCTATTAGAGAAAATCCTTTTGTTCTTCATGTATGTCATATAAAATTCTGGTAGAATCATGTTTTTCTGGAGGTCGAAAACTTTGATTTTCATTGCAGGTTATTCCTATTGGTGTTATGCTTAAACAAGTGCTGGCAGTTTCTGTCTTCAAAATCCATAAAACCAATGAGTTCCTGTTCTAAATTAATCAAGGTCAGTTCAGTTCTTGTTGTATACACTATAGCTTTTGTACTAACTGGTTCCTCAGGTTATATTACTCTTTTCGTTTCATGAAGAATGAAATTTGCCATGTCCTAGAGCTGATAGAGTAGCTTGGCAACGTTTGATCTGAGCGGAATGGAAACACATGATTAGTGCAGCTGACCTCAACTAGCAGGGATTAAGGCTTTGTTGCTTGACCATTGATGGATTGGTTGTTGTTAGATGAGAGGGAAAAAACATTTTATTTGTTTAATGGGCACTATAATGAGAGCCAGATAGGTGTTTCTTATCACAGATCCAACACTGATCTAGGACTGACTAATGACAGTGAAAAGTACAATTATTTTAAGCCCACAAAATGTCAGGTGCCTAATCACATGACCCCTTATTGTTTTACCATACATTAAGGGCCAGTTGGTCAGAGTTGCCAACTTTAGCAGTCAAAGTTGTTCACATGATCTGATCCCACCCTTAAAAGATCCCAACAACATTTGTGCAAACCGAATATATATATGCCATCAAGTATCATATTTCACTCACTAAGAAACACAAGAGAGAACATGAAGGCCTACTCTACTGCTCTTGTTCTTCTACTCTCTCTTCTTCTTGGTGCCTGCATGGATAGAGCTCAAGTGATAGGAGTTCGCTATGCTCCAGTTTCTTCGTTAGGTTTCCCCGTGAGCAAGAGCAATGCATCCGGGCAATTTGGTATGAGTTACCGAAGAATCCCTCCAAGCGGCTCCAATCCTACACAGAACAAGTAATTTCTCACACTTGAATCATGAGTTGGAGTCGAATGTATGGCTTCTTTTCAACATCTTTTTTGTTTTTCTGGTTGCACCAGGTCCAATCCTCCATCACATTAGAAGGTGAAAGAAACAGAAGACAGAAGAGGCCAAGGTCCTAGTAGAATGTATCTTCTTACTTTTCATTTCTTTTTCATGCACGTGTAGTTGCAACCCTGTTCATTTACAGTTTTGCTATCAGATCTTCGAGATTGTGAATATGTAGAACGAGTTTGGAGATAAAGTTTGAACTGCTAGGGATGTTGATTTTCTCTCCGACCATATTATTCATAAGTCCAGAATGTTACTTAAGAGTAGATCTCCCCGACAAGCAATAGCTGTTTCTGGGAACATAACTTCAAGTGAATCAGTTGCCATCATTCCATGTGCGGGCTTATAGAATTCGCAGAGTTGAAATACCAGAGAACATCTCTTGGCCTCTCCAAAGTCTAGTAAAAGCTAAAATAAACATTGAAACAAAGAGTGCAAATCTGGATCTTTTGGAATCAAGCTTTCAGCCTAACCAAACATGTTGAATATCTACATGTAACTATTTATTGCATAGCTGACTTAGAGGTCACAGTTACGGAGAACCCTTTAACTTCCAATCTGTGCAAGAAAATAGTTGCAATAACTAGTTTCACTTGCAGTGGACGCATATGGGACCTTTTGCCGCAACCTTAGGCACTTGCGAATGCATAAGGGGATCTTATGCCACTAGCCAGCATCTTGTCCAATATCTCCCCTGCATATTCGCTACTATTCTTGAGTTGCTTTAATTTGGAGCAATCAGAAATCCAGCCTACAACAATTGTCCAGTGACAACTGACCAAGCAGTACAGTTGGTTTGTCTTTGTCACGTCTTAAGTTCTAGACGCATTTGTTCTACCAGCAACTTTTCAACGTGATCAACGAAACTGGCCACGTCTTGCCTTATGTTTGCATCCAAGGAATTTGCCCTCTCCTGCATGTCAACAGAAGAGCAAGGAAAACAGAGTGACCAATTGTTCACACATGCAACTTAATCCTTATCAGGATATTAAAGAGTAACAACACAAAAACGGGACAGGAAGAAAATCATCTCTCATCCTGGCTTGAAGACAACAATAAACTTATCAACAAAATCCATTAGGATTCCATATGAATATGCCTGCATGTCAGCTAAAAAGTGCACAGACATTATAACAGACGTACGAGAGAGCAACCACTGCTGCATTCTTCATAACAAAACAAAATAATACAGAAGTTGGCAATCAGTATTGCACTCAATGGTATTTTGCCCCATATAAGAACACAACCGTATTTCTCGTATACCCAAAAGATAGAAAAGAATGAGTCGAGGGGGCCAAGCTGAAATGATAATGCAAAATGTATAAAATCAAAGAGCATGAAAAGAACTTCAAGAGTCTGCAAGTTCTCCAGTTACTTCTTCCCACTTCCCTTGGTGTGAGAAAAGAACAATAAAAACATTAAGAAAACCCATTGGAACATTATCCTTAGTATATCTTATTCCTAGATCTTTTAGGGCGAAATTTATTGATCGGTAGTATGAATCTATGTACTTAAACAGTTAAACCCTTTTCAGGGTCAAATTTAATAAGGGATTTTTTGAAACAGAGTTTACATGCATTATTCCAAATGAGTAACTTAGAATATCTTCCATTTTTTTTCCATTACTTCCATACTTCACCATGGCATCTTGCGTAGGTTTCTGACCCATTCCACAGGTTTTAAATGTAGGACAAACTGCATCATAGCCCCTGGTTAAGTTTAACATAGTGCAAGAAAAAAGTTTACACGAAACCTTTTGTTTTTCAGTAAAAATTTAATATAAAGAGCACTTTCTTTCTAAATTATCTTACAAGCGCTTTCATCTCAGCAATGTCAAAAGCAATTCAAGATTGGAATTATTTTCCACCCCAGGAGGCAATACCGCCAGTCAAAGCAGGCAGGACATGTAAATGTTCTCTGACAGACGCTCTTAGATGCAAAATCATCAAACTTCACTCATAACAAATGCATTTAAAATGTACATAGTATGATTTATGGATTGGAATAATAAAAAGGAACAATGAAAATTTCACTCACCTCAACTTTGCAAAGTAAACTCAAAGAAACTCCTTTTGAATGATGATTTGAGCTCTTCACCGAAATCAGTTTCAGTGGAGAACTCAAAAGTGGCCAACCTTGACCAACTTTTATGAATGCATCTATTTCCCCAATCATGTGAGCTACAATCATCTCATCATTCTCTATATATTCGACAGAATGCCTGCATAGAGAAAAAAGTGCCAAACCTTTATGTTGAGTTTCCTTTACATGATACATTAAACATTTTAGAAACAAAGAGCAGACTATCTCTCCGCATTCAATTTTGGCCTCACTGACTAATTAATTTGTGGTCCAATTAGGCTTCCTGAGGCATATTGGCACTTTGCAAATAATTAAACAGGTGTTATTCAGTTTAGGTTAAAGTATTATGAAGAAAAACCTCAAGTCATCTTTGAAGATTGAAATCATGTTGGACGAAGCTTGGACATAAACATACAAAATTTGGCACTGAAACAGAGGCCTGGAGGTTCTATGTTGAACTAAGGGTATAAATAAAGAGTGTGAGTGCAGGCCTTCAAATTTTGAAGCGAGCTGATAGGATCCATGTTATGGTCCCATGAGATGGATCAGCTAATGGGGCATCAGATAAAACTTTAGGGCTCACTCAGTGAGAGTCCAACAATCTAAAAGGGTAATAGATAACCTTCTGACCTCAAAGAAAACTTATCAGAATTCCAAATAGCTACTCTCCTAACTCCAATAATTCCCCCAATTAACATGTTCCTAACTCCTAATTATCCTGATTAACAAGGGACAAACATAGAAATAACACTAGCTTATATCACACAGAATATAAATAATACATAATTAGTAGTCCTATAATCCTCTTGGAACTCTGATAAGGTGCCCAAGAAACCATACACACTGGTCTTCTTTATTTTTCCATCTAGAATTTGATTTTTCTTTTTTCCGTTTGTACCATGGATAGATCAACTGTGGCTGCAGAGGAAGTTTAGGTTCCATAACGTGACTATCTTGCTCAACTTGGTGCTTGTTCACAATTGACATTGAAGAGAAACAATGTTGAAGTTCCACAACATAATCCCCATGCATCTATTTTATTACGCCCAATTCATATACTCTCAAGTTTAGGCTTCGCTTTTTTTTTTGGGTTGCTTTCCCTCAATCTAAAGCAATAAATTGCTCAATCTTCAGTTTTGTGGTAGAGAATCATTCTTTTCCAAGGCACAGATGAGAGAGGCCATGGGGGGGGGGGGGGGGGGGGGGAGCTATGAACTTTGGGTCTCCTGATAACACTCAGGAGCCTTGATGTTAAGCTAAGCCTTGGTTGTTGAAGAGAAGCACCCTTTAAGGGTCATCAAGTACTCCATGTCAAGTAAGGGATCCCATTTAAAGCAAAACCAAATGCTAGGAGGAGGATACTGTCACACATGTCAACAGCATGATTTCTTTATTTTGGCACTCACCAACTCCTGAGGTTAGACCCAAAACTCCCTTTTCCTTTTTGGTAGTTGTCAATCATATGCATCCAAAATACTGAAAACAAGAAGTGAGGCCCTACTGTAGCAGGCAAAGTATGTGGGCTTTGACCCCAATTCCAATGGCTGATGAGTCTGGGATCTTATCTTAGATCCAAGCCCACAGATAGATAAAACCCCCCTGTTTCCATGCTATCATGCATCTTTAACTATTAATCTGTTTTTAGTAATGCATCTTTAACTGTTAACGTATCTGTGCCAAGTGCCTAAATTAAATTTGGTCTTTGTCAAAACTAGTGCTTTTCAAACAAGGGCATGTTTTTGGAGTGAGGATGTGTTCTTTAGTTTTCCTCAAAACTAAGGTGACGACTGTTTTAATTTTGAAACTGGAAATCCCAAAAAATGGGAAGATGTCTGCCAAAACCCAGAGCTGAACACTGCCCAAGCCATTACATTGATGGGTTCTCACACTCTCCAAATCTTTTATATATGTATAACAACACCAAATATGAAATTTGTACTTTATTGACCATGTTCATAACGAGAGAACCATATAAGCACTAAAAAATTGACCTTGCTGTACTGGCAACCTTGACAACAGTTCTTCTCAAAGTACTGAAGATAATTCTATCTTGCACTTTCTCTAGAAACCACAGAAGTGAAGATCGTGTCTCCAGGACTGACAAAATTGAGAATAGCTGCCTGCAACAATTGGAAAGACCATTTGTCTTAGTAAAATGTAATGCTGCTACTTCATATGAGATTTCCAAAATGCAACAAGAGAATGTCAAGCAGGGTGACATTGGTGGGTTTGACTAATAAATGTCTAACAATATATGCACTTGCTTTCGCATGCAACGTGCCTTTTCATATGTACACTTGCATTGGAATTAATAAGAATTTGAAATCAATCATAAATTCAATGAAGAAAGACACAAACCGGTAAGTTTTTGCTTCGTCAACAATGTCACCTATGTACACATCATTTGGAAACATCTGCAAGTTTTGAAACAATATATATAAGCATTTTATGCTGTTAGCAAAGAAGATACTGAAATTAAGTCATTTTCGATTAAGTTGAAACGAATTCGCTCTAAATTTCAAGGGAATGCTTCATTGTAACTCTTTCTTGAGACTTAAGAGGAACCAAAAGCTGAAGTCAGTTCCTTTTTTTCAAGACACAGCTATCACCTAAAACAGGAACCATTTAATTCATTCACTGAACTCCTATCATCCTATGGTATGATGTTTTGTTCTTAAATTATTGTTAACAAGATGGTTAAGGTGAGACTTTTATTCTAGAGAGATCCTGCAGTTTTTCTATAAAAAAAAACGAGACTTTTATTCTAGAGAGATCCTGCAATTTTTCTAAAAAAAAAACAAAAGGATCTTCATAGTTTCGGCCACTATTTTTTCCCCACAGTTCAACCATAAATTGACTAGCAGTTCACTGTGCAACTTGAGGATCATATTTTTCATGGCATAAAGGACACACCTCAATTTTCTTTAGCTCCATGGACCCATCCATGATCTCTATAAGCAATTCATGGTTCACTTCAGATGTTTCAGTAAAACCTTCAACTCTTTGTGCCTTATAGAGACCTTCTAATTTTGGGATGTAAGTTTGCAATAACAACTTAATGCAGTTTCCATCTATGTCAATTACTTTCAAACCTGTCAACGCATCTTCTATCTGCTCTACAGCATTAAACCTGAAATTTGAAAAGCACAAGAAGTAATTGCAAAAGAGAATAAAAGGAACAGATGCCAGACCTTAAACCATATAGAAATAAACATACCTTTTAAAAACAAGATCAAGGTCCTGCAAAGACTTCAGAAGTGATCTGTTCTTTTCTATCTGACTATCAAGTTCTAAAATCTGAAGACAAAATGTATCCATGATCAATTTCAGTTTGAATTATTCCTTGATTCATAATATCTATTTTATATTACCAAAATAGTTCAAATTGTTAAACTTGACATCTTTTGCCTTTTCCTCTTGTTGTTGATGAATGAAATTGTTAAACCCGAAACAGCTACTTCAACACAAAGGCAAACTAAATAGTTTAGGACAATTATAATACAATGACAATGTACAAACAGCTGGAGATACCAAACAGAGGTCATGACTGACTTGGTTACTGATACAATTATCCAGTTAATTTTTAATTTGACTAGATAAATCATAAACACAATAACATTGTGACATTGTATGAACGGCTCTAGATACCAAAGAGAATCCATGTCTCACTTAATTCACGCACAGATTCTTTCTAATGCAGAAGAGACCACCATCCATGACTGTATTAGTCTGGTTGTCTTGTATGACACTATCATATTTTAATTTTGGGAAATATTCAATATTCCCAAGGCTAAAGGCCGATGAAGAAATAAATGTTTGAGTCAGTTTGAGGTCCATATTGCGAACGCAAACATAGGGGATGTTACACTAAGGTTGGTTTGGATAAATTGAGGCTGAGCTACCATTCCCACTCCACCACCTGTTTATAATCCCTCTCTTTCAGACACACACTAGCGCCCAATGAAAATCCACAACTGTTTAATTCACTCAGTGTTTTCAAATCAAAACCCTGTTTCAGGATGAAATAGACATAGGTATAGCCATAGCATAAGGTAGATATCCATCAGCATAAGCTGTTCAGATATAGGACATGCATTGTGAGGCCCTGCTTGGGAACAACTTTTGTCATCAGTGTTAAAGTTTTCGATAATTTATTTAACGGTTGAGATGAAAACGCTATAGCTAAAAGCTAAAAGTTTTAAAACTCTAACGTTAATCGCTGACGCTATTACCAAACGGGGCCTGAATATCCTTGATAATTTAAACAGCCTTTTGGAATCAAAATATCTGTTTCAAGAAGGAGTAGACATGGGTAGAGTCATAGAAAAAAGTAGATATCCATCAGGATATGCTGCTCAGATGCTAGGACATGCATTAACAACATTCCTGACTTACATTTTTATTTTCATTTTTTTTCCAGTTTTTCTGTTTTTATTTTTATTTTTATGTTTTTCAAAAAATTTACCCACTTTTTCACTCTTTATCTCTTCAGACTGAACTGAAAGGCACAAAAGAGATGCTCTATTCAACAACAAAAAATAAAACACCATGCAAAAAGCAGCAGGATAAGAAGACCAAAAGAGTAGAGCAACCTCAAACTCCTGTTCTCTGTCTTCGTTCATCAAATCTGATTTGTCAACCTTTTTCATAGAGCACCCAACAGATGCATCTTCATCTCCTTTCTCTAGCTGCTGCCACACAGATGGTGAGAAACCAAGCATTTAAAATGCAAAATCCAAACAGAAAATGATTCTGGTGTAAAAGAATTATACGAAATTTATGGACCATTAACAAAAGAAAAGAAAAGAAATAAGTCAACAATGAAGCACATACAAGTTGCCAGTTTTTAATCCATGCAAAAACCAAAAATTATGAGAAATAAATGAAAGAGACACCATTCAGAAACTAAGTCAGAATTATGTAGATCTTCTGCCTTTTCATCATCCAATGCATTCATAATGGGAATCCTTTCTTAGTCATTTCCAAGGGGGATTGCGCAGCTTGAAAGCAGCATAGGTCAAATAAAACTAACAAGAAAAAGCAAACTGGTCATAAATTTTCTCCAGAAAACATGTTCATATTCTCCATGCATGTGTGCTGGTTAAAGGCATCTTTCCCTTTGAAGTTCAAATTTTAAGTTCAAATTCCATGATCAGTACTTTCTGCCACAACTCAAGAACAACTAAACAAACAACAACTTCGTGAGAGTACCTGGAGGTGTCCAAGATTATCAGTCAGATTAGTCCTAGAGAAAATTAAGACCATATGGTGAAAAGTTCAATATACAAACAAGAAATATCATTTAGGCCTACAATATATCAATACCCAACACCAAGAAAAAACTAGTGTGAGTGTCCTTCTAAACATAGTTACAACTAAGAAGTGTTTGCCAAACTTTCTTGGTCGGGTATTATCAGCCAGAGATAGGTAAGGACTTCTTTAAGTGGAAGTTGGAGAAACAAACCGGAGAAACAAACCTGAGATGCAATAAATTCCAATGAACAGTTTATCTCCTCCAGATTGCTCTCCAGCCTACTTGATTCTGATAAAGGGAAAAAAATATATGTTGGAGGGAATCACAGAATCAGACAGACAAATTACAAAACATAACAATTCAAGGTCTCACCTTCTATGCGGTTTCTTGAAAGCAGCTCAATCTCCTCAGAAATCTTACTGCTCTGGGCTTCAACATCTCTCAGCTCCTGTTGCAAGTGCTCAACATAGGAATCTGCATTAATATGGATCACAGAGAAGAAAATATTGGTTCCAGTACCAAACAAAATTCACAAAATGTTAAAAAAGTGGGAAGAAATCCATCTAGTTCAATATGATTCCACCAAATCAAGTAAAACCCATCGCAAATGCCCTATCTAAATTACTAGCTAATGTCTTAAACTAATTGCAAAGAACTCAGAAGAAGGACGGAGAAAAGCTCTTGCAGATGTTTACCCAAATCGTCAATGCCTAATAAAGCAACGTCAGAGTACTCTTCCACAATCTGCTTGATTCTACTCTGCGCAACAGCAAAGCCATCTTTTTCCCATTAGACAGCAAGCAACAGACCAAAAATGCAAACAAAGAGTGTGAAATTAACAACAAACAACAATTCCAACAATCTGAATGTTCGGAAATCTTGCCTCAAGGTCAAGAGCGGAATCTCTGAGCAACTTCTGGAAATCAGAGGAAAGAGATCTAGACGCATCCTCGTCGAAACTAGAACGAATGTCGTCCGAGAGGGAGAGCTCCCTGACCCGACTGAAGAGGAAGGAGACAGAGTAAGAGCAAAAGTGAAAACACAGCGAGCAAAGTAAAAGTAGGTTGTGGAGATGAAGCTTGAAGCTAAAATTGAGCAACCTGCGGATGGAGTCGACATCTAGAGGTTCTGAGACTTCCGAAGATGAAGCTGTTTCCATCGGATCTTCCATTTCTGGCTCTGTACTGTTTTCTCTTTAGCTGCCTCCCGCCTCTGCTAGTATTGGTTTTCGCTCCGCAGGCTCCCGCTCGTCGAACCGCAACGCTCCAGGAGGCAACGGATGGTTAAAATTCGAAAATGGAATTTGAAGATTATGGGTTGGACGGGTACCGTAACATACTTTTGGGCTTAAGCATACGTGGTCAAGATTTGGATTTTTTCCCCCAGAACAGAAGATTTGGACTAGCTCATTTTTTTTCCTAACCTACATAGTCATGGAGTTAGGTCCCATTTAGAAATAATTTTTACAATTAACATTAGAGTTTTAAATAATATATTTAATGGTTAAGACAAAAATTCTAAAGTTAAAAGTTAAAAGGTACCGTTGGACAACTTTTTCAAAACTCTAACACTAATCACTAACACAAATAAAAAGCAAGGCCTTAGATACTGTCTTGAATTTCTTAACCATCTTAACAAGACGAGACATAGAACAATCACTAAGCTTAGTGGAGGATGTCATTGACTGGTCAACATCAGGAGTCATCTGCTCTCTATTTTGTTTGTAATCATCTTCCTTTTCTTCTTATTTTGTTTGTTTCTCTTTTTTTTATCCAAGGATTGAGATACTTGTCCTTACGTGCTTTTAGATCATTTTCAGTCAATCTTTGAAACATACCACACTACTTTTGGAGTGCTGCTAGCAAAGTCAATTTTTGGCTTCATGCAACTTGAACCTTTGTGCAATAAAGGCAAACAGAGCACTTACTCTCTTGAACAAAACTCAACCAATGCCCAATATCTTCACACTCCCAACTTAAAGGAATCCAATAGCTTAAAAGGGTCAATATGTTACCACTTTGAGTGCTTCAATATAGTAATCAAATTTAGTGAGCTCAAGTCCCAAATAATACATGTCATATAGGCCAAGCAGAACATGTACATTATATTTATTCAAGTGGTCATCTTGGTCTTTATGTAAATATGTATATATTAATCCAACTATCATACACACATTCACATAAAAGTTTAATTGGTAGCGTAGACAATGATCAAAACCCCATTTTAGGTCAATATGGCATTCATGCAAACTTCCATACTAGCACAATTACATGCACACTTGGTGTACTAAGTGCCCATCTATGTGTCCAAACTTTCACACCATATCTAACTTAAATTCTACCTGTGTTCTCCTATGTCCTAAAGGTTTTAAACCCTTTAATACATTAAAACATTAATAGGGAAATAGGTTTAAGACATTAAATCCATCAAAGTTTGCAATTATGGATTTTACACTTAACCAGGTAAAAAATGACTATATAAATTGTACACAGCAAAATCATCCAACTTTGAAAGGTCATAACTTTAGCTACAGGGTACCAAATTTAGTGATGCAAATGCCAAATTCTTCATTTTGAAGTGTTCTAACTGTAGTCAAAATTTCATAGCCAAATTCATTAAGTAAAGAAATTTATGGCTATTGGAGTATAAAGTACCAAATTTGAGCAACTAATGACCATAATGCCCATACAAAATTTCTTAAAATTTATACACTTCATTTCCAGATACAAAACCAACATGGGCAGTTCCATACATATCTTAGACACATGGGGGAACCATTCCCCTAGATTTTAAGTTACTACATAGGCATCAAACACTATACTCTTCAAAACAGCCTATAAGAACCAATATGGACAAAATTACACACACACTTCATTGATCTATATATCATTCATACAATGTACATACAGCATACCCAACTCATTTATATGCATTTATGCACTACATACATGTTATAACTTAGTTAATATATATACTAAGCTTCTTGAAGAACTTTAAAAGCACTAAACACTTCAGAAACTTAAAGAGACTAACTGCTATGTAAGGCAGAAAGTACCATTACTAAAAATGGCTAATGTGCTCCAAAAATCATAAAACATTCCAGTTGACAAATACACATACTGAAGTTAATGTATCTGAAATTTCACAGAGAATTCAGATCACAGCTATTAATTTAAATGTTCTCTTTCAAATGCTCCTGAAATGAACAGAAAGAGGGGTAAGTTCCTTTAAAGAACTTAGTAATGACTTATTTATTAAAATCTTGAATTTCCAGCCATATACCTGAAATCTAAAGACATTAAAACACAAAAATACAACACATATACATGAATATAACCATCCAAATGTACAAACAAACAGAACATAATCAAATGCAATGCTAACAACAACACATCATTAAGGTTAGTCCATAAACAATCAAATAAACAATATGTAATCACTATAGCAACCCTCTTCAAGCTAATGCTTGGTTTTAGGAGGTTAACTAGTTTTAGTTTGTACTAACTTGGGCTCTAGAAACCTCTGTAAATATTATCATCTTAATGCATGAAAAATAGTAAGGCTGAAACCTTCTTCATGCACTTTCCCTTAATCAATACTTAGTTCCTTGAGCTTTTTGCTTTCTTCCAAGCATGGTCTTAGCTTCATGGATACTTAATCATCATCTTAGGACAGAGTCATGAAACACGAAGATAAAACCCTTACCTAAGCTATAAAAGATGAAATTTCCAAGAGAAACTCAATAAGCTAGAAAACTAGGATTTTTCTCTCTCTTGTTGAATCTAATTGCCTTCCTTTGTGATTTTTTTAAAGCTTGAGCTATGATAGCTATGAAAGCTTATGGAGGAGCTAAGGAATGAGGCTGTGGCTGGTGATGGCCAAAATGGCTAAAGAAAGGTAAGAAAGTCTATATATTTTCTTGACTTGATTAGCTTAACCTTAACCCTCACGTAGATCACTATAAGTATGCATTAAGTAAAGACTTTTTCGCTAATCTTTAGCCAACATTTTTAACTATATGAACCAACTATGGAAGGGTGGGATAATAATAAAAAGCATCCCATTTGATCTTTTTCAAAGATCATTTCATCCTTAAGTTATTTTGTAGACACTTATACACCAAGTTGCTCTAGGTTCTTAAACAACTAGCATTTGCTTCCCTTATGCAATTTAGCCCTAACAAATGTTTTCATACCATTCAAATCCTTCAAAAAGCTCTCTTTTGAAGTTGTACAATTGAGTACGCAAGTCTTGAAATCTTACAATAAAATCCATAGGTTACTTGTAAAATAAGCAATCTTTTAGGGCTTCTTTAAGAGCCAAGTAACCATTGTGTGAATCTTTTAAGGAGGTGCAAATTATACACTTTATCCTTTCACGTTTTATTCTCTATGGTGAAAATTATACTATATGATGGTTTATAACCATTATGTATTTATATTGTAATTTTCTTATTTTTTGGAGATGGTAACACAATAGATTCAAAAGAGGTGGTGGAATTGGTACTTTGGCTGAAGGACGGTTAAACCAAGGTTGACTCATTTAACTAGTCTACTTATTTTTAAAGAGTGTGATTTTTGCTCTTTAGCTCTTCCAACTCCATCTTTAAGGAAAAAGTTTTCAAGTTGATGCTTTCTTTAGCTTTAGCAATTTCTTCCAAAAAACTAAAAATTTGGTCTTTTAATTCTTTTATCAGTTTCTCGGTTTCTTGCATCTTAACCTCATGTTTATACCAAAACTCTTATAATGCAGATTTGAGAGAAGAAATTTTAGCTTCCAACTTTACAAGGCTTAAGCTATTGAGACAAATTATGTGGTACTCAAGGGCTCAAGGAAAATGCTTATTTACTATTTCAAATAGAATGCTTCTTAAATATGGTTTAGAACCAAGATTTTCTCCAAAATACAATTGTTTCTAGTCCCACTCATCTAGACATTCTTGCTGCAAAAATGCAACTATGCCATAAATTGATGCAATGGGTCCGTATACCGTGGTATGTACCTTACTGTATTTTACGATATATCGCCATATTTTGACAAAATGTACATAAAAGATGATTGGTATGCCAAATATTGTGAAACATTATGGTATACCACAACATTTCTATATGAAAATATGACAAAATGTAAAAATATTTGTATTACATATCACTTACTGAAAGTAAATGGTATATCACAATATATACTTGTATTAAAAACCATGCGTACACTTATCCTAAACAGCCGAAGGATCAAACTGCCATGACAAGCTCATTTGAATCAAAACAAAAAAGTTGTTTTTCAATCACTTGACTTTAAGAACGATGGTTATTATCTAGTGATTTTTTTTTTCTTTTTTCTTTATAGTAAGTTGTAGCGAAATTGAAGAGATTGCTTTCTCTTTTCCAAAGAGGAGCCTCTTCTTAAAACTAGTCATATATGCAAGGCAACAATGAGCAAACCCAAACCTCGAGCAAGAGTAGAGAAGGAAATACCAAGAACAAAAAAAACTAGGAAAGCACAACCTGTCAAGTTTACTTTGTTACATATTAGTATGTTGCGTACTTGTTTTATATGTTTTTATACTTAGAGTTCTTTATCTGTACATTGGATAAAAGTTGAAGGCTAAATGAAGACTCTTAAGGCCGGTTGTATTTTTCTTAGTAACTCTCAGTTGGGGTGAGCATAGTTTGGGTTGGTTCGGTTTTATGGTAGAATCGAATCAACTCAAAATAGAATTGGTTCTAAAATTTTTCTACCCAACTTGAGAACTGAGAACCGAACAGAACAAGAACCATAGTTTTGGGTTTTTCGGTTTATACCATATACCTATAATAGCACCAAAAATTAATAAAATTGTATCCATAACCAGTTTATGAAATTACAATTAAATTAATATTTAAATACATATACTTAGACACATTCAAAAGAGTTTTAAAATGCTGTTATTACCAAAATAGTTCAAAAGAATTGCTTATGGGATATTTTCCATTTCAATCAGTTTACTTCCCTCTAGTAATTCTTATATTGTTACAACATTTAATATAGAAAGCTGAACCTTTAAAACCATCATTTTTTAGTATCAAAACATAAAATATGTTGATGTCATGAATTTTTAGTTTTGCATGACTCATAAATGAAAAAACTTAATGATTGTGTCATAGAGAGTAGTCTGAAGTAGAGAGATCAAAAGCAAAATGACCTAAAAGTAGTCGATCTAGGAAACAAAATGATTGAAATGAATATAGAGAAATTTTGTAAATAATCCCACAACTTTCATGTTATTTCAATTTGAGACATCAGTTTAAGGGTTTAATATAAAAATATAAGATGACCATCATAATTCTTCAAAAAAATACATATATACACGGATATATTAGTAATATTATATTTTTTTATTGTATAATTATATATATACCTCGGGTTCAGTTCCACATCGGGTCGGTTCTATATGGAACCAGAATCAACTTAAAAACTATTGGTTTTTCTATATGTGGAACTAACCCGCGAACCATGGTCTATTTTTACCCAACTTAAACCAACCCAACCCAATAGGGGTGGTTCGGATTGGGTTTCAGGTTTACCCAACCAATGCTCACCCCTAACATAAGGACCTGATTAGAAAAATAGTTTAAGTTTCAAGACTCATATAGCAATTCAAAGGCATTAGCTTTTATGAAAAGGAAGAGAAATTTTGTAGGACTGTGCACGTAGAAGAAGCATAGTGACCAAATAATATTACTATGCATAATTAGAGGACCTGTGAATCTGTGATCACGTTGCTCCCAAATCCTCCGTTTCGGAAGTAGTTAGCCGACCGGCGGCGAGGTTGGAACAGGAAACAATAGATTCCATATCGTGAGTAGATCAAACGAGGGAGAGAGAGGAAGAGACGACAAAACTTATATCTGGGCACTCGTAAGTGGGATTTCTCTGTGTTCAGCCATTGATTCTCCATCTCTCCGGGCTTAGTTCCTTCTCTTCCATTGTGATTTTGTGGTTTTGCGGTTTGGGTTTAGGTTCTCCAGCTTTGATATTCCTCAAATGGCGCAGCAGTTCAGCTTTCAAGGCGTAGAAGGTTCAGCTATGGCGAAACCCCCAGGTTCAGAGGCTGTAACGACCCTTTTGATACGCCATCTTCCTGATGGAATTCCTCAAGATACCCTTTCCCGCCTTTTGTCTCACTACGGCGCGTCCGCTGTTCGTCCATGCTCTACTGCTAGGTGTGCGTCTTTTACATCATTCTCCAACTTCATAAACCTAATGTTTGTTGTCGACTTACATATTTTTGTTTTCTTCATTTTTTTGGGCAGATTGAGGAACTGTGCGTTTGTGGATTTCAAAAGTGAAGCTTTGGCTTCTCAAGCACAACGCCAGTTGAATAGGTATTTTTCTTTACCACCCATACTCATGCTATGGTTCTGTTGCTCATTTCTGGTTCCATGTCAAAATTAGGTTCTGAAATTTTTCCTTTTGGTGTTAAGGTTGAGCTTTCTTGGTAAGGTTTTGTCCGTGGAGAGGGCTAGTAATCCATCTGCGGATAAAAAATCTCAGCAGCCTGGATCTCAACTTGGAAAGGATTTGCTTAATACAGCCAGTGTGAAAATGGAAAACGAAGGTATGAGATCAGGATCAGCAAATGCTAGTGAACCGATTGCAACAAAGCTGGGTATTGACTATCCATTTCCTCCGCATCTTGAGTAAGTATTCTATTTTTCCTTGCTCAGCTTTTGTATTCTTAGTATCATTTTGTTTGTATATGTCCATCTCTACGTTGTGACCGTGGTAATGTAGTTGGGGGCGATAAAAACGTAGTGGACAGACTTTCATCTAGCTAATCATATTGCAAGAAACATACAACTTAGGTTCTAATAGGTTAGATGATGTTAAGGTTTCTGGACGCAGACATGTATTTATTTTTTTTTATAAGCTTACAATGAGATCCTTGGTCACCACTTTAGAATTTGCTTGTGATACCAAAACTATTAATGGAGTTGGTGCACCAGACCTTTGCTGTGCTAGCAGGCTGGACTGCGATTAGGATACCTGCGCCTAAAGACAATGTCAGAAAGCCTCAGAGTTGTCTTCTGGGAAAACCCTTTAAAGCTAGGCAAAGTAGCTATGGAAAAGCAAGGTGTTTGTATGTACATTGAACTTGTTGTGAGGGTCTCATTTACATATGAGAGTGCCAACCTATACCTTCTAGAAGTGCAATCAATGAGAGATTCTATTCCTTGTAGGAATCCTTTCGTACTCTATTCCTTAATTGTGGTGAACTGTTAGCAAAAACTACCAATGTAGTTGGTGAACTGGACCTTCAGGTGTTGGTGGGTTGGATTAGGATTAGGATGCTTGCACTCAAAGACACGTTAGAAAGGCTCAGAGTTGTGTCTTCGGGGAAACCCTTCGAGCTCCCTATGAACCGAACCTAAACAGTGGGCTCAAATGGCCTAGGCCCAATATGGTATTAGCTTGTAAGCTTTGAAGTCAAGTTCTTAGCTGCTCATGGCAAAGGTTGTTCAATCCTCATTAGTCCATACTCATATGATTTGACTACAATTCAAAACATAAAATGGATCCAACATAGAAGACATTGGTTCACACAAAGGAGTCCATAATGAGAAGGAAAAGGGAATGGAAAAAAGGAACTATTTAGTGTACCCTTCATTCAGTAAGCTAACTTCTATGCCTTATTCTCTCATTTTTCTGGTTATAATCCTTTTCTACTTCGTACTCCACTGAACTGTAGATGTCAATCACTAACAAATAACGCTCTAGGTTGCCCTGGGAGCCTGGCCACATACAACTTGAGTTGGTTTCTGATTCTTGCATTCTCTCTTGGAGCTTCTTTCCAACTGAATTCTTGATGGGGTTCGAATTGTGGTTTTGAATTCTTATAATATACATATATGTGTATATATATGTCTGTGTATGTATATATGTATGTATGTGTGTATATTCATATGGTTTTCAACAAGCTATAATGCTGGGTGGCTATCTGTTGCTATATGCTCTACCATGTTCGGGACAAGCTGGGAAACAAAGGCAGAGTCACTAATCTGCTGAGTATAGACTTGATTATTTTAGTTTTTCATTTTGATTTTCGGTATCTTTAACTTCCTTGTTCATGGTTTCTGAATTTGTAGTCTATGTCGCTGTGCATCTTGTAGTGGATGCATGTGTGAATTGTGATGAGAATAACCAAGAATACTAGTTAAAGGGGGAAGTGCCTTTTCTGTTTTGTTATTTCCTTTTCTGTTATACACATATGTTTTCATTTCTATTTATCTGTAATCTTCCCCGAGCTTGGCAATGCTAAGTTTCAACTGAAGTTCCAGTGTAGCAAAGAATTCAAGTTCCTGGATTATGCTTCGTACATAAATGTTTCAGTGAGTTCTGTGTCATTCTTCCCTTCTTGAAACTTGTAATTAAGTTTTTAGAAATATTGTGTTTGCGGTATTTTACTTTTTATTCTTATTTGACCAGTCTTTTGCATCAGGCTATCACTTATGTTTTAATTGCTTATCTGGTGCTTTGTGTAACAGATATGCTTACCCACCTCCGGATGGAAATATTCTGACCAACATAGTAAATGCCCTGATTGCTGTCCCTAAATTTTATACCCAGGTCTCTTGTCAATGGCCTCTTAATTTTATTTGGAGTACTTACTAATTCTTTCACCTTTTCAAGTTCTTAGATTCTTGAAACTATGTCTTTCCTTTTCTTTATTTTTTTTTGAATTTGAGTGTGGTTTTTGCTCCATGAATTTCAATTTCAGGCATTACACTTGATGAATAAAATGAATCTTCCTGCTCCATTTCGTATGGCTTTGCCCACACCCCCCTTGCCACCATCAGTACCTGCTCCTCAGCCACCACCACCCCCTCCTCCGGCTCCTTCCTCAAAGCCTGTTTCAGCAGATCTTTCTAGTAGTGAGTCGGAAATGGAGTCTTCAGATGAGGTAAAATCTTGATGCTAAGATCCTGTGTGGTATTCATTGAGCAACAGCTGAAGGTTAGTGAACAATATTTGTCATACACAAGTGTTTTCTAAATTGTTCCTTCACTAAAACATTTATAGGAGACAAATGGTAAAGATTTGAGAACCTCTGGGCGGAAGCGTGCCAGGCATGAGTCAATTGTGGGCCCTGCTGTTGATAAAAGTGTGGCTCATGAGGCTGTTGGAGTGAAACCTGCCACCTTGGTTCCTAAAGAAATCCCCCTCATTAAAAAGAGAAACCCTGTATTACAGGTGTGATTTTTATGTGAGACATGATTCTAAGATAACAAATGCCACATTTGCTTCTCTGATATTGTTCTCTCTGGTTGATTGCAGATAAAAATTGCTCCTAAAGTGATTCAGGATGAAAATATACATGACATTGACAATGAACAAAATGCTGAAGAACCCGCCAAAGATAATGCAGAATTGAAACCCTTTGCATCCCCAGAAGAATTGGAGAAGGGGAAGTTGCCTCCTGAAGAAATTTTATCACTTCCTATGTTCAAGGTATCCAAACTGATAAAATAATTTTGTTTAAAACATACTACTTTTGTATACATCCATGTAAATTCAACCGATCAGTGAATTGCTGAGGCTTATACTTTTTGTATTGGAAATGGGAAAAAAAAATGTTGAAGAGTTTATTCCTTCTCCCCTGATTAAATGGTATAAAATTGCTTGCATCCTTAAAACCTAACAATAAAAGTATGTTTTTCCTGTTGGCATAATGAAAGGTAATGTTTATGTCCAAATTTGGGTTTTTTTTTTCTATTGTATGATGCAATCTACGTACGTCAGAATAGAGCCCTCTTCTAAAGCTTAAGGGAGGAGGGGAGGGGGATTAGGAGGGGTATGCTGTTGGGATGAGTAATGAGAACTAGAAGAATAATTGGTTGAATTAAAAGGCTAGGTCATGCCAGCTAATTACAAGTGGCTTTTATATGATATACCTGAAAATGATTGGATTCAACTGGTGATAATGTTGTCATTTGCAGAACTATTCAGCAGGAAATCCTACTTCTGTTTTATATATAAAGAACCTGGCAAAGGATGTTGTTCCAGAAGACTTCTACTTCATCTTTGGTGAGGCTAGATCCTTTATCCGTGCTCCACTGTTGTAATGTCTCAGTTGTTAGCAACTGAATACCTGTACTTGAATTGGAGACATAAAATAGATATTGATTTATATTTCCTTAGCTCGTGGGAAATCTTCACCTTGCCTTGCCGTACAGTTTTTGCTAGCTCTGCCTGTCAATAGTTTTATCAGCAGAACAGCTTTTGCTAATATTTCTGTTAAGTGGCATGATCCCACATGGTAAAATAAAGGAAAGCAGTTATTTATATTGTGATAACTTCACTTGTTCCAGCATGGTCTTGGGCTGGATGTTTTTAACATGCATGCCCAAGGTTTGACATTGCGTTACTTTGCCATTATGAGACCCATTTTCATTTTCATGGTCCACTTGACAGGTCCATTTTGTACTATGCCACTGGCTTACGCATGAGGGTTCATGCCAAGTGTTGTAATCCCACGTGTCTAGTGTTGCATTTATTATGTTGAGGCCTCTCCACCCATTCCCATTTGTTTTTCTGTTGGATGCTTTAATGTGCGATTGGAGCTTAGCCTTTGTGCGCCCTGCACAATTGCCTGAACACAGTCTCTAGTGTTACCTTGGTTGGGCGTTGGTGTTTGTTGTTACTATATATTATGATGAGGTCTCTCCACTGATTGTCCATTGGTTTTGGATTGGATGTTTTAACAATTTCAATTGATGATGTGCCATAGGCTCATTATTTGGAAGCATTGATGGGGCAAAATCTGGTCTCCATGTGAAGCTGATGCAGGTAACAGTACTAGTGAATTCAGTCCAATGTAGAATCTATCTTTGAAGTCTTAACTGAAGTATCATCTTTTAAAATGCCTTAGCTGAAGTATCATTGGAAAATAAAACTTTAGAACTATAAAAAAAAACATGTTTGCATTGCATTTTACTCTGATGAAATTGCTAACAAAAGTTATTGTTGTCACTTGCACATATACTGGATTCTGAAACTGAGAGGAGCTGTAATATCTGGTTTGCAGGAAGGAAGAATGAGGGGTCAAGCTTTTGTGACGTTTCCATCAGTTGAACTTGCACATCATGCTCTGGTCTGCACCACAATTTTTTCTCAAGATATCTTGCTCATATTGGTTTCATTTGCCTTCCAATCTGATATGTTATGTGAATCCGTATCTAGTGCTGTTTGTGTATCCAAGAAGGGGGAAGAACTGTCATTGGCAAAAGATATTTTTGTTCATCAGTTGTATTGCAGTAATTTGGTTTACTGCCATATCTCCTGGCATCCTCTCCTTTTTCCTGCTAATTTTAGCCTGTTGACTTCACTTCCACGTTTTCTCTTTCTTGATCCATTCTCTTGGTAGTTACTCCCAGTTCTAACATTGTTGCCTATGAATTCTATGTAACTCAGTCTTTACTCTTATGTCATGAATTCTGTGTGCCAAATGTCCTCCCTGTATGCCGGTATTGCAGGCTTTGAGTAGTTGTTGGTCATTGTGGAAATTTATGTTGTTCGCATTTTCGTTTTTTATTTGAACTCCTAGGCACAGGTTATTACCAATGTTGATCCTGTGCATGGTGAAGACCATAACTTCCTGACCTTATTAAATGGGAATTTAGAACACTAATTTGCTTCTTTGATCTTGAAAATAAATATAAGAAAAGCTGTAAAAGTTATTGCCATTGAATATGACGCAATTCAGTTTTAGGTGAAATTGTCAAAGTCTGCTTTCCGCAGATGCCTAGTTGCATGGATGGAATCCCTAGCACTAAGTCTGCCTATTTAAATACAACTGTTGAGAAGGGCTATTCTTTAGGTATACTTGATCAATAGTTGGATTTGATTCTTTTCCCTTCTTTTCCTTTGCATCTCTATGAAGAGAGCCTGATCCTGCTTATACTCAGTATTGGCTTGTTTTATCCCTGCATTACTTTTGTATATCACTCTTGCTGTTGCACCTCTTGAAGTGATTTTGGATGCTGATGAATGTTTCCTTCAAAATTATGTTGGCAGAACCTGGTGAATGGATATGTGTTTAAAGGCAAACCTGTAATCATCCAGTTCGGGCGCAATCCTGCAACCACCAAAGGAAGTTAAATGGAGCTCTGCTAGATGAAGTCCCACGCTATTTGGCTCGGCCCATTTGGATCATCTTGGATAGCTGGTCTCTCATATTCTTAGGAAGCTGTTTCACCTTCTCCATTGAGGTTGGCAAGGCCTTTTGCATCATCTATCTGCATTATTGTTTGTTGAGCATTAGAAAAGGAGGTGGCCTTCTTCCATAAGCTGATTGGTGCCATGAAATCTCAAAGATGCAGTGGTTTAGGAGCTACTGGGTGCCTGTCTATGAGCTGATTTCGCCCATTAGCAGTATTAGATGAACAATGCATCGAGTTGATATGAGCAACGGATTCGCCTGTGAACTACAATATGCATGGCATAAGTTGATCCCCCTCCTGCAATCGGCACAACTAATGGAAGCTGGTGAATGACGTGCCTGGATGAGTTCATGGAGCGAATTAGGGTGAGCTTGCTGCTGAGGTTCCCTCCAAAATGGCACCCTGTTGCCCGGTAAGTTGATAGTCACACAAGCAGATGAGCTCAATTCCGAATAGAGTTTAGATTGGCCATTGAAGCTGTCAATCCTCTGGTCAAAACATGGTGTGTAATTTTTGCTCTTAGATGGTACACCTGGTTGATGAACCTTCTCAATTTGATTTTTCTTTTTAGTATTTTACTAAATGTATTAAAATTTATGTTCGAAAACTTAATATGATATATGAGTATATTATTAGATGAAGAAAAGTTTATTGGTGTCATTCGCTTTTCATGAACTAATAGCTAACGGTTTCGGGACCATTGGAGCTGGACTTCCATCTCAAAATTTTGGTCTCAGGTCTAAAAAAAAAAAAAAAGAGTGAACCGGATGAAGTAGGGGACTGGAGATGAATCGAGCGACTACGTTGCCCGGTCCAAACCACTGATGAACTGACCGACCGTCGTTATCTGGAAAACAGCGGACAACGACCAATTTTAGTCAATGAGTAAAGATCAAGGAGAAACAAAGAACACAAAGGTTACGATACAAAAATAATCGGCTTTTCTTTTCTTTTTATTTTTCTTCTAAATTTTTTTAAACCATTTTGCATTAGTCTCGCAATAGATGAAAGTTTTCAATATATAATAGTAATTATTTTTCATCAATTTCTAAAATTTTGATTCAAATTAACCTGTATCTATCTTATAAAAATTAAACTGTTAAATAATTTTTCAAACAGGCGTCTATCTTTTTTTTTTAAATTAATAAATAATTTAAATAATTTTTAAAAATAAATAAATAATTTAAACTGCCAAATAATTTTTAAAATTAATAAATAACTTAAACTATCACCCCAAAATTTACCCAACGACAATTAACGATCACTAGCAACTTGAATTTCACTCCACGCTTCCTCAGTTCCCTTTTTTCTCATTCTCCCACCAACTCTCTATCTCCTGGCTCAAGGAGATGATCGCGAGGACAGTTCTGCTGCAGTTTCTGCTTCTCTGTCTCCTAATTCAATCATCACCAATCTCCGCCAATTTCTTCAAGCCCTTCAATGTCAGCTACGACCACCGCGCACTCATCATCGATGGCCAACGCAGAATGCTCGTCTCCGCTGGAATTCACTACCCCCGCGCCACTCCCCAGGTACCCTTTTTCTTCTTCCACCTCTTTTTCACCTGATCATTTCTTTTGGGTGAGTACTGACTTGGGGTCTTTCCGATTCTTCTACCGTCACTGGTTGATAATGGATTGGATGGTTCAGTCCCTGTCCGAAACCCAAAGTTTTCTGGACCCCAGATGGTTTTTATTATTCATTTGGTTATTTCAACAGCTTACTTGCTTGAGCATTTTCTATTAAGTGGAGCCATATCGCAAAAATGAGAACTTGGAGTTTTCTCAGGTCTCCTTAGATGTTTGGTTGACAAGGAAAGGTGACCGAAGGTTTCAAAGACAAATACTTAATGGTTATAAAGGACAATAGTGTCAATTTTCTGAATTTCAGCTACTTGTGATTCCTCCAGCACCGGTGTTTTGACATCTTTCCCTGTATTGTCTGGGATGTGGCAATAGAATTTCAATTTGGTATTCAAGTTTGGCTACAAGAGTGCTAGAGTTAATATATTGTCTGTACTCTATATTGCATTGCATTGTTGGCCAGCAGGCAGTGTCATGTTCCATGATGCACATGTTGATTTTACAGTTATCAATCTTGTAATAGAACATGACTACAACAACTATCTCAACTCATAACCGTCTCATAAGTATTTCTCGATGCAAGTGGGCAAAACTTATGATGATGACTATTTTGAAATTTCATCTCATCGTTACCTCTTAAGAGGGTTGCGTCAAGAAGGGCATCCAGCGCCACTATGCTTTCTTGCATGGTTATAGTGTTAACAAACTTTAAACAGTTAATTGACACTGTAAACTTCATGCCACCAACTCTGCGTAATTGGGATTAAGGTGCAGTATGATGATAACAATGATGATGATGATGATCATGATTGTTGGTCAGCAGGTCATCTATTGCTTAAAGGCCCTTCAATTTCAACCATCAGCATTCTTCTCTTTCTTTTTCAATTGAATTGGTGTTCTTTTAAGTCATGAAACTACTTGTTGCATTATTCAGATGTGGCCTGATTTGATTGCAAAGAGCAAGGAAGGTGGGGCTGATGTGATCCAAACATATGTGTTCTGGAATGGGCATGAACCAGTTCATGGACAGGTCTGTCTGTTAGCCTTTTGTATTTCTGTCGTGTGTGCATTTGTGTTAGCTCTGAACTAAATATTGATCGTCTTTTGGAAATTGCTTTTAGTATAACTTTGAAGGAAGATATGACGTTGTCAAGTTTATAAAGTTAGTGGGATCTAGTGGACTCTATCTCCACCTCCGGATTGGTCCTTATGTTTGTGCTGAATGGAATTTCGGGTATGCCTATTGTTTTCTATTTTTAAGAATTTGTAAGATACTTAGAATACCATATATAGCTATAATATCCATATTTGTCACCCTCTTCTGTAGCTTCTTTAATTTGATTCACTTGTTTTGCTCACTAAGTTCCTTTCGGAAATTAACTAGCTCATCAATCTGTGAGGGAGAGTTACAGATAGACGTGGATAATATATTATGGTATATAGCCAGTTCTAGGAGTCATTTGAACCTTAGATGGAAAGTAAGCTTTTGTTAGTGAAATTTTCTTTCACAATGGGGTGAAGGATCATAACCTTTTCAGTAAGAGAATATCAGGAAATTCTTTCAGTGAGTCTAGTTTGCTTATAAATGTTTGTCATTGTTATCATCAAACTAGCCCAATCACAAGTAAATTGGGGTCAGTGACATGAAGTTTATGCTGTCAATTAATCGTTAAATGTTGAACTGAAACTACAAAATAATTGTTAGAAACATTGCCACTTTGCTTTTTACATGAATTTATAGTGTCTATGTTCTGTGCTGGATGCTCTTGTTGTTATACATTTAGATATGCTGATAAATGGATATCTTCATCCTAAAATTTTATGAACTTGTACTCTTGCTTACAGGGGTTTCCCTGTGTGGCTCCGAGATATCCCTGGAATAGAATTTCGGACAGACAATGGACCTTTTAAGGTAATTCTGGATCATGAGAATATATGCTGCTAAAGCTGTAACTTCTATGTATAATTGTTGCAGGAGAAAAATATTTTGTGCAGAGCTAAGATTTTGTTCCTATCGTTCAGTATATGATTATGATTTTTAAAACTAAACATTGTCTTGGTGATTGCAATTGGTAATTTTTCCTGATTATCATGATCATAACTGATAATTTTTTGGTCGTGCTCCTCTTCATCTTTTTCTTTCTTCCTCCAGGAGGAAATGCAGCGGTTTGTGACAAAGATTGTTGATATGATGCGAGAAGAAATGCTGTTTTCTTGGCAGGGTGGTCCAATAATCATGTTGCAGGTTGTAGATATCTTGAACTTGATTTCATGCATAATAGACTGCAGGGACTTGATTCCAGTTCAATTCTCTGTAATTTGGATGAAAAAATTTTAGATAGAGAATGAGTATGGAGATGTTGAGAAGTCATATGGTGCAAGTGGCAAGAATTATGTCAAATGGGCTGCTAGCATGGCTTTGGGGCTTGGTGCTGGGGTTCCATGGGTGATGTGCAAGCAAACTGATGCTCCAGATTATATAGTATGTTATTTTCATTTTCTATCACGTTCTCCGATTTTCTTTATGGAAGTTGCACTTTTAGGTTGTGCTGTAGTGCTTCAACAAACTAAAAGCTGCTTTTCAGTCCAAAATATCTGATATACTAAAACTCTAATATTGGGATTTGAGCAATTGAATACTCACTTGGTAGCAATTTCATTGCATCCTTCTCCATTTTGCGATGTCCCAAAATCATTTGAAAGTTTCTTGTTGTCTTTGCTTCTTTTGAATTTGAATTCAATAAGTTTGGATTAAAATTTAGTTGTGAGGTCCCTTCCAATAGAATTACTTGCGTTCTGTTAATCTTTTCAACTTTTTAATGGACTTTGATATAGGGCAAATATAGAAATATGTTAAAAACATAGGTAATCTTAAGTTGCATGTTCATTCAAATGCTGTGCCATGAAATTATGATGAAGGGATTGTTAATTTATCATCTTGTCTTGTCTTTTGCAGATTGATGCATGCAATGGGTACTACTGTGATGGTTATAAACCAAACTCACCTAACAAACCAGTAATGTGGACAGAGGATTGGGATGGATGGTATGAAAGTGCCCTAAATTTGAGTGCATGTTGTTCTTAATTTCCATTGAGTGGTTTTTAAGAGGGAACCCATTCTTGTTTTGGTGTTACTGTTTTAAGTGGAGAAAAAAAAGAAACCGTTTTCTTTCATGTTCAATACTTAAGCTTGAGTGGCATCCTAAAATGGACCTTCCAGAAATATTATCTTTTCATGTTCTGTAAAGCAGGTATCCAAACCTTTTTAATGGTTCTCAGGTACATTATGCATACCTAATTCATATACAAGCAATAGTAGCACTAGATGCAATGATTAAGAAATTCAACAGTATGAAATGTATCTCAATATACGATAGCTTAAAGGGGCTATTAGAGTTTGAAATTATTCTTCATTTTCATTTAATCTTGTTGTAGCACAACTTTGTATTGGTTTTATTTTCCAGTTTCTTAAACTCAATGGGTTGATTTTTTCTCATCGCTGTTGTACTTCTCCATTTAATTTCTACGGTTTGCTTCTGTATATCTTGTCATCTTCTTTCAGTGTCTGCAATTCTTTGATGTGTTTGAAGCTTGAACTCAAAATTATTATATCCATCATAAGATCGGTTTAGTACTTAAAAGACAAGTTTGGTATGATTTGCAATCTCTGTTGGTCCCTCTTTCAATAAGAAGAAAACGTTCATTTTTTCTTTAAGTTTCTTAATATAAGTCATTGATTAGCATGAGACTTTTATTAGTCACAACTATTTTCTGTTAGTGAAATGATTCATGATTCCGCTTTCTAATTTTTTCATAATGTCGAACGAGTACAGTCATATTGATTCATAATAGGAAATAAGTTCAATCGAGCTACCTTTTAGATGCAAAACTACTGCTTTGCAACTGTAACAGTGTCATTAATATATACCCATTTCAGAGGGTGAAAAATCCTGAATAAGGGCAACCTTCCTTTTTCTTCTGGAAACATAAGGAACTTTAACAACTCGTATAAGTCAATTACTCTCTATCTAGCTTGGAGTTTGGCAAGGATTGTTACGAATTCTATTCCACCTATTATTGGTAAAAGAAGAGCTAGAAATGGAGAAATTTTCATTATTGTTACGAATTCTATTCCATCTATTACTGGTAAAAGAAGAGCTAGAAATGGAGAAAATTCCATTGAACTCATAAATGTTAAAGTGATGATTTATTTGATTATTCAGCTCTAGGCTTGGTTTTCGTTCTCACACTTTTCTCTCTTTGTTTCTTTATAGTTTTTTTTCCCCTTTTTCCCATACCCTGTATTTATGGTCAGACTTTCTCTCCACCTCCACTCCCTAGTATGTTTGTCTCTAAGGGTGTGAAAACTATCACATTCTTATCATAAAAGGAACCTGGGAAAGTTCCATTCCTTTTAGTGGTGTTAACTGGCATTGTTGAGTCAATTGGTTAGTACCTTATATTGTACTGAGACCTCTCCAGCTATTGCCAATTAGTTTATGCTTTAACACATTTTGCAAAAAATTTGTTTTCTTCTCTCAAGATTTGTTCCATGTACATAGTTCTATGCATTTGCAAATGTTGAAGTGTTAACAGAAGCTTCCTCTTTTTGTAAGGTACACAACATGGGGTGGGAGATTGCCTCACAGACCAGCAGAAGATCTTGCATTTGCAGTTGCACGGTTTTATCAACGTGGAGGGAGCTTCCAAAACTATTATATGGTACTAATTAGTTAGTTCGAATCAAATAACAATGATGTTTCATCTGGAACTGAGTGAAATCTCATGCAATATTCTTTATTGCTTTCGTTGCATGTTTGAGGTTCATTCTCTTTTCATTTATTGGAGATAGTGTGCTCCACTGACGAATTAATAGCATTTATGTGTTGTATGATTCAACTAGCTAGCTGCTCCAGCAGATTTTGATAAAATTAGATGTCCCATTAAACAAACAATGGGTAGTTTTTTTCACATGATTGAGAATACGAGATCGCTAGAAATCCCTTCTTTTCTCTAGCTTAAATTGCTAGAATTCAAGCCTATCACTAGTGTGGCCTCCGAAAGGAATTTCCATATGCCAAATCTAATTAGTTTGTAAGATTCTTGTTAGTATGGCCTGCTATGTGACCGCAAGCTTTTCATGCATTTGCAGTATTTTGGAGGAACAAACTTCGGACGTACATCTGGTGGGCCATTCTATGTTACAAGTTATGATTATGATGCCCCAATAGATGAATATGGTAGGTGATGTTGTCTGAAGTACTCAGTAACATTGCATACTGAAGTATGAGTAGTGTTTCATACCGTTATTGTATCCACTGATATTAGTAGCATTGAGTGTAAAACTTATATAAATCTCTTTTTTAGGCCTTCTTAGTGAGCCTAAGTGGGGGCACTTGAAGGATCTTCATGCTGCCATAAAGCTGTGTGAACCTGCTCTAGTTGCAGCTGATTCACCTCAATACATAAAATTGGGTCCACAGCAAGAGGTTTGTTCTTCAACATGGCATAGTTTGTGTTCCATTTTTCAAGTAAGTCAAGATGAGTAGGAGAGCATTTATGTGAAATGGTCTATAGAATGTCATTGATAAGTCATTCATCCATTTGATGTTTGAATTCTCTAGCCCATCTAAATCTATATTTGCTAATGGTTGGAAGTTATTAAACACCAAAGGTTCTACGTTCTACCTGTAGTGAAGTTCTATTCCCTTTTTCCTTAGAAGTTTTTAAGTGGTGTAACCTCACACAGTAAAAATAAGGCTTGTTGGAGCTTGGTGCTGTGTTGGGTCCTCTCACGGCTATCAATAGTTTTTCAGTAGGAGCTTTTAACATGGTATCGAAGCCTACTTTGCTAAGTGCTTTTCAAGGCTAATCTATTCCTTTAATTTTGTGATGCTTAGAAACATTTCATGTTTGCAGGCACATGTGTATCGGGCAAATAGTCAATCAGGTGGACTTGACACAGCTTATTATCGTAGGCAGGGCATGTGCTCTGCCTTTCTTGCAAATATTGACGAGCATAAAGCAGCTTCTGTGACATTCCTGGGTCACTCATATATTCTGCCTCCTTGGTCTGTCAGTATATTACCAGACTGCAGGAACACAGCATTCAACACGGCAAAGGTTGGTTCCTATGTTTCAAATTTGAAACATTAGTAAAGGAGCTTGACTGCCCATAATTGTTTCAAATTCACCACAGCATTCAACACGATGAACTTAGTCATCATACAGTGGAGTAACTTTAGTCTTTCCTTACACTCAACTGGGTAGAATTACTGAAATAGGGTCTGGCGCTTTTAGAGCATCTGGATAACTTGTCTCCAACAAAGGGAAATGGAGACACATCATTCATACAACTGACCAAGTTAATAAGGATTAAAGCGTAGTTGACTGACTGATGATTGACTAGCTTTCTGAATGCTATTTAGACCTTGTGCTTGTGTTGTCAAGGCAAATTTTTTCTTCCCATATGCACCACTCAGTCCTTCATACCTTTTCCTGAAACAGGTCGGATCACAAACTTCAGTCAAAGTAGTTGAATCAGCTGTGTCTCCGAACTTGTCAATTCTCCAGGAATTTGTAGATCAGAATGAAGTTTCTACTGCCTTCAAGTCCTGGATGGCTGTAAGTGAGCCAGTTGGTGTCTGGGGTGAGGATAGTTTTCAATTCCAAGGTTTTCTGGAGCATTTGAATGTCACAAAGGACCAATCAGATTATTTATGGCTTTCTACCCGGTATGCCTCTTACCATGACGCTTGTAAAATTACAAAAGTATTGCAGCATACTATTTCAAATTTCATAATGTTCTACTAATGCCCATTCTATTGCAACATACTAATGCACCACTATATTTTTCATTTCATTCATGTTGTAATACATTGGAAAATTTTCTGTTTGTTTGTGAACAAATTACTAATCTGGAACAAATAAAAAAAAAATATATATTGTTACTATGTCTTTTATTTTATTTATTTTATTGTATGACTGAAGTTGGAAATGTTTGTTAACTAGTTGTGCTTTTCTTGTTTTGTTTTAAGTTTAGCTGATGCCTCTTTAACCTTATTTGAAATGTAGAATATATGTTTCTGATGAAGACATTGCATTTTGGAAGGAAAACAAAGATGTTCCCGCAATTGTCATTGATAGCATGCGAGATGTATTACGAGTCTTCATCAATGGGGAGCTCACTGGTAAAAAACATTGTTAGCTACTTAGCTTATGCAATTTTGTTATAATTGCATTTGGTGGTTTCAAGTATCAAGTATCATGGGAGAAATTTGGTGGAAGGAGTGATGTAACCTAAATGCCAAGACAATGAACTGCGCTTCAAATTCTAAGCCCTTAAATCTTTCATTATATTTTCTGTTAACAGATTCATCTTAGAGCTACTTGAAAAATGATATGAAATTGTCCACCTGAAAGCAAATGGTCATTCTTTTCGGGGCAGCCAAATGAATGATGCTTTAGACATTTGTTATGCTACATCTTTTCTAGTTACAGTTTTCTTCTACCCTTTTAAGTCTTACACTAGTAATACCTCCTTGTAGAAAGTGTTAAAAAGATGAGCCTTTTTTTTTTTTGCAAAATGTTAATTCCACTGAGAACTCTCAATGTCTATACAACTAGCTCTTACACATACATATAATAGGCTTGAATGATAAGATTTATAGATGTCTAGGATGAATCTTATGCTAATGTATCTGACTATCAGTTTAACTTGTTATGGCAGGTGTTTTTCTTTACAACATACCGTATTTTCTTTTTAACATATCGCTTTCCTCTGACAAGTGTGCTTTTGTTCTTCTGTAAATGAAGGTAGTGTAATTGGTCGCTGGGTCAAGGTGGTGCAGCCTGTCAAATTTCATCAAGGATACAATGATTTGATCTTATTATCCGAGACAGTTGGTTTGCAGGTTGTAACCTAATGGGTTTAGTCATGTACCCTCCTGTCTTTTCTACTCCCTTTTTGATAAGAAAACATTTATCAAGAGGGATACCAAAGGGGCTTCTTTTTTCTATCTTATATGATAAGAATTATTTTATACGAGTAAGCATGGCATTTGTACAGAATGAAGATATAATTTCCCTGAATTTTTGTAACAGCAAGAACTGGCTTAGAAAAGTTCATGTTAGATAGTTTTTGGTTTTGACCAAACTGAAGTATCCATGTCCTGGAATCATACCCGAGTTCTTGTACCAACTTGATTGAGATCTGGGGGCTGATGTAGTTGATATATTTCTTTTCTTTTCTTTTTTTTTTTTTAATTTTTTTTGTGAAATATGGCTTGTCGTTTTAGTTCACAAAATTGTCAGTATAATTAATATGTAAAATTCTTGTTTGTTCATTGCAATATGAGAATATATTGGGTACTGATCCTACATATTTTTTAATTTATAGAACTATGGTGCCTTCTTAGAGAAAGATGGAGGAGGGTTTAGGGGCCAAACTAAGCTTACTGGACTGAGAAATGGAGATGTGGACCTATCGAAGTTATTATGGACTTACCAGGTTTGTACCCAACCCTTAAACTAGATTATGATATTTTCTTGAGTATAAAAGTAAAAGTTAATTTACTGTGCTTTTATTAAGATTTATCATGGTCTCTGTTAATGTTTTAGTGTGCCATGTGAAAGTGAATGCTTTCTCTACCTAATAATCATTTTGAAGAAATCAGAGTAATTTTCTTCTGTATATATCTTCTGTAAAATACGTATGTACAACCCTAATATATAGAACTAATGACTAACAAAGAATAGGAAAATTACAGAAGAAGGAAAGCTAAATGGAAAGGAAAGCTAATTACACCTTAGATATTAAAGGAAATAAAATATCCCCTTTAATTCTAGTTTCCCAATCTTGTTCAGTCACATTCTACAGCTAGAATACTTTCCAAATCTGAGAGATTTGGTCCTCGAATTCCAACACTCCCCCTCAAGTTGGACAGAAAATATCTTTCATGGCCAGCTTGCCAATTAAGTATTCAAATTGCTTTGTTGGTAATCCTTTAGTTAGAATGTCTGCAACCTGTTCTGAAGTTGGGATGTAAGGCATACAAACAAGTCCTTTATCCAGTTTCTCTTTTATGAAGTGCTTGTCAATCTCCACATGTTTAGTTCGATCATGAAGTACTGGATTGTGAGCGATTAGAATGGCTGACTTGTTATCACAGTAGACCTTCATAGGTAGTTGAATCTCCATTTTTAATTCCTCAAGAAGCTTTTTAATCCACAAGATTTCACAAATGCCGAGAGCTACTGCTCTAAATTCAGCCTCGGCACTGCTCCGTGCCACCACACTTTGTTTTTTGCTACGCCAAGTGACTAGATTTCCTCCAACAAAGTTGCAGTAGCCTGAAGTTGACCTTCTATCTGTAACACTTCCAGCCCAATCAGCATCTGTATACACTTCCACTTGAAAATTGTCATTTTTCTTGAATAGTAGTCCTCTTCCTGGAGTACCCTTTAGGTACCTCAGTATTCTATTGACTGCATCAAAATGTTCTGCTCCTGGTGAGTGCATAAACTGACTTACTACATTCACTGCAAAGGCAATATCTGGACGGGTATGGGACAAGTATATTAGCTTTCCCACTAGACGTTGATACTGTTCTTTGTCCACATGTTCTCCTGAACTTTTGGGCTGAAGTTTTAGGTTGGATTCCATGGGTGTTTCTGCAGGTTTACACCCAAGCAACCCTGTTTCCTCTAGTAAATCCAGTATATACTTGCGCTGAGAGACAACTAATCCTTCTTTCGAACGAGCAAACTCCATGCCAAGAAAGTACTTGAGGATCCCAAGGTCTTTTACCTCGAAGTCTTTAGCCAGTAGCTTCTTTATTCTTGTAAGCTCTATATGATCATTACCTGTCAACACTATATCATCAACATACAGAATTAGCACTGCTACCTTGCCCTCCTTTGAGTTTTTGTAGAACATGCTATCATCGGCCTGACTTTGGGTGTAACCGTGTCCTTTTACTGCCTCACCAAACCGTTCAAACCAAGCCCGTGGCGATTGCTTTAGCTCATATAGAGACTTCTTTAACTTGCACACTTTTCCACCTCCATATTTTTCTTCAAATCCAGGAGGTAACTCCATGAATACTTCCTCTTCTAGCTCTCCATTAAGGAAAGCATTTTTAATATCCAACTGGTATAAAGGCCAGTTATGATGAACAGCTAGGGACAGCAGGATTCGGACTGAGTTCATCTTGGCAACTGGTGAGAAAGTTTCTTGGTAGTCAATCCCATGGGTTTGGGTGAAACCCTTTGCCACAAGCCTTGCTTTGTACCGCTCTATACTGCCATCAGATTTACATTTGACAGTAAAAACCCATTTGCATCCAACTATCTTCTTTTCTTGTGGTAGGTCCACAACTTCCCATGTTGCATTTTTGTGGAGGGCTTTCATCTCTTCCAAAACTGCTAATTTCCAATCCGGGTTTTCTAGTGCTTCCTGAATGTTTCTTGGAACAAACACATGAGAAATATTGGCAGCAAATGCTCTATGGTTCTTAGAAAGTCTATGATAGGATAAGTATTTGGCAATGGGGTGTTGAGTACAGGAGCGGACTCCTTTCCTAAGTGCTATAGGTAGATCTAAATCAGAATAAATAGATGGACTTGAGTTTTGAGAAGGAGAGATACCTGGGTCATTTAAGTGACCAGACCTCGGAGCCGATGATTGAGTTTGGATGATCAGCTGATCTTTATTATTGTGATGAAATCTTCGCCTAGTATAAACACGGAGCTCAGGATTATTTGGCAGTATTTCTTTTCCTGTTTGTATCTCAGTTGGAGAAGAGATAGGCTCATTAGAAAGAGGTTCACTAGGAAGAGTTGGCCCTGTATTTTCTGCTGAAATATAATCAGGAAACAGATATATTCTAGGTGTAGGTGTAGTGGTATTTAAATCCCAAAACTGATCTTCATATCCTCTCTCCCCCTGAAGATGAGTTTTTTCAAAAAAAGGTTGTTTTTCCAGAAATATCACATCCATACTGATGTGTGTTTTTTTAGTCACTGGATTCCAGCATTTGTAACCCCGTTTATTAGGCGCATAACCTAAAAAAATGCATTTTTCTGCTCTATGATCTAACTTGGAGCGAAGATGTGAAGGAAGGTGAACAAAGACGGTACATCCAAATATTTTTAAATCAAGTTTTGAAGTCAAACGACTTGCTGGAAACAGATTTTGAAAACACTGCAAGGGAGTTTGATATTTCAAAACACGACTAGGCATTCGATTTATCAAGTAACATGCAGTCAAGATTGCATCACCCCACAAATACTTAGGTACATTCATAGAAAAGAGCAAAGCTCTACCTACCTCAAGTAAATGACGATTTTTTCTTTCAGCAATACCATTTTGGTGGGGAGTGTCACGACATGTAGATTGGTGTAAAATACCTTTAGAGCGTAAAAAATTCCCTAGACACTCATTGAAATATTCGGTACCATTATCAGTTCGAAGGATACTTATTTTAGTTTGAAATTGATTTTCAATCATTTTGTAGAAATCTTTAAATAGGTTTTCTACCTCAGATTTAGTATTCATTAGATAAACTCAGCATAGACGAGTATGGTCATCTATAAAGGTTACAAACCATTTTTTTCCGGATAGGGTAGTAATTTTTGAAGGTCCCCAAACATCACTATGAATTAAGTAAAAAGGGTGAGACACTTGGTACTCAAGAGGTTTGTAAGAGATACGATGACTCTTAGATAAATAGCAATGTTCACAATAAAGGGATTTGCAATCCACATTTTGAAACAAACTAGGAAATAGATGCCTCAAATAAGGAAAACTAGGGTGCCCTAATCTTTGATGCCAGAGCATAATTGTCTCACAAACTGAAAAAGAACTAATACTACCACTCAGACCTTGAGCTTGTTTATTCTCTAGAAGATTATCACCAAGATAATAAAGTCCATTGATCATTTTAGCACTGCCAATCATCTTCCCCGAACTCTGGTCCTGAAATTCACAGTGAGAATTAAAGAAAATAATACGGCAGTTAGAATCTTTGGACAGTTTGCTTACCGATAAAAGGTTACAAGATAGTTTAGGGACATGAAGGACAGATTTTAACTCAATATTATCTGAAATTTTTACAGTTCCTTTCCCTGCAATAGGTGAAAGGCTACCATCTGCAATACGAACTTTGTTATGGCCAGGACAAGGAAAATAAGAATTAAAAAAGGTAGAGTTATTTGTCATATGGTCAGAAGCACCTGAATCAATGATCCAAGGTGCAAGTATTAAAGAGCCAGATAGAGCACTTGAATTTCTACCTGTTTGAGCCAAGGCAACATTGGAAGAACTAGACTGTGGATCGGGTTTTAGCAGTTTCAGAAGCTGGTCGATCTGCTCTTTATTGAAAACCTGATTTAGACTGGTTGCTTCATGTGCTGAAGGTGTTGAACGGCTGCTTCTGTCCCCACCAGGCTTACTGCTCTTCCAATCAGCAGGTTTTCCATGGAGTTTCCAGCAGGTTTCACGGGTATGTCTAGGTTTGTTGCAGTAGTCACACCAGACACGAGGTCGTGCATTTGAACGCTGCTGATTAGCACCAGCAACAAGGGCAGAAGTTTCTATAAGACCACCAGAATTCTTCTTGCCCAGCATAACATTCTGGCAGCTTTCCTCACGCCTTACTTCATAAAATACTTCTCCTATTGGTGGTAATGGACGCCTGGCGAGGATACGTCCTCGCACATCATCAAAATCATCTTTAAGACCAGCAAGGAACTTGAAAATCCGATCACTGTCCACAGTTTGCTGCTGATGATTAAAGTCATCAGCATTCTTCCACTCATAGTCATTAAAGAGGTCAAGATCCTACCACATCCTTCTCAGCGAGTTGAAGTATCTTGTCACATCATCATCTCCTTGGTGAATGCCTCCAAGCTTCAATTGTAGTTCGAATATTTGGGACTGATTTCCCAAATCTAAGTACATCTGGGTTACATTATCCCAGAGTTCTTTGGCTGTGGAATAACACATATAGTTTGCACTAATGTCTTCATCTATAGAGTTCACCAACCATGCCATGATCATGGAATTTTCTGCATCCTAGGTGGCATATGAAGGATCTGTTGGTGCTGGAGCTTTGGTATCTCCAGTTAGATACCCGATCTTGCCTCTTCTACGGATGTACATCCGTATTGATTGAGACCAACGTAAGAAGTTCCCTCCATTCAGTCGAATAGTGGTGATCTGGACTGAATGAGCTTCAGTATGAGTTATTTTGGTTTCGGTGGTCTTAGAAGATGTAGTAGGAGTAACAGGGGTGGATTCAGATACTTCAGACATTTTTTTTTGGCTAGAGGAGAAAACTGGACAGCAGCTAGGGTTTCGAAAAAAAGAAGGCTAGAGAGAACCCAGCTCTGATACCATGAAGAAATCAGAGTAATTTTCTTCTGTATATATCTTCTATAAAATACGTATGTACAACCCTAATATATAGAACTAATGACTAACAAAGAATAAGAAAATTACAGAAGAAGGAAAGCTAAATGGAAAGGAAAGCTAATTACACCTTAGATATTAAAGGAAATAAAATATCCCCTTTAATTCTAGTTTCCCAATCTTGTTCAGTCACATTCTACAGCTAGAATACTTTCCAAATCTGAGAGATTTGGTCCTCGAATTCCAACACATTTAAATAATAATTTTTTATAAAGTAACCTTTTTTTTGAAATTTTTTTCCTTACCAAACCTAAAAAAATTCAAAAACTGTTTATACAATTTGAGCAAGTAATCACAATATATAGAAATCAACATTTTTTAGACATTATTAATAATACCAAACGAACTAGGCCTACATGTTAATGTTGTCCACTGGGAGAAAAACATGTATTCCACTGGGTTCTCTGTATCTTGTATTACTGATTAGCTTCTGGCGCCTTCGTTTTACATAACTTTATGAATCCTCTTTGGTTTTTATCTTCTGGTAAAATAATTGAGTGAATTAGCTTGTGTGCAACTAGTGATGCAATTTTCTAGAACACGATTGCTATTCTTTTTCTTCCACTGGTGGAGAAAGAAGTCTTTACACAAGATTGTATGTTGAAAGGGTAAAATAAGCTTGTAACATGCTTTTTCCTCCACTTCTTATTGCTTTAGGTTGGCTTGAATGGCGAATACCAGAAAATATACACTGTAGAAGAAAGTGATAAGGCAGAATGGAGAGAATTAACACTTGGAGCTGTTCCTTCCTCATTTACATGGTACAAGGTAATATTTTCTCCTTGACCTATAACATTTCAATACTCGGTCTCTGGAACAATGATGTACAACTTTTCTAATTTATGGAAATGTCCATGTGTTGTTGATGGCAATTTTTTGTAACCGCATCCCAGGAGGTTTCCTCCTGCTCTGTAAAGGTGCAGTTTGTGACCTATCATATTAAAATTCCCAGTGTAAATGTCAACTAATTTTTTGGTAGGAGTAGTTGCTTCAAAGCAGTAAGTTAAACATGATTTTGCTGGTACAAGACAATATTGTTAAAAGCGGGTGCATGATTCATTTAGCATTGGCCATTTCAAGAATCTTCTCCCCACTATATGGAGTAAAACTTACAATTTCTCCTGCACTAATTAAACTCGATAACAAGTTTAATTGTCGAGTTTAATGTTTCAGTTGTTGTGGAGTAGACCATCCTAGATTCACGATACTCATGGAAATTCAGCTCCTTGAGAATCCTGTCCTCTGAGTACCTTAAATTGTTTTGACATTGTTGGTCAGTGACCATGCACATCTTGTTTGAGATATTTCATGTATATTTTCTATTCCAATATTTTTTTTTTCTCATCTTCAATCCCAATTTTTGACTGAACTATTTTGGGTATGAAGTTCTCGAAAAGCTTTTATTTCTCTCCTTTATCTATTGTTGTACGTTATACATAGGCTCTCTCTCTCTCTCTCACACACACACATAAGTGGCTTTAGCTAGCTTGATTTACATGTCTGTCTGCATTGCATAATTCTCGGTTCCCCGTTTGGACAGGCCTATTTTGATGCTCCTAATGGAGATAACCCTGTTGCTCTTTTCTTGGGAAGCATGGGGAAGGGACAGGCTTGGGTCAATGGGCACCATATTGGAAGATACTGGACCCGGGATGCCCCAAAAGATGGCTGCCAAGAGAAATGTGACTACCGAGGAGCCTATAATTCAAATAAGTGTACGACTAATTGTGGACAACCTACTCAAACCTGGTATGGATTATTCTCTATAAACTGATGATATGTAGCTGATATTGCTGTTTTGATTGCCACTTACAGCATTATGAAACTCGATCCATCTGTTACGTTATGGCCACCTATACGTTACAATTCCTTTCGTTAATAATAATAATAAAGATTGCTTGGAGTGGGAAGTGGCTCATTGGTTTTCTCAACTTACATTTCTCTGGGTATCTATTTCAGGTACCACATACCTAGGTCGTGGTTGAATGCTTCAAACAATTTACTTGTCTTGTTTGAGGAAACAGGAGGAAACCCCTTTGACATTTCGGTTGGAGTACGTGTGCCCCGTACTATTTGTGCTCAAATGTCTGAAGAGCACTATCCACCTCTAAGGGAATGGTCCAATCTTGGTGGGAAAGTCTCTATAAATGACACAACTCCAGAAATTCATTTGCAGTGTGAAGCTGGCAGCATAATCTCCCAGATAGACTTTGCCAGCTACGGCACACCTAAGGGCAGCTGTCAGCAATTTTCTGCAGGCAACTGCCACTCGCCAAACTCGTTGTCTGTCGTGTCCACTGTAAGTTCGTTAAACACAGTAGCATCTAACTCTCTGTTTTGTCAAAGTTTAGACCATATAGTTTCTACTGTTGCAAGATTCATTTGTGCTATTATGTATCTGTTCAATGTCTGTTTGAATTGTCGGGTTATCTCATGAAATGAAATGGAAAGTAGTTTCACTGCTTGTGGAAAATATTTGCTGTGTCAAGTACCAACAGTCACATTCGGAGTAGATATGCCGTTTTTATCTTCAGATTGATTTTAAGGGTTCTTTCCTGGGGCCTGCCGTGTATATTATCCTGTTAATGTCAGTCTATCCCATTTCCTGCTATGTTAGCTGCAACTTTATCGTGCACATTTGTACAACTCCATCAATCTAGTTGCTAAAATAGAGACCGACTTCTCTTATCCCGTTTGCAGGCTTGTGAAGGAAGAAATAGCTGCTTTATTGATGTTTCAAACTCCTTATTTGGTGATCCATGCCGAGGCACTGTTAAGACATTGGCTGTTCAGGCTACATGCATCTCATCATCCAATGTGGAGGCTTCTCGGTTTTGAAGCACTTTGAAAGTGTTCTGGTACAGACAATGTAGCTAACAAAGCCAGGCCAGAGCCCTTCACTAGCCTGGTTTCAATTGTTTTTCCATGCTTAAACATACCAAATGACGTCAGTATTATGGCAATGTGTAAGAAAACAAAGTGTATTTTGTTTGTCCATATAATAATTTGAGTACTATTAATTTGAAGTTGCCAGCTTACTTAACCAGTTGATACCCTCTCTGATAGTATCATTGGTTTAAAATTGTTGGCCTTGCTCCCACCAACTTCAGTGGAAGCTTTAGCAGAAGATAAGAAACTCCTCTACTTTCTTAACAATAATATCAGTGCCTATTCAAGGTTGAACTGGAAATCTGCTGTGGATATGGAGGGGAATCCTATTGTGGGAATGTACAAGCACTCCTGGTTGAAATTTTCTCCCAACTGCTCTTCAATTAGCTCTACTTCACTACTGCTGGTAGCCAAAATTGAAGGAACATTTTAGCCAGAATTGAAGGAACATTTTTTCACTTTTCCCAGACTGGTTTTTTTTTTTTTTTTTTTTTTTCACTTCTAAGCAGCGGCATCCAGATTAGTACTAGATTCTACATTAGCAGGCACACCAACTTTTTTTAAGAACTTTTTTCTAAAGCCCAAGTAGACAGCCATGAGGAAGGTTGTCTGCTGGAGCATATGTCTAAAATGTACTTAAAAAAAGTGCAAGAGTTAAAGAAATTTTTTTTTTTAAAAAACACAGAAAATATAATAGGTTTTTTCTCTTGAAATTTAAATTTTCTTTATTTTCGAAAAGAATGCCTTTATATGTGGAAATTTACATAAAAAAGTAAAGTAGTTTTAAAAAGATTTAGAAAAACATGTCAAAAAAATTTCATTACCTTTTCACTTAAGAGTTGCTACAGGTACACCTTGTATAACTCATTACTTCCTCACTTTCACATTATTTACAAAAATGTCACAATGCCTTGAATAATATATTTTACGAAATGAACATCACTTTACGAAACAAATACTTGTATGAATGGAACAACACATCTTATGGAATGAACATATTTTTTTACAAGATTATCACCCCACTTGAACAGCACATATAATGAAAAGAACAACACCTTACAGAACAATATATTTATATGAATAAGACAAATTTTCTTATTAAACTGAGCAACATTATTTATAAACAGTTTTTCTTATAAAATGAACAACATCTAATACAACAGAACATTTGTAAGAATTGAACAACATTTTTTTTTTAAGAGGAACAACATTTTTTATGAAATAATATTTTTTTCATATTTATTTTACAGAACAACATATTTTTATGAATGGAACAGCACTTTATATTAAAAAGAATAATAAAAATTACAAACAATAGTATTTATGCACAACATATCTTACAAAATTGTTCACAAGGAAAACATTAATGACAAATTTATCCACAAAAAAGAAAATTCAGTGATAAAATTACTCTCCCAAAAACTTTAGTTACAAATTGTCACTTTAGTGCCTGTAAATTCACATAAAAAATGCCTGTGTGTAGAGGGATCAATACTGAGCATCAAGTTCACACGAACAAGTTGCTCTCCAGCCTGCAGGTGAAGCTTGAAATCAATACTGAGAATCAAGTTCTAAAAACAAAAAAGAGGACAAAATGAGCGAAGAAGAAGAACAAATATATTCCCACCTGAGCAGCCTACTCAATTTCAGCACCACTTCGAGCTGCGTCCTCGATGTTGATGGGCAAAGCGCTGCTAATACAATAGCACTTGCTCACTTGAATCTCCACTTTGCTAAGTGGTGTCTTTGATTGGCTTCGACGGAACCCCAAGACAACTCCAACCACATCCACCATAGATTCCTGGTTCTATCCGGCAACAAATTTCACCATTTACAGTAGCGTAGCCAAGAATTTGGGATTAGGAATGCGAAATCAGTTTTCGTTGCTTGATAGTTTTCAACTTTTTCTTTTATTAAGCATGTTGTCATCTTTGATCACTAGATCTAATAAGAATTTCAATAAAATTTTCACCACATATAAATTAAGTGTATAGAAGTATTATCTATATAGAAACAGAAACTAATAGTTAAATTTGTAAAAAATTAGCAAAGTGTGGGATAGTGATGGAATTTTTAAAAAAAAATTGGTCAAATGTAACGAAAAAGTTAATTTACAATTTTCAATAGAAGTTGGGAATCATCAAGTACACAAAAAATAAATCTGAAATAGATTTATAAAAAGAATGAAGGTTGTGGATTTCTGGCACAATATACCTCGTAATAATATATGGCAATTTTACATCATTAAAATAATAATAAAATTTATAGTAAATGGTTTTTAAAATGTTTGTGATATAGAAAAATAATTGTAACCACTTAAATTTTTTTGTTTGTTAATTAGAAAGATAATATATAATAGTGTACTAATATATTAACAATAGATAATAAATTATGATAGGGAAGTTCTTTAAAAATATAGGTGAAAAATATAGAATATAGTGCAAAAGATTTATCTTATATGTTTTTCTATTAATTAAGAAATGAATTTGACATTTGTGCAGTAAAACTAGCTGTTAATTCAGGGCATTTTTTATGTTTCAAAAATTTTGTTTGAAGATATCTTATTCTACTTAAAAGTTGAATGGAAAACTAGAATAAATTTTAGAAATCATGAGTTTTTCTAGAGTTTTAACTATACTTATTATATTACAAGTAAATTACTCCAACATTGTTGGGAACAAAAAATTATCATATATAGATGTCAAGAAACAAAATAAGCTAATTTAATAATATTAATATTTTTTTTGTGACATGGCTTCCATCATAGCCGAGCACTTGTACCGTGAAGCCCTTCTCCCTTACTACCAAGAACATGTTCTTGCCTGGCCTCGAATTAAAACCTCGCGATCCTCTAACTCCTCAGTGTGGCTGCATAGCCGTACATCAGGTGTAGGTTATCCTGCCTCAACTTAAAATTCAACTTTTCCTTAAAAAGCAAGAGTTTGTGTGAAATTGACTTTGAAAGTAAAAGACTTATTAAAATTTTATATGAAGCCATAAGAAAAAAAAAAACCTTACCTAGAGTGATCTTTGATTCAAACAATTTGCCACGTTCTTTAAACTTTTAGAACAATTGATAAAATGTCGTTTTTCTAAATTCAGTACATATTTTTGTAATTTTTTTTTAAAAAAATAGGGATGAAAAGTTGAGTACTAAATTTGTAACTTTTACAAAGTTTAAAGACTCACTTTAACTTTTTTTTTTAATCTTAGGGACTCAATCATAAATTTTCAAAAGTTTATTGGCTTCTTTTAAGTAAGAGATAAATACTTTGTGGATTTTTATATTATCCAATCGAGAACTAGGAAAGTGAAATCACGCAAATTTATGAAGAGCGAAAAGCTTTTGGAATGGAATAAGAACGTTGGATTGTTATTTTTTTCAAATGCAACCAAATATAAAATTTTGAGAATTGTATTTTTCCAGAGAATTCCGAGGGCCCTTCTTTGCTTTACTTTTTGTATATCTAATATATTAATAATATTATCCGTGTTAAGATTTAAGAACACTTTTTTTTTTTAACCTGTGGAAAGAGAATTTTATTATTAAAATCAGTGAGATTTATACAAAGATGTCATCCCTCAGAATAATCCCAATCTCGCATTTCAAGATTTGACGTAATAGCCATTCCTAAAGTATTTTTAAAGACAAAACATTCATCGTTTATAAGGTTATTCTTCATTTTTTTTTCTATAAATCCCTATAATGTATTCTATTTTATTGTATTACAAGTAAAAAATAAAAATAAACCTCACAAGTCTTGGTAGATATATATAAAAAAAAATGTCAGAGTGATTGTCTAACTGACTGACGCATCTCATGTATCTATAGGACCTATAACGACAAACGTATGAGATGTGTCTGTCAGTCCGTCACACCGTCACTCAATAAGAACCTATATATATATACATCATATGAGTGCACTAGCAAGACTATAATTATTAGAAGGCTAGCTAGCAGAGTGAGAGCAACCAAGGCAAGAGCAACAGGTAATTAACGGTGTAAATGGACTGAGATTTCTTCTTAAAGTTAGCTTGTTTCTGGCTCTCCAAATATACCAAAATCTAAAGCCAATCTTTGGAATAACACTTGAGACAAATACTTCCCCAACAGTGGTTGCTTTTTGAGAATTTTTTTATTTCTTTATTTAATTCGAATAAAGGAATTTTATTTTAAATAGTTAATTTTTTAAAAATTTCTTACAAAGTACTTTTTGACACCGACAAGATGTTGGTTTTGTTCAAAAAAAAAAAAAAGGCCTAAATGCCTATTAGTTCCCTGAACTATGGTAACTCGGACAATTAAGTCCATCAACTACAAACCGCTTCAGTTCAGACCCAACTTTCAAGAATCGGTCAGTTTGGTCCCTGACTCAGTAGAACGCTCAAGTGAGTGGCATGAGCTTCACACTGTTCTTCCTCCTCTGTTCTCACCCAAAAAAGACAGCAGCTGCCCACCCCTTCTCCTTCCTCCACCATCGCCGCAAAAAACAAAATCCATGAAAAAAAAGAAACAAACAGGAAACAACCCAGAAAACCTTGATAATTGGAAGAGACCGATTCATCTGACGAACCACCCTAATCTCCCTACTTGATTCATCAACCACCAAATTTGGCGAAGACACCCAGATCTTCTTACCTATGGCGAACTATGAGTGCAGTTGGCGAACCCTACAGATTCTTTGTAGAAGTTGTGTCATAGCAGAGGAGGCGGCTGTTGAGGAAGAGGGCCCCACCGATGGTGGGGATACAATGGGGGAAGCCCGTGCAGGCGGCAGCAAAGTAGAAGAGTCAATTAGTTTGAGTGAGGTCATTATGGCACCGTCACATTGTTGTAAAAAAGGCTCGATTTGGTGATTCTTGACGAATTTCACCGCAACTCATCTGTACCAGATTCGATTTGAAGGCAATGAGAGCACTGGAGTGGACGAATTAGCCGTGAGGGGAGAGCAGCTAAAGATGAAGGAACCTAGATAGCTAAACGAGTTCACCAGCGGAGAAGTAAGAGTAAGGTGTGGCAATGGTGGGGGGGAAGCAGATGGAGGAGGTATGTCTTTTCCGTTAAACACCCGAGGACGTGAGACTCATGTGCCAACCCTGTGAGCCTTTTACTGAGTTAAGGACCAAAGTGACCAATTCTTGGAAGTTTAGGGTTCAAACTGATGCAGTTAGTAGTTGAGGGACTTAACTCTCCGAGTTACCATAGTTCAGGGGACCAATAGACATTTAGGCCAAAAAAAAAGGAAAATAAAACAAAGAAAACAAAGAAGAAGATACCCTTATCCGTTCTTTTGCTATTTAGAGAAATGCATTATTCTCATTTTAATTTTTTTTAGAACTAACGTCTTTTGAAAGTTGATATTCTATTTACTCAATAATCACTTGAATTGTAATTTTTACTAAGTAATTTATTTTTATGATTTTTTTCTTACACAGCCTAAAAATAAAATGAATAAAAATACTCATTTTTATGAAAAATATTTTGAATGTAGTTTCCAACTTGTAAGAGTTTTAATTATATATAATTTAAGCAAATAATCATTGTATATAATGATAACTAAGTTTTAAAATTCTTTCCCTTTGGACTAAATGTGAGATGAGTCCCATGGCCTTAGAACAGTCAGTTTGAGGCTTATTAAGGCAAATCTCTACCTCTGCAAATTTCCATTCACATGTCACATGTATTGGTTCAGTAGCCTTTTAATGTTCCAAAAAATCAGACATCCCCTTGCACACATACATACTCTCAACCTAAATATTTTGCAAAGGTACACACACACACTCTCTCAACCTAAATATTCTGTAAAGGTACTTTTGAGTAACAAAAAGCGAATAAATACAATTTGTTCTTGAGATTTAGATAAAATTACACTTTACCCCTCATATTTTAGAAATATATATTTTGCCCTTTGCCTTTTAATGCAATTTGATAACAAATTCTAAAATCATAATTTAGATAGTATGATACTAAACTAATCTTTAAGTAATTTTAATCTATCTGGTCCAAAAAATGGATACCGTAATGTTTAAATTAAAATTTTAGAAGTTGTTGTCCGATTGTATTAAAAAGGCAGAGGGCAAGTGCATATTTTTTAAACAAGATGAGATAAAGTGTAATTTCGCCTAAACCTTACGGGGCAAATTGTAATTAACCCGGAAATAGTAACTTTGTGTTTGGTGCGGATTTGTCACTAATATTTTTTGAATTGTAAATTTGTCATCAAGATTATCAAAGCAGAGCGAATTTGCTACTGGTCATTAAACCAACAAGCTTCTTCGAGGAATGGTCATTTCCATAATTTTTTGTTGAACAACGACCAGCTTATGGAGTTATTGCTCCATGGCTATTATAAACAATGATCCATATTAAATCAAACCTTAATCATCTTTCATGGCTCAAATTAGGACTTGTTAGAGTTAAGGTTCTTGTTAAAGTTCAAAAATAATTTTGGGTTACTTTCATTGCTAGCCGACCATGATCAATGAAATAAACGAGGGGCTTTTGTCATGAATAGATACACATATTCATCCCCTTTATCATCATCATTAGGGCAAACAACGTCAAATACAAAAATGAAAAGATTACGAGACAGACCATGAAGTTTTTGTTTAACTTGTCTATGTTGATAAACAAAAGAGAGGTTGGACGTTTTTGTTCTTCACACTGTGACACATCTATTCATACCTTGGCGGTGCCTATTGCCGCCAGCAACGTTAGAGACACAAGAATAGGTATGTGGAGTAGATTGACAAAATACTCCTGCCAGTTGGGTTGATTTGTAACTTTCCAAAACACGGTGGTAAATGTACGTTTCCACAAAACATTGATGAGAAATAGCCTATTTTCCTACTTTTTCTTGCCAGAATTCGTGTTAATTACATGCATAGACCCTAATATTTAATTATTGTTCTGCTTTACTCCAACATTTATTTTATTTGTAGTGTATCCCTAACGTAGTACCATGACTAAAATGTTCCTTCTGACCCTTTTTTAGACAAAACTCGTTATATTTGACAGAAAATGCTACGTTAGCATATAATTATAAGGGAGAAAGTTAGTTTTAACCTCTAAATTTTTTTTTTACCAAAAAAACCTCAAAATTTTAAAATCTAACAATTGTTGTTCGGCAAAATGCGCTACCCCCATCCGACCACCATCTCCGCAGTCGGGCTCAGTGAGCTCATCCTTCAGGCCAGCCCTACCCTTCTTTCGCCATCACCATCTCTTCCTTTCATCAACCAATTTCACTTCAAACAGATTCACCCTACCACTTCCCTCCTCCAAAACTCACCATCCCTCATCATTCCTTGCCCGACGGCCCCAACCCATTTCAACTTTTCTCGTACCCGAGGCTCTTCATGTGGGCAAGCTTCGACAGGAGCATGTAGTTCCATCGCACAGCCGTTGGTTGTCACCCACTTGTACAAGATCCCCGGCCACTCGAAAATGCATTTGAGCTCTTGGATTCGCAGCTCGGCTCCTCAATCGGAACCTGGTTCGCCAACCCAATCCCCGATTTATCCACAAGATCGATGTTGACAAATGGCACTTGAGAGGAAAAGCTGCTCCTGGAGCTATAGCTAATGGTTTTAATGGAGATTTCAAGCCCAATCGGCCACTGAGGACCCGATTTGGGAGTGACTAGGTTGGCAAGGTCTAGATCGACAAAAATCAAAGCAATGCCGTAAAGGGGATTCATTTTGGGGGTGGTAGAGTTAATGAAATTCAAATTAGCCGCGTGATCCCAACAGCAATGACGGCGCCTTCTAACTCATTCTCGCAATCGTTCTTGAAACCATTATTGGCATTGTTCGCAGGACGTCTAGAAGTCTAGATTTGCTGTCGTAGTGAAGGAGTTGAGAATGCATGAGTTAGTTGACAAATGGCACGTACACCGCTGTCAGTGAAAATGGAGATGCTACTGCCGGAGCTCAAAGATGGAGAACTTCGAGGCTCAGCTAGACAGCTATGGGGATTGTTTTTTTCTTCATGGAAGGACAAAAAGCAAGCATTTTCCAAAATAAAAAAAAAACAAGCATTTCAGGATTTTGGTTTCCGAAGCCTCACTTCTGGTTCCAAAATTACGAATTTGGTTGGAGTGACTTTAAAGCCTGATCGGTTTTGAGCTTTTGTACTGTATCTAATGGTGAAATGGTAGTCCAATTATTAGATTTCAAAGTTTTGAGGTTTTTTTGATAAAGAGAAAATTTTTCAAGGGTCAAAACTAACCTTTTCCCCTACATTTATACGCATGACATTTTCCATCCACGATACCGAGAGTTTCATCCGAAAAAAGGCCAAAACAAAACGTTTTATTCACGTTAGGGACACGCTACGAACAAAATGGAAGTAGGAGTTAGAAAAGGAACAATAATTAAAGGTTGCGGGTCCAAGCGTGTAATTAACACGCCGGATTTCCTACTTTTGACCGTTATTCCTAACATCTGATGATCTAACCATGTGAGTGAGGCCTACGAAAGCAGAGTGCAAAAGACCTAGCCGCCTAAACCCCCTCCCCTCCAAATCGCCGTCGGGAAAATGGGAGACCAAAATCCGACGGCGGCGAAGCTTCCGATCCACGGAAAGCGAAACGTTCTAATCACGAGCGCCTTACCGTACGTCAACAACGTCCCTCACCTGGGCAACATCATCGGCTGTAAGTAATTCCTCGTCCCCTCTCTTACCATTTCTATCTTCGTCTTCTTCTTCTTCTAATTGTAATTGGGGTTTCCTTCACTTGAAGCTGTTCTGAGCGCCGATGTTTTTGCCCGCTACTGCCGCCTGAGAGGTTACAATATCATTTACATCTGCGGCACTGATGAGTACGGCACGGCCACGGAGACTAAGGCTATGGAAGAGAAGTGTTCTCCCAAGGAGATTTGTGATAAGTAATTTGGTTTTATTTTCTGCTGTGATAATTTATTGGGAGTGCCTGTGTTGGCTGAGGAAAATTAGATGCTTTTCTCAACCCCTTAGTTATTGGCTGTTGTAGATACTACGCAATTCATAAGCAAGTGTATGAGTGGTTTGACATAAGCTTTGATAAGTTTGGCCGGACTTCAGACCCGCAGCAGACTGAAGTTTGCCAAGCAATCTTCAAGAAGTTACTGGAGAACAACTGGCTGTCCGGGAACACAATGCAGCAGGTAGAAACAACGTCCTTTGGATTTTATCCTTTCTTTAATTTTTTTGCACGATGTGCAATCAGTCTTGTTGTCTTGTTTTTCTGAACATTTCATCTGACTTGAGTGATTTGGTGATTCAGCTTTACTGCAGAAAATGTGAGAGGTTCTTAGCTGACCGGCTTGTGGAGGGGAACTGCCCTACAGTGGGGTGTGATTATGACTCTGCTAGAGGGGATCAGTGTGAAAAGTGTGGGAAACTGTTAAATCCTACTGAACTAAAAAGCCCCAGGTGCAAGGTATGCCCTGAAGTGAATTCTTTTTCGTTATCCATACTTGATTCTTGTATTTATTTGGTTTTTGTTTATTTTATTTGAGTGAATCCTGTTGATTTCATTTATTACGATCTTCTGCTTCTGCCCTCTGAGAGCTATTGCAGAATTGCATATTTTAACGCTGAGTAATAAATTGATGATCTAAACTTGTTTCTAATAGAATATTTTGAAAAATAAGCTGCATGGATTAGACATTTTTTCAAAGTAGCTGGTTCTATCATTTGTCATTTGTCAATATGGAGATTTTTTTTTTTGCTTTTATTTCTTAAATAATTCTTGGTAATTGATGTTTTACCGTTAAATAGGTTTGTCAAAGCACTCCCCATATTCGGGATACAAAACATTTGTTTCTGGAGTTGCCTTTGCTGGAGGATAAATTGGTTGATTATATCAACAAAATGTCAGTGGCTGGATCTTGGAGTGAAAATGCTATCCATGCAACACATGCGTGGCTTAAGGAAGGGCTTAAAGCAAGATGTATTACTAGGGATCTAAAGTGGGGCGTTCCTGTTCCCCATGACAACTTTAAGGACAAGGTAAAGCAAAGAGATGTACATGTTAACTAATGCATGTGCTTGTTCATGTTGCATGTCTGTGGGTGGGTGTGTCTAATGTTTATGCTTGTGTATTTGATAATTTCAAGGCTGATTTCTGATATAAAAACTTTCAACCATCTTGATGATAGGTCTTCTACGTGTGGTTTGATGCTCCTATTGGGTATATCTCTATTACTGCTAACTACACTCCTGAGTGGGAGCAGTGGTGGAAGAACCCTCAAAACGTGGAACTCTTCCAATTTATGGGCAAGGATAATGTGCCATTTCATACTGTAAGTGCCATATTTGTTTTTGATCATCTGTGTGGAAAACATTAGATGCTATCAGAAAAATTTCTTACTTTGCTGAAGTTTTTTCATTCTACCAGCATTCTAAGCAAAGAGCAGTTGTTTGACTTTGGATATTTATGTTCATGATACTGAAGCGTGATCAACTTCTTTCTGTTTATATTGAGTGTCATTTCATACTGTAACCGCCATATTTGTTTATGACCCATCTGTCTGAAGTGGAAAACATAAAATGCTATCAGAAAAATTTCTTACTTTGTTGAAGTTTTTCATTCTACCTGCATTCTAAACAAAGAGCAGTTTTTTGACTTTGGATATTTATGTTCATGGTACTGGAGCTTGATCAACTTCCTTCTCTTTATATTGAGCTGTTTGCTTTGTGGAGGAGCACCTTCATTGCTTCTGCAATGAACAATATTTGTTTGACTAGCTAGGAACTGGGTTTTTCATAATCTCTTCATCTATAATTTGTGAAGGAATTTTCTTTTCTCGTGCTTTATACCTTTTTGCAATTCTTTCTATTTTCTTTTTTTTTTCTTTTCTATTTTGAATCCCAAAGTTTTTTCTCTCATAATTCTTTCTCATATACAAAGCATTTTGAGTACGGGCTTGCCTTCTCCCATAAATTGTTTTTAATAGAATAAGTGGCAGCATAAAATCTTTTGAATTTTGAGAATGGCTGCGAGGAATTAAGTGCCTGTTTTTGTATGGTATACTTCATGTTTCATGACACTACATGAGGGGGGGATTGGGATCTGTACGTGGTATCGTATGGTCATTAAGGGCACAGCCCAGGTTGTCGGACATCAGAAAGAATTTGTGGAGAAAAAGAACACAATAGCATCCCTTTCTAGTCTCTGTTCTGAACTTAAGATTAAAGATGGAGTTCAAGATGAAAACAAAAATGGACCACGTTAGAAGTGCTATAGTTTAGATTGGTCTTATGCATGTCTTGTAAGCAATCTAAATAAAATGGGTCATGTGGATGTATTGGCTAGACTTTAAAGGTCCTGATTGTGTTCATCTTATCCAAGTATTCTTTTACTAATGGGAGCTTGATTTTTACTCCTTAAATATGGGCTGACTGAGTTTCTTAACAATTTTTAACTACTTATCTATTTTTACTCTGTGAAGCAATTAAGCAAAGCTGACATAAGAAGACTTTAAAATGAAAAAAGATGCATTATTGGCTTTGATTACTGTGAAACACAAAAGTGAAAACTGAAGATGAAGTAGGAAGCATTTATATTCCTTGTCTGGAAGAATAATCTTATATCCTCACCCACTCTTCTTCAGGCAATTCCATTTGTCCTATCTCTGTCACTATTCAGAGCCAGATACCTGTCTTGGACATATGCACCAAGATCCATGTCTAGCAAGTTATTGTCAGAAGCACTTGCCTTTCTCCTGTGGTTGTCTTTTTGTGCCTTTTGACAATAATGAAGTATTCATAGATATTTCTTCTGGTGTGGGTGCCAATAGAAGGCATTGTCTAGTTAACTTCTCTTCATTACTTTATTATGCTTTTGTCGGTTTTGTCCTTTCAGCTTGCCATCTTGCTTATTAGGTATCTCTGTTCGGTAGATTTTCACTAGCTAACCCTCACCCTGGTTTACCTGACAACTTAAAAGTTCAAAATGTACAGTTGAACGTAGAGGCATCATTTACCAGTACAGTTTTTCTTTTGAACCATTTGTGTTCATATTTCCAGGTGATGTTCCCATCAACTCTTCTTGGAACGGGTGAGAACTGGACTTTGATGAAGACTATTAGTGTTACAGAATACCTAAACTATGAAGATGGTGAGTGATTTTCTGAATTGTTCTGCCAGTATACTGTATGCAGCATACAATGGATGAATGCTATTCAGATGTGAATTATGGCTGCCGTAAGATAATGTAATTGTTATACTCATGGAATTTATTGTTTTGGATTCTGCAGGAAAATTTTCCAAGAGTAAGGGCATAGGAGTTTTTGGTAATGATGTGAGAGATACTAAAATTCCCGTAGAAGTTTGGAGATATTATTTATTAACTAATAGACCAGAGGTATTTTGTTTGTAAAGTGCCTGTTATGTATTATTCATTTGGCCTGTCATTCTGTATCTTACTTTTTCTTTTATTATTCTGGAACTATAGGCATCCGACACATTGTTTAGATGGAGCGACTTGCAAGCAAAACTCAACAATGAGTTGCTAAGTAATTTGGGCAACTTCGTTAATCGTGTATTAAGTTTTATTGCTAAACCTTCTGGTAAGATCAAGTATCTTATGGTATATATATAGTATATAGGTGTCTGTTAGGTTAATGAAATTTGTTCCCTACTCAGCTCCATGCTTAATTGAGGTTATTTATGTAAAAAAAGGAGAAGGGAAGAAGTCATCACTTGAATAAAACATTACCAGTTTGCTTTGAAATGAATTCATAGTGGCAATATGACTTTTACCAGTTATTTGACATCATGAACTTCAGACCATCAACCCCAGTGTAGTTGAGACTAATGTTGTGTACTACTATTATGATGATGATGATGATGTTGTTTTCCTTCATTTTGTTTTCTTATAATCAATGTGCATGGATCTAGTTGACAATCATGTTTGCAGGACAAGGATATGGTTCTACCATTCCTGATGCTCCTGGTGCAGAATCACATCTCCTGTCGAAGAGTTTGGCTGAAAAAGTCTGTAACAGTGTGGAGCAATATATAGAAGCTATGGAGAAGGTATGTGATTTGTTCTATCTCTATTTTTACATTCTTTAGCCACAGCAAAGTCTTTACACCCAGAGTTTTATCAGTAAGATACAAAATTGAATCTATAATGGTCAAGTGTAACTGTTAACAAAGTTTGGACTTTGTGCAGGTCAAACTAAAGCAAGGCCTGAAAATTGCAATGAGCATCTCAAGTGAAGGAAATGCATATTTGCAAGTATAGAACAAATGTTTATTTTCCTTACTGTTGTTGCAAACCTGTTTCTGGGCTACCCACTGGTATGTTATCTTAACTTTTTCAGGAAAGCCAATTCTGGAAGCTTTACAAAGAAGACCGTCCTTCTTGTTCTATTGTCATGAGGACTGCAGTTGGACTAGTGCATCTTCTTGCTTGTTTGTTGGAACCTTTTTTGCCAGCGTTTTCTGCTGAGGTAATAGTTGGTTCTCAGATCCATTTATTATGTGATCAGAAGTGTTTTGATTACCCTAGAAAAGTGAGCTATATGGACTAATTTTTTCACAGTTACTTCCGAGCAACTGGTTGCCATTTAATTTGATTTTGTGTGCTGGGTTGTTTTGGTTTCTTCTTAAAGGTGTTTAAGCAGCTTGATCTTCCTCATACACAAGTTTCACTTTGTGCTGAGAAAGGAGAAATTGATAGGGCTGGCAGACCATGGGAGATAATGCCTACTGGTCATAAAATTGCTGAACCAAAGCCATTGTTTGAGGAATTGGTACTTCTTTCCTGGCATTCATTGTGTTCTTGTGGTCTTGGTTGGCTTGAATAAAGGATATTTTACTGCTGCCTTCTCGATTATATTTTAACAAAACTAAATTGAGTTTCAGAAACCTGAAAGAGTTGAGGAACTGCGAATGAAGTATGCTGGGAGTCAAGCAGATAGAATTGTTAGGGCAGAAGCAGAAGCCGAAGCAACAAAGTTGGCTGAGCAATTGAACAAAAGTAAAGTTTCTGGTAAGATAAACATCATGCTGCCAGTGCTTTTCTCGTAAATAGACTAAACTAACTTTTGCATGCCAGCACTATTATTTGCTTGATTATCTTGAAAAACTATTGAAACAGACAATCTTCATCTCCCCCATCATACATGTCCCACAAGTTACAAGAATGAGTGGGTTGTAGTTCTTTTGGGTGTCATTTGTGTTCATGTTCATTTTTCTGTTACATGTGTCTTCCGTTAATTATGATGTCCTTATCACATTAAACTAACTGCAGTGGTGAGGCATGTGAGCGTGTGATCAGAGTATTTGTATGGTCTCATATAGTAATGCTTTGTGACAGCGGATTTTGAAAAGCTCACTGTAGCTAGGGCCATGGGCTTGCTTGTGTGACACATCATATATTCTTTAGATGAAGTACGGTTAATAACAGTCAATCATGAAAGGATGTTTTCCATTTTATTAAAAAAGTGATCCAAATGTTAAAATGAAAGGTTTTTACATCTATAAAATATGGCATACAACTGCAATCCCATCTAATAAAATTTTAAGAAGAAAAATGGAAATCTTTGCTCAATCAAGTTTCCCCTTAGTATTTTAAGGCCTTCTGGAGTATGGTGCCACTGATGAAAGGTGTTCAACCTGGCTGATGGCTTGTTATTTTTGAAGTGCCTTTAATACATGGTTTTCTTTTTTATTTGTCAAAGCCTGCTTAGGCTGGCAAGTGTTTTTCGATTGATTTATGTGCTTGTAATTTCTATTGTTGTGGCCATTAACTTTGTGTGCTCACAAAGCCATTATCTGACAATGTTACAGATAGCAAGAAGCAGCGGCAAACAAAACCTGCTGAAAACAAAGCTAAGCCTACAACCGAACCAGAAATTTCCATCACAAGACTTGATATCTGCGTTGGAAAAATTCTGAAGGCTCAGAAGCACCCTGATGCTGATTCCTTATATGTGGAAGAGATAGATGTTGGTGAAGCACAGCCTCGAACAGTTGTTAGTGGACTTGTCAAGTATATACCTCTAGAGGACATGCAGGTTTACCAAAATGTCTTGAAATTTCCTTTACTGGGAACATGGACACAAGTTCTATATTCAGTAAGTGTTCATTCTTGCTATACTTTTCCTTGGGCAGAACCGGATGGTATGTGTTCTCTGTAATCTGAAGCCTGCTACCATGAGGGGTATCAAATCACAAGCGATGGTTCTTGCTGCTTCCAACAGTGACCACACCATGGTAGGCAATCTGTGCCATCCAATCACAACTGCATGCATTCTGTTCCTCCTAATTTAAAAACATTTGTTTATTAATGCAATCGTAGGTACATTGGATGGGAACTTTATGTTCTTAGCTCCAGTTGTTCTACATTCCCGTCCTTTTGCACTAATTGGCTTCCGACAAAAGAAAGTTTATCTTGATTTGCAGTTATGATTTGTGGTTTCTATGGTCTAGTTGGATGTTGTTGCTGATTGAGCACCCTATATTGCTAGGTTGAATTGGTTGAACCACCCAAGTCAGCGGCTGTTGGCGAAAGAGTTACTTTCCCTGGATTTGAAGGGCCGGCAGATGAAGTCTTGAACCCTAAGAAGAAGGTTTGGGAGACACTGCAAGTGGATCTGCACACTAACATGAGTCGGGTGGCCTGCTACAAAGACATTCCTTTCACGACTTCCGCAGGTGTTTGCACTGTCTCATCCATTAAAAGTGGGTCAATTAGGTAGGAATCTACTTCCAGATTTGGCGAGTATGTTGTATTCTTGTTCTACTCTTGCTTGTTTCCTCCAGGTCTGGACTATATCAGATTGTTCATTCCATGAGGATTATAGAAAATGATAAGACTATAGTCTGTTGGACAAGCTTTTCCATTTTGGAACTTCCACCGATTGCATCACAATGCCTATCAGTTTTACATCTAGTATTTACGATATAACATAAACAAGGTATTGGGCCAATTCGTTTCCTTTTTTTTTTTTTTTTGTTTGTTTGTTTGTATTTTTTAATTCAATCTTTCTATAATGTGGCTATAACGAGAGAGAATAGTTAATTTAAATTTCCTTATCTATCAATTTGACGAGACTTTACAATGATTTTTCACTAGGGATTGCATCTTGCTATCTTGCTTGTACCCTGAGTGACTTATTATTATAACCAAACATTTATCATGGCTCTAAATAATAACCATATAACTTATAGGGTTTCTCTATCCTACTAATCTCCTAGCTCATCAAACCATTGCTATCTCATCGACTTAATGAACTCTTCTATGAGTAACTAAAAGCTTTAGCTTGTGGTAATTAACAGGATATCTATTACCTCTTGATCTCCTTTTCATGTATTAGAATTTTTTTTTTTAAAAACAACTCCTCTTCCAGGAGTTTCCACCATTTTTATCCTCGGTTTAGATTGAATTTCTCTATCCAACTGTATATGCCTTTTGTTAAAGATGTGTCGTTCATCAAGTTTGTTTGCCTTTGATGGGTTTAATGTGAGACGGAAAAAGTAATTATTATATCATTCACTTATGTTTAATTAGACATATTAACTCATCCTCAACTTTCTATATATAATTTATTTTTATAAAAAAATTGATAAAATTGCTCTTCATTAACACTCTCTCTCTTACTTTAAAAATTCTATCATCAATCGTGCCACTGCAGCCACCAGATTACGTCATTACTCTCATCTACATAAGTGTCAAAGATAAAGAAACAAAATGTCTAAAGCAATTGGAAAAAAATTGTGAACAATTATATATAAGTGTATGAAATAATATGTAGATTATTTGTTCTCTTTAATAATATGCAAATAATTTGTTCTTTTTGATAAAATGTAAACGCGTAGAAGTGTCTGAGTAAATATATTAAAGTGTCTATAGAAATATGTAAAAGTGTATGAGTAATATGCTAATAATTTATTATTTAAAAAATAAAAATATTTAAATTAATAAGTAAAAATATCTGAATAATTATATAAAAATGTCTGAAAAAAAATACTAAAATGACCGTAATAATAAGTAAAAAATTTATTATCTTTAAAATTAAAAGTGGCTAAAACAATAAATAAAAATATCTAAACAAATATATTGAAATCTCTAAACAACTCTTCTGTGATTCCAAACCTCTTCAACTCCTCATCTGATTCATCTTCCTCCACTGAGAGCCACCACCGAGGCTATACATCAGAGCGTTGAAGATCCGAGCAGTGTGATAAAGTCCTCGGCAATAAGTTAGAGCATCGAGGAGGTGGCTGTCGATTAGATTAGGCAGATCGGAGGTCCTCGGCGAGAGACCGGAGTGTCAAAGAGGTTAGGAGTCTAGGAAGTCAAGCCAAGAATCCGATCGACGGCGAAGAGCTCGAGGCGAGAGATCGAAGCGTCGATGAAGAGATCAGACAACGATCGAAGATCGGAGCAGCAATTCGATCAGGCAGTGATCAGCGATTTTATCAGGTGGCAATCGGTGATTTGATCAGGCGAAGCGAGTAGATTAGGCGGTGGTTCGATCAGGCGACGTGATTCAACCAAGCGATGATCAACGATCGGCGATCAGGCCGCTTGTCTTGTTATCATTGTCACCATCTTCGCCATAGTCTCGATCATCATCGTTGGCGACTCGGCTTCATCGTTCTCTCATAACTTTAATGATTGGAGGATTGTCGTGGGCCACCGTCGGAGGATTGTCGTGGGCCACCGTCGGCGTTGAGCATGAAGATCGGAGAGGATGAAGATTTTGGAACTCTTTGAATTTTGGTTTTATCTCGTGATCTGATTTGTGACATATGACAGTAATTAGATAAAATAGCTAAGGGTAAGAGTGTTATTTATCTGTTATGTTCAAATGAACATATGCACACGTATGCACACGCTATCTATAGTAGGGAATGAGGGTGGGGTAAAGAGGGCATACCAGGAAACCAGGGAAAAGTGGATGGAAGATGATGAAATTACAAGAAAATGCTATTAGATCATTCTATATAGCGCAAAAAAGAATCCAGCCCGTTCTCTCTCTAGTGGCTGCAATAGTGACATGGGTTGCCAAATGTAAAAGTGGGAGACATGGGTTAGCTTGACAGACAGATGGCAACGGTGAGAGACAAATTGAACAACAAAAAACAGCAGGCATTTGCCTGATAGTAGTAGAAGCAAGTCTCTAGAAGAAGGAAGGGTTGGATTTGGCTTCGAGGGCTAGAACCAAAGAGAGGATGCTGGTGGGGAGGGGAATAGGGCAGGGGGTGCACATAGAGGATAAGCTGACTATAGCTAGAGGGGATGTGTGGAACCACACGAATGGGAAAGGAAAAAAGAAAGTGAGGTCAACTGTGGGAGGAAATATCATGTGGCATTATTGGTAGTAACCCCTAACTTGGTGCCCAATCCTACTTCCCTCTATCGGATTAGCTTTTGACCAACCATTAATTTTGACTCATTAAGTGTATTAAAGCCAGCCGAACTCCCCCCAACTTATAAATTATCAAATCTCTCACCCATTTGTTGTAGTAATTTGTTGTTTGGGGATCAAATCATGAGGAAGCAAAGTTTTGGGACCATGAAGACAAAGACTTTCAAATTGAGGGATTAATTATCAGAAAGGAAAGTTTAAGAACCAAAAGAGCAAGACATAATATTTGAGGGACCTATTTTGGCATTTTGCTATTTTCCTGGCATGGGGCATATTCATGGCTGGGCTAGACTTACACTATTCATTTGCACCCAAATTTTGGTTACTGTAGATATACAATGCTTTCTTATACTTTATTTTTCAATGAGGAAAGGTTGTATTAAAAGGAAAAAAACAAGAATAACAATCAAACCATCTAAGGAGGGAGAAAAGTACATGTAGAGTTATAGGATTCAGGAAGGGAAATCCCATAGCATCAGACAGAATGGTGGTAATAAAAAAATTTGGACATTTTCAATAGATCAAAGTTCATTCCTGCTGTTTATCTGCGTTAGCTTTAGCCAAAATATCATCCACCATGTAAACGTCTTTGTACACATGCTTCACCTGTAGCACATGTCCTCATTCGTTAAACACCTTGGTGTTTGTTGTCCTTTCTACTAAATATAGTCATCATTTCCAGAGTTACAACAATAATTGTACAATGGAGAAAACTAGAAATAGCACAAAAAATGAGCTATGGGGGTCCCCAGAGTTTTTAGGGGGGAAGCCTCTGGCGCTCAAGTCAGACGAAGTATGAGAATAAGAAAGATTGGTTGATCGGAAAACTCAGGCAGGAGTAGGGCATTCCATAAAAAATTTGCTGATCCCCTATTTGATAGTCCTCTCAAATCACATTTTTTCATCGACAGGCAGGGTGAATTCTAAGGTTCCTTATTCCTGTTGTAAAGCAAAAAAAGAAGGAGAATACACAGCCTCGCCAGCAGCTCGGCTTTGAAAGGAATTGAAAATGAAACAAGAATTTGTGTTCATTATCTATGAAGTGGAGTGACTATCCTTAATATCCTCTTCCCTATTTCCCCCATCCCCAATTTCTTTTTCTTGCTGGCAGGATAATCCATTTCTTTTTCTTGTATTGTTTATTATGATTGATTTGTAATTTAAGGGCACTTTTCCTAATCTCTAGTTTGAGGGATCTTCCTTATCTCAACTAGAATGTAAACTGGCAACTCAAAGCAAGGCTTTAGCCCTAGTTTCAATGAGAGTCAAAAGTCTAACTTTTGGAGCCTAGATAACCTGGCTTGACTACTGAGTCAGGCTCTAGAATCATAAAGCAAGAAAGCTAGCAAGATTCCTCAAAGGAGGAAGCTACTAAAGAATAGAATTTTCAGGTTACCTTAAAGTATAGAGCTACCTTATATTTATTGGGCAAAGAATGGGTGTACTGTTATCTGTGCCTTGGGGCCAAGTAGGATACTTGTTCAACCAGATCTAAATTTGTAGAGACCGTACCCAAACAAAGCCTCTGTAAGCCGTCATTCTAACACCTGAGACCATCACCTAGGCAGCACTGTTTAGTGTACGAGACCAATGGCCTTTGTCGCGTTCTTAGAGGGACTTTGGGAGGGTAAGTCCGAGGTGCCTTGGATAAAGCTTACAAGAGGAAGTACCTTGGTTAGGATACTCTGGTCGAGGTAGTTCCTGGGTGGGGTATGTCATCCATCATGCGAGGTACCTTTTGACGCCAAGGTCCCCTATAAAACAGGCGTGGTTACTCCATATGAGACTAGCTGAGGTCATCCGAGGGAGACTGGGGATGGCCAAGGCAAAGTGGTGACCGAAGTAGTCCAAAGTAGTCTTTTATGAGGTTATTTTGAGTGAGGCCTTTCAAAGTTACTATGGTTGTAGTTATTCCCGAGCCCGGGGCACCTTGGTACCTTCAGCCATCAAATTGGCCCCCCAATGTCCAAAGTCTGCTCAAGACTTCAAATTTGAAGGATAGTGGTTTCCATGTTCTTATGCTATTGGCCAGACATTATGCTATGATATTGTTTCTCCCTAAATCGCTTCAATTAAGGCTTAGTTTCATGCTCTTCTTGATTCAACCTTGTTAAGGTTCTTCCTAGTCATCTGACTATCTGGATGATCCATATATGCTTAACTCTAAATTTTTTTCTAGCTATGTACTTTGTTTTAGGGCTTAGATTTTTCCCGAGGTACTAACTTTTTAGGCCATCCTTGGCCGATTTTACCCAAGTGTGGTTTCTTCGGATGTCATTCTAAACGTCAAATCAACGATGGCCTCCTCACTTTTTTTTTTTGAAGTAGCAACCTCAAATATCCACTTTGGTTTTGTTGCCAACCAACTTAATATGCAGGCTTGCCTCCATTTATGTTTCCCAGGTTATGTGTTATGTTTTTATGGGCTTGTCCTTATCTGAGGCATCACTTTGTTTCAAAAGGGCAAAGTAGTCATTAAGAGAGTAATAATTACATTCTTTTCTTCACTAGTCCCGATTGATCTTGTCTTCTACAAAGTCATTTCACTAGTCATCCGAAGTAATTGCCTCTTATGTGCCTTAATCTAAAGTAACCCGTGCTCCCACCCTAACCAAGGTCCAAGCTACTACCTCTAAGAATCTCGAGAGTTTGTTGGAAGCCCATCCCTACTGTGCAACTTTGTCCAAGTTAGCGAAGTGGAAGAAGAAGTATTACCTTCCTTTTAACACGCAACTTTGCCTTCCAGACAAGGTGGAGCCCAATTATAGTTCTACAGAAGATGAGATTACGGTGTTCATCACCCAGTTGAAAGTGGGCCTCTGATATCCCCCTCCATTCGATGTTGGCTAACTTTTGCCGCTTCCATGGCATAGTTGTCAACCAGTTGCCCCCAAATAACAACGCCACATAAATGCCTTATTCTGCATGTGCAATGTTTTTAGGGTCTAACTTTACTTCCTGGTTTTCATGCAATATTATAAATTGCATCCCAAGCCAAAAAGCTCATTTTACTACCTCCTTCCCCTAGGTATTCATGGTAAGAAATTCTTATTGTCTTACAGGACCAAGGATAGTTGGAGGGGCTAGCAAAGGAAGTATTTTTTTTATGTCGATTCCTTTGTCTTAGGGGATATTGGGAAAATGTGCTTCAAGGCTACTAGAAGCCAGGGTTGATGAGCCATTTAAACTGCTGGAAGAGAATGAACTAAATTTATACCAGACCTTCAATGGGAATCTTCGGGAAGTGGCTGAGTGGGCAGAGGCTAAGGAGGATGGGGATTTCATCCTTTTTCCCATCAAATAGGATCAGGTGATGGAGAATGTACTTCATCATCTAAAAGTGGTGACTGCACAAAAGAATGACTTGTATATTCCTCATCCTCCGCTCTATTCAACAGTATTTTTTTGTAAAACTACTATAGAAGGAGTATACTTTCATTGATGTCACGAAGTGTAAGTACAGTTTGTCTTATCTGCATGTTATCCTGATAACTTGTTGATTCATTTTTCTTTTCAAACGAAATGGATTGAAAGAAAGAAAACGAGGAGGGCAAAAAGCCCTTGAAGAGAAAGAAATCTAGAAAGACTTCTAAAGGTCCTCAGCTAAAGCAGGATAGAAAGGAAGCAGTCCTCACTCTCTTAACGAATGTTTCAGCAGAGGTTTTAATTGAGATACTTCCTTCCAGGGTTATTTTTTCACCTGCTAAGGTGCATTCCCCTCCCAGCCTTGCCAACACATTGGTGATGTTGGAGGACGTCCTACAACTTCCGGAGTCACCATCTTCCTTTCAAGAAAATATCTTAGTGCTCCCAGAAAAAATCCAAAGGCAAGGAGAAGGTTGTTCCCAATGTTGTCAAGGTAATCTCTAACTTTGAAGTCCCTTGCTCACTTGTCAATGATTTAACGCTGCCAGGTTTGGTTCCCGATTTCTCATCAAGTAATCTTTTGACTTGTACAGATTGATAGATGAATCGTTGGGAACTGACCCTCTAACCAAACTTTGTAGTGATTACCTAGGGGAAACCTCGACACTAGACTAGGTGGTCAATCATGAAAAAATGAGGCAAAGGAGGAATGCCAAGTTATAGCCTAGTTAAAAGCCGAGGTTAGCCATTCGGCATATTATCTAGGACATGGACCTCTTGAATAATGATAATAGCAAGGTTATTGTCCTTCAACTTGGCCAAAGTGTCAATAATGGGGCAACCTTCCGGACCCTTTCCTCCAAGGTGCTTAATGAAGAAATGGCGGCCAAATTTTTCACCCATTATTCAGTAAAGATCATCCTCTTTCTTTTCCTCCCCCCATTTTTTTTTCCTAATTGTTACTTCATTTGGCTCTCATTTTACTATTTTAACTTTATTTTCTTTAGCTGCTCATTATTGCCTAATATTACCAAGATTATTTGGCGAAACAACTGCATCTTGAAAAGGCTAAGGAGGCATTGGGTTTAGTCTCCCTTAAGGCTAGGGAAAAGAAGAAGATCTATGAGCCCAAGAATTTTGAATTGAAGGCTTTGATGACTGACCAGATCCTTGGCTTTACCAAAGATTGTATGGCCAAGATAAGGGACCTCGGCAAGATGTTCAAGGCCAAAAGTAGCAAAGCTACCAAGAAGAAGAAGGGTATGGAAACATCTGAGGCCAAGGTGGTGACTTTCATCGAGGAGAAGAATAACCTCACCTTAGCCCTAGAAGAGGCCAAGAAGAAGATTAAGACCCTTGAAAATGGTTACTGTAATTGGCCAAGGAGAAGAAAAATGTGAAGGATCTAGCAGTCACTAGATTCCAAGACTGGTGGTGCCTTTTACGACACCAAGTCTTAGAGAAGCACCCCAATCTTGACATATCAAACCTTTATGCCTTTGTTTGTCCCAAGGGTCCTCTCCTTGCATTGTTAAAGAAGATATATCTTAATCCAGCTCTGACCTTAAAGTCTAAGGAAGAAGAATAGGGAGGTGATTCTGGGGAGGGGGTCGAGGCAGAGGCCCACGATCATGAGGCTTAGGAGTTATCTTTTTCTTTATTCTTAATTTCATTTTTCCTTCTTTACTTTTGCTATATCAGTTATTTCTTTCAATGGAGTTTATTTCCCCAAAGTCATGTTTTTTTTTTCTGATTATGTTTGCTTACTTAGCTTTGTGAATGAATTTATTGAATAAAGTATTTCCTAAATGAGGTACAAATATTTTGGCAATTTTGGATCCATCATTTTGCCAATATTCTCATTTAATAATTCAAGATCTTTAAAATTTGTGTGATTTTTTAAAAAAATTTCGAGATCAACTTTGAGCTTTGCCTTATGAAGCTTAGTCCAAAGTCCTATGTTAGATTTCTTTTTCAAGGTTGCATTGTCATGATCTCATTAATGGACTTAAAGGAAAGTATGACATTTTCCCCCCATTTGGCTTGATTTTGAGCCATGTTAAAATTCAAACTTGTAACATTTTGCTAAGTGTTGAACAATAAACATTGTTTTATTCATGCAATAGTTCATACATAGATTATGGCACCCCTATCCATTTTAGTACATGTGCTTGAAGTACTTACACCAAGGGTAATTCAGTTAGTGTCCAAAATTTTTAGTTATCTAGCATTTATAGAAGATATTTGATCTTTTGGTATTTTGGTCCTTTTTTCCCTAGTTATTTATCCTAGGTATCAAGTTTTCTTAGCGCTACATCCCTAGGCATAATACTTTTTTAGATAATCTGCATGCCAAGTGTTTTCTAAGTCTAATCTGAAATCATCATGTAGTTTGAACACTCCTAGCCTTTCCTCTCACGATGAGGTATGACCTTTCCTAATTAGCCCGGAGTACCCTTATGAAGGTATTTGAGCCTTGAGCCCAACCTTTCAGAGGATGAGGTCCCCAACCTTTATGTTTTTGGGTTTGACTTTTTGGTTTGCCAACAAAGTAACCCATTGGTGATATGATCAAGGAAGGCACAGTCAAGGAAGGCAAGGACCAATTGAAGATATCAAGTGGACCGATGACAAGGAAAAAGGCTAAGGACCTCACTAGTGCACTTCAAGCCTTTGTTTCAAGCTTCTTCATGGAGAATAGACGTGGATTTTCACAATGAGCTACTAGAACATTCAAGGAATCATATGGAGATGATGACGAAGCTTGATACTCAATTCTAGAGTGCCTAGACAAGTCCAAAGAAAAGGAACCCCAATGGCACCCCTTAAGTGCACCCTTGGAGCCTCCTTGAAGTGTTTCAAGGCCATTTGTGTCTTCAAGCTGGATCTTTGAGCTCTAACCTTTCAAGACCTCTTTCCAACATCTAAGAGGAATAATCATGCCAATGGAACTCAAATATTCAAGCTTAGAGGTAAAGATATAAGCAAAAACCCTAAAGAGCCTATAAGTGCACTCGAGAATACCATTTTGGGGTTTTTAGGGCCAAACTTGTATTTACGTTTTATTTTATTCATTTTTCTCATTATTTACATTATTTAGGATGTTATTTAGGATATGGAATTGATTCAGTTCACATAGGTTAAGTGGCATACTCTGCACACTTTAAACATGTGTTAAAAGAGTGTAGGAGTCTTAGTTTGACTAGGTTTTCTTAAGTCCTCTGTACCTAGGTTTCCTATGGGGCTGTAAATTTTGTTGAGTCTTTTACCCTAGTTTAGGCCTATAAATAGGCATATAGTTTGGTTGTAAAACATAGCCTTTATACAAAATAATATTGCTGCTTTGGAGAGAAAATCTATTTTGTTCTTTGAGGACTACCTTGGTGCACAAATTGCTTGTATTCTTAGTTTTCTTATACGTCTTGTCTTTAATCACAAGTTGATTAGGGGTAGGGGTTTAAATCCAGTCTCTTTGATGTCTTGTGGGGCTTGAAAAATATCTTGAGCGCGTTTCTTGGTCATTATACCAAAGGGGTTCGCATCAGTTGGTATCAAAGTCACAAGTTCCATCTGAATGATATATCTTTGTGTACTTGTTTCTCTTCATTTTTTTCAATTTTTTTTAGTAATTTCATGTTTTAATTCTTTATTTTAATCCTTTTTCATCTTGTTTCAGGTCTGCCCTTATTTTCTTAACCAAGTTTCAAATCAAAACTACAAAAACAAGAAAAATAAGCCAACTAGTGTTACCTTGTGTTTCAGTTTTCATTCGTTTGTTCTCTTTTGATTCTTATCTTTTCTTTTTCATGTCCAGCCCTATTAACTTACCTTGTTTTCATTATTTCCAGCATCCTAGAATCAAGAAAACACCAAAAAAAAAAAAAAGAACCAAGTTCAGGAAGTTTTGGTACCAAAAGGTTGTTTCAAATTGTTCAAGTTTCACTAGTTTCTTGTCTTGGTTGAGAAGCAAACTAACTTTTTGTCTTTGGAAGCAAGGAATTTCAAGAAGAAAGTTATTCTAGCATCAAAACAAAAAAAGGGAAAAAAAATAAAAAAAAGGCTTTAGAAAAAAAAAAAGAAGAAAATAAAGAAAAGAAAAAAGAAAAGAATTTGCAAAGAAGCTTGCACAAAGTGTTTTGGTTTTTGCGCCCACAAACCTTAACCCTTTTCTTTGAGACAAAAGCTTTTCTTTGTGGTTCTTGTAATCATCTATTGCAGGGGCTTCCTAGAGTCTTTTAAAGCTCGTTTAGCCCACCTCTATTTTGAAGTCAAAATTGTTTTCAAGAATTCAAGTTTTCTTGCGTGCTTTGAGGAAAGTTTTTTTAGAACTTTTGAGGACTCTTTAATAGCAATATTCTCACTAATAAATTGAGTATTTTAAGTGTTTATCTTTAAATGAAACACGTGAGGAGAGTGTGTAAGGATCTTTGATTTCAGGAGTATAGAGGGCCGGGAGGATAGGAGGATGGAAGTGAGACATAATGAGGAGCCTACCATGAGAGAACTAAGAAACTCTCAATAAACTTGTGTGGAGGATTGAGGACGTAGATTTGAGGTTGCCAAGGAGACCTAATCTAATCTTGCAACCAAGAAGAGGTCCAAGGAGGGAAGAGCCCAAGGAGGAAGAAGGATTTTGGCATGACCATGGGCTTCCAATGAGGGGGAAGCCAAGGGAGGACAACAATCTCAACCCCATTAAGCTTACCATTTCATCCTTCCAAGGGAGGGGTGATTTAGATGCCTATTGGGAATGAGAGTAAAATATTGATATGGTGTTTGATTGTCATCATTACTTTGAGGTAAAGAAGGTTAAATTAGCTACAATTGAGTTCACTGACTATACTTTTGTATGGTGGAATCAAGTTATCACTTTTAAGAGAAGGAATGAGGAGAAGCCCATAAACACATGAAGGGACCTTAAAGCTTTGATGAGGAGGATATTTGTGCCTAGCTATTATTATAGAGATCAACACCTCAAGCTTCAAAGGCTTGTGCAAGGCCAAATGAGTGTAAAGGACTACCACATGGACTTAGAGATGACCTTGACACGAGCCAACATCATTGAGGATGAGGAGACCACCATTGCTAGATTCATTAATGGCCTTAACCATGAGATTGCCAAAAAAGTGGAGATGGTGCCATATGTCAACATGGAGGATTTGATTCATCATGCCACGAAGGCCGAAGGGATCATAAAAAGGTCTAAGGCATCTAAGATGTCTCAAGGAGGAAGCTCCACATGGAGAAGAGCATAGAGCAAAGAAGCACCAAAGCCAAAAGTGGAGGCCACTAAATGAGGCTTGTCTCGACCTCAACAAAACAAAGTCCATAGCTCCACTTAGAGAAGCACCTAAGGTAAAGGAGATTGAGTGCTTCAAGTGTAGAGCCAAGGGACACTACATGAAAGATTGCCCAAACAAGAAGGTGATGATTCTAAAAAATGATGGAGAGATCACATCCGAGGATGAAGATGCCATGGATGAGACACCACCTTTGGAGGATGAGGAGCAAAACACACTTAAGCCCGAGGAGGGAGACTTTGTATTCGTAGCAAGGAGAGCTTTAAATGTGCAAGCCAATGAGGAAGCCAATCAAAGGGAATGCATCTTTCACACTAGGTGTGGAATCAAAGACCAAGTGTGCAACCTCATTGTTGATGGAAGAAGTTGTACAAATGTAGCAAGCTAAACCATGGTGGAGAAGTTGAAGCTTTCCACACAAAAGCACCCCTAACCATATAGGCTTCAATAGTTCAATGACGTAGGAAAGGTAAAGGTGGTAAAGCAAGTTTCGGTTCACTTTAAGATTGGTAATTACCATGATCAAGTTCTTTGTGATGTTGTTCCTATGCATACATGTCACATTTTGCTTAGGAGGCCATGGTAATTTGATAAAAAAAAAAGTCACACATAATGGAGAAAAGAACTTGTACTCCTTTGTCCATGAAGGAAAGCCAATCATACTTGTTCCACTTTCACCACAACAAGTCTTGGAGGGTCAAAGAAAACTTTAAAGTAAGGTTGAGATAAAAGAAAATGAAGAAAGTTAAGGGCAAGAGTGAAGAGGGGAAAGCCGAGAGAACAATTGAGAGATTAAGTGAGAACAGTGGACATGAGGGGAAAAAGAGTGGAGAGTTCTCGAGAGAAAAAATCGAGGGGAAGTTAAGTGGAAAGAAAGAGTGCTACATTATAAAAATGAGTAATGTGAGGAAAGTCATTCAAGTACAAAGATCAGTACTTCTTTTACTTTACAAAGAGTCTTTACTTGTTATCAATGATCTAACACATCTTCTTAGTGTTGTTTTGTCTTTGTTGAAGAACTTTGAGGATGTGTTCCCTAAAGACCCGAGAGGTTTGCCTTCCATTAGAGGTATTGAACATCAAATTGACTTAGTGCCGAGTGCACCTATTCCAAATAGGCCAGCTTATAGGACCAACCCCGAGGAGACTAAGAAGATTGAGAAACAAGTGGAGGAGTTGTTGGCTAAAGGCTTTCTGAGGGAAAGCATGAGCCTTTGTGCTATGCCTGTCCTTTTGGTGCCAAAAGAGGATGGTTCATGGTGCATGCGCATGGATTGTAGGCCAGTTAACAAAATCACTGTAAAGTATAGACATTCTATCCCTGGACTTGATGACATGCTTGATGAGTTGTATGATTCTACTTTGTTTTCCAAAATTGATTTGAAAAATGGGTACCATCAAATTCGGATGAGGAAAGGGGATAAATGGAAAACTACTTTCAAAACAAAATTTGGACTTTATGAATGGTTAGTCATGCCTTTTGGGTTAACCAATGCTCTTAGTACTTTGATGAGACTTATGAAACATGTCTTGCGTGACTTCATTGGTAGGTTTGTCATTGTTTACTTTAATGATATCTTAGTATATAGCAAGAACCTAGAAGAGCATGTTGGACACCTTACACAAGTGCAAGTACCTCGAGAAAACAAAGATTGTATGCTAACTTGAAGAAATGCTCTTTTTGTGTTGATACGGTTGTTTTCCTTGGTTTTGTTATGAGTTCACATGGAATTGAGGTGGATTAAGAGAAGGTAAGGGCCATACAAGAATGGTCAACCCCAATTTCTATCATTAGGGTAGAATCATTCCATGGGTTAGCTAGCTTCTATAGGAGGTTTGCAAAGAATTTTTCTTCCATTGTTGCACCTCTAACTGAAGTTATCAAGAAGAATGTAGGATTTGAGTGGGGGAAAAGCTCAAGAGGAGGCTTTCAAGTTACTAAAGAAAATGTTATGTAATGCACAACTGCTAACTTTGCGTAACTTTGCTAATACTTTTGAGGTTGAATGTGATGCTTCAGGTATAGGCATTGGAGTTGTGTTTATGCAAGGAGGCTGCCCCATTGCATACTTTAGTAAGAAGTTAAATGGTGCAACTTTGAACTATCCCGCTTATGACAGGGAGCTTTATGCTCTGGTAAGAGCTTTGGAGACTTGGCAACATTATCTTTGGTCTAGGGAGTTTGTTATTCACACTAACCACCAAGCCCTTAAGTTTCTCAATAGGCAAGATAAGTTGAATAAAAGGCATGCAAAGTGGGCAGAATTCATTGAGTCATTCCCATATGTTATCAAATACAAGCAAGGTAAGGATACTGTAGTGGCAGATGCACTTTCTTGGAGGTATGCTTTACTTTCTGCTTTGGATGCTAAAGTGTTGGGTTTTTAGCACTTGAAGGATTTGTATGTTTCTAATCATGACTTTGGTGAGATTTATGCTAAGTGTTCTAAATTTGCTTTTGAGAAGTACTATTAAGTTAATGGGTTTCTTTTCAAGGAAAATAGGTTTTGTATTCTCAAGACATCTTTGAGGGAACTACTCACAAAGAAAGCTCATTGTGGGGGATTTATGGGACACTTTGGACAAGCCAAAACCTTGTATACTTTGGAGGAGCACTATCATTGGCCGAATATGGTAAAGGATGTAAGGAAGGTTTGTGATCAATGCATAGCATATAGGAAGGCCAAGTTCACTTACACTTCACAAGGTTTATACACATCACTTCCTACACCTACTCATCTATGGGTTAACATTTCAATGGATTTCATTGTTGGATTGCCTAAAACTAAAGGAAATCGAGACTCAATTTTTATTGTAGTTGATAGGTTTTCTAAAATGGCTCACTTTATTCCATGTAATAAGACTGATGATGCTATACATATAGCTAAGTTATTTTTCAAGGAAATTGTTAGACTTCATGGAGTTCCAAGGACCATAGTTTCGGATAGGGACTCTAAGTTCCTAAGCCACTTTTGGAGGACTTTGTGGGGAAATCTTGGCACTAAGCTTTTGTTTTCTACTTATTGCCACCCACAAACTGAGGTAACCAATAGAACCTTAGGCTCTATGATTAGAGTTATCATTGGTAAGAACTTAAAATCGTAGGAAGATTGTTTGCCTCATGTAGAGTTTGCTTATAATAAGACCATGCATTCTACTACTGGATTTTCACCTTTTGAGAATGTGTATGGTTTTAATCCTTTAACTTCATTAGATCTTTTACCATTACCTATTCATGAGGTTTCTGGTTGGATGGTAGTAAGAGGGCTGAGAGCATCAAGAAGTTGTATGAGAAAGTTAAGCACTAAATTGAGCTTAAGAATCAACAAGTTGCTAAAAAAGCCAACCAAGGCTGAATGAGAGTTGTCTTTGAGCCGGGAGATTCGGTTTGGTTGCATATAAGGAATGAGAGATTTCCAGCTGCAAGAAAGGCTAAGCTTCATTTGAGAGGAGATGGGTCCATTCCAAGTGATTAAGAAGATCAATGACAATGCATACATGTTAAACTTGCCCGGTGAGTACAATGTGAGTGCTACTTTCAATGTTTCTGATTTATCTTTGTTTGAACATGGAGATTCGTGGACGAATCCTTCTAAGAATGGGGGAGTTGATATGATCAAGGAAGGCACAGCCAAGGAAGTCAATGAATCATTGAAGATATCAAGTAGACCAATGACAAAGAAGAAGGCTAAGGACTTAACTAGTGCACTTCAAGTATTTGTCTCAAGCTTCTTCATGGAGAATGGATATGGATTTTCACAATGAGCTGTTGGAACATTCAAGGAATCATATGGAGATGATGGTTAAGCTTGATACTCAATTCTAGAGTGCCTAGACAAGTCCAAAGACAAGGAACCCCAAGGGCACCCCTTAAGTGCACCATTGGAGCCTCCTTGAAGTGTTTCAAGGCTATTTTGTGTCTACAAGTTGGATCTTTGAGCTCTAACCTTTCAAGACCTCTTTCAAACATCTAAAAGGAAGAATCACACCAATGGAACTCAAATATTCAAGCTTGGAGCTAAAGATACAAGCAAAAATCCTAAAGAGCTCATAAGTGCACCCAAGAAGACCATTTTGGGGTTTTTAAGGCCAAACTTGTATTTGTGATTTATTTTATTTATTTTTCTCATTATTTATATTATTTAGGATTTTATTTAGGCTATGAAATTGATTCAGGTTGTATAGGTTAAGTGGCATACGCTGCACACCTTAAACATATGTTAGAAGGGTGTAGGAGTCATAGTTTGATCAAGTTTTCTTAAGTCCTTTGTACCTAGGTTTTCTATGTGACTTAGGCTGTGAATTTTACTGGATCTTTTATCCTAGTTTAGGCCTATAAATAGGCACATATTCTAGTTTCAAAAAATAACATTTATATGAAATAATATTGCTACTTTGGAGAGAAAATTTCTTTTGTTCTTTGAGGACTACCTTAGTGCACAAATTGCTTGTATTCTTGGTTTTCTTATACTTCTTGTTTCTAATCAAAAGTTGATTAGGGGTAGGGGTTTAAATGTAGTCTTTTTGATGTCTTGTGGAGCTTGAAAAATATCTTGGGCGTGTTTTTTGGTCATTATTCCAAAGGGGTTCGCATCAATTGGTTAAAAGGAAAATTACAAAAACCCATAAAGTTTGGCCAAACCTACAGTTTTGTCATCATTATTTCAAATACCTACACTTACCTCATGCCAAGTTAACATCGTTATTGATAGCCGAAGTGATATCGCCCCAACCACCTGGGAATATCGGAAAAGAGGGAGTCAGAAACCTAAGGTGCATGACCTCGGTAACCCGCCAATACCGACCTCGGGAGACTTGCGGATCACCCCCCTCCTGAAGGCGACCAAACCAAGCTTCGGGGGAGAAGAACCAACTACCTTCTGCCGGAAAAAGCCCCCCCGAAAGACCAGCTTCGGTGCCAGGGAACTTCCCGAAGTAACGGTATGACTCCGGGAAAAGCCCCTCACCACGAAGGGAAACGTCCATCAAAGGGACTTTGGAGGCACATTATTCACCATCAATGAGTCTCTGACATCACACCTGTACACCCTGCACGCCGCCCTCATATGCACTCTGGCGCGCTGCCCCTACCTACGTTCTGTCATGTAGGGCTGCGCCTGATGCAGCTCGTGGCCCGAGGAGCCTGCAGGCGGCTAGGGGACCCCACGCCCAGAGATACGGATGGCATCCGTCCATACACTTGTCGCCATCCAAAGGCCTCACCCCCTTTTATACCTACAGGGAAAATGGTCACGAAAAAATGGGGGCTCTCTTCTCTCGCTCCTCTTCCCCTAAAGCCCAAAAAAGAGAATACAGCAGGCAAGAGTCTCTTGTGCTTATTGTTCTCCCTCTCTCTTCACCTCTCTGGAGTACTGACTTGGGTGTCGGAGGCTCCTCCCCGGAAAAAGACTCTGAGGACCTCCTAACCCCTGTTTTCTGAGTATTTCAGGCAGGCCCTCCTGAGGAGTCTCCGCTCCAGGCGCTCCCCCACACCGGAAGCACTCTCCGACTTTACCCTTTCGTGGGAAGTAACTGCTACCGGCCATGGTACACGGTCCACACAGAGCACCTCCTCTCTGGACTCGCCCACCTCCCCGGAAACCCCCTGCTGCACTTATCACGACACTCAGTGGATTTACTATTTATGATGGCCCCCGCCGCCATCATTTGGCGCCGTTTGTGGGAACACACTCCCAGGTCGTCGTTGCTGATAACTCGGCGTTCTAAGGACAATGAGCCCCCGAGGTCCCCCTCCGTGCCAGAGGTCCGACTAGCAACCGAATAACGGCAGCAGGGACAACCCGACCTGAGGACGAATGTCCTCTAGCTATTGCCATGGCCTTCCTGCGCGAATTCCCACGCTCTACCGTGGTCAAAGAAAACGCAGCAGTTGGATCAAACCTGGCCTCAGCTAAAATCGGGCCGAAGGTCCTCTTCATCAGTGCTTCGTCGGAGAGGGGTCCCGTGTCAACTCACAAGAATATGGGAAGCAGAGAACGATGAGATGAGTCCTTGGCGGGAAACATACCCCTCAAAGCCCAACCTGTGGGAGAAACAGGGTTTAAATGGCCCAGAGCTCCCTGCCAAAGGAGTTCTGCACCCAAGGAAAAGTTGTCATCGGCGACAAGGACAGATGCCCCTCGCCCCGAAGAAGCCATCAGGAAGAAGGCTACGACTCTACTTCCAAGGACATGACATCACTGTCCAGAGTAACGCGCCTCTGCGCGACGTTTTGAAAAGAAGTAGGGCATTCGGGGAAGGTATCAAAGTGGTGCATCGAACTCAAAAAATACTACATCACGTATGAGCCTAGAAGGACAATGAAAGCCTAGGCACTAAATGGACTTCATTACCAAAGTCCCAAAGATAGAAAATGCTGAAACCGAATGAGGGAGACCTAGCGAAGGTAGGAACTCCCTGTTAACAAAAGGCGCAGAATAGCAGAGCGCTCGACCAAGCCCTCGAGGGCCCAAAGGTAGGGAGGTCACCAAAGCAATCAAATGGGGTTACCAAAGTAGTGAGCCAGCCGAGCATGGCAACACTAAATGCAGTACCCTCGGAAAAAAGGAAGGAAAGATCCTTCAAAGAGAGACCTCACAACCAAAAAGTCCCGAAAACCCCCATAAAGCGGCGAAAAGTGCGAAGACGTTCCGAACGAAGTTCCCTAATTGAGGAGGAACTATGCTGGTAAAGGAACGCAAGTTCGTAAAAAGCGGGTGCAAGACAATTCATCTAGAAAGTGTGAAAATGGCCAAAAACACGCCAGCACCTAAAGACCGCCTTCGGAGTGGATAACCCCAGAAGATTACCCTTGCCTCTTTGCAAGTATGGGGCACAGACCTCACCGGTCCACTCTTGGCAGCTCCCGAATGAGTGAAGATCCTTGTAGCGGCAGTAGACCACTTCACTACGTGGAGCGAGGCAGGACTCTTAGCGACCATTCCGGCAAAAGATATACAAAAGTTCGTCTGGAAGAACATGATATGCAGAATTGGCATACCGACGATGACCATGGCTGATAATACTTCTTAGCCTGTAGAACAGGGGATTCCAAAAATTCGTCACCAACCTCGGAATCAAAACGCACTTCGCCCCATTAGTTCAGCCCCAGAGCAACAGGTAAGTTGAGGTAGTCAACATAACTATGAAAGAGGGACCATAAAAAAGGTTGGGGGGAGCAAACAGCAAATGAGTTATCAGAACAAACTCCCCGAGGGACCACGGAGGAGACACCCCTCCCTCGTCCTTCGAAAGGCGGAGTTTGAGCCCCGAAAACCGACCCATGGGGTACCTCGGCCAAACGGGAAAGGGCCTTATATTCGGTCCTAAAAGAGGTCCGAAAGGGAGTATACAAGCTTAGCGGCACCGAAGGAGAAAAGCTGAGAAATGCATGGCACTCGGAGGCCTTAAAGAAATTCTATACTTAGAATTTTAGATGGAAAATTGTACAAGTAATTTCCTCTAAGTACAGAAGTTTTCCCCTATACTCGCCAAACAAAGGTGAAGTCCATTGACTCCCAAAAGTCTTATCTTCCTCCTGAAGTTGACTGGGATATATGCCCAAAAAAGGTGAAGTCGATTGACTCCCGAAAGTCTTTTTTTAGTTGACTGGGTTTTATGCCAAAAAAAGCGAAGTTTATTGAGTACGGCCGACGAGTGCAGGCTGAAAATTTGCCTAAGGGAACTTCGCCAACAACGAGCGTTTACCCAAAGGTTGACCGAAGAAACGAGCCAAAAATACGTTTTCGAAGTCCCTTAACCGAAAGTGGTCGGGACAACTGGGAAACAAAAATTGCTCGTATCTTTCCGAAAGTCCTTCGACCGAAAGTGGTCAGGACAACTGGGAAACAAAATTGCTCAAAAAGACTTAACCGATTCGTGAAGGAAAATTTATTAAAGAAGGTCTTGATACAAGAAGAAGGTTACAAGAAGAAGAAGTACAAAGAAAAAGAAGAAGGAAAAGGCCCTAGAATATCTAAGGGTCCTCGGCAGCATGGGAAGCTCTGGCTCCCGTATCTTTGTCCGCTGCCTTCGTTGAGGGAGGAGGGACAAATGACAGGTTGAGAAGCTCGACTTTCGACCAAGTCCACCGTGGCGCCTCAGGAATATCCAGGGCAGCTAAGAAAGAGAGTTCGAGGTCGGAATATTTCTTCTAAAATTGATAACGAGCTAAGCAGAAGCCGTCCTGAAAGGCAACCTTGGTCGCCTGAACGACTTTGTCCTTTTCAACGTCCAAGTCGTCTGCCTCATTCTGAAGATCCGAAACCTCTTTCCGAAGATCTTCAACCTCATTCTCCAGCTCATTTATCTTCTTCTTCTTCTTTGAGCCCTTCTTCAGCGACTCGACCTCGGCTTGAAGGTTGGCTTTCTCGGCAAGAGCCTTCGTTAGGAGAACAGCTTCTTTTTCCTTCTCTTTCTGAACGGCCTCGTTGGCCGAATTCAGGCTCACAACCTTCTCACCAAGGTTGGACATCTTCATGGATAAATCCTTCAAGAGCTCCTCTTGGCCCTTCAAGAATTCCTCCCAAAGATTGGCAACCCTTTCCTTGGCTATTCGGCTTAACTCAGTGTTCGTCACAACCGAGTTAGCGCAGAAGACCTTAGCCTTCTCAAGTTTATCTTCGGCCCAAGCTCGGACCAAAGACTGCTTTGTTGCCCAAGCCCTAAGGTATCCGCTATACCCCAGGAGCTGCAAAAAAGAATGAGAGAAGTTACTTAGTGAAATTTACAAGGAAAGCCAAAATACTTAGACAAAAAAGTGGGAAGGAAAATGAAGAGGCCTACCTGAGCAGCATGCTCGGAAACTTTGGCGGCAAGGGAGTCCTCGGAGTCACACTCCTCGGCAACAGCCTTGAAGGAAGCCTGAGTAAGCACCCCCCTCGCCATCGGGGAGCCATGTCCTGACAATCCCCAGAGAACAGATTCATGTCCTCCGTAAAAGACTAGAACGGCTCCCTTGGAACTTTGTCTTTTGGGACGTGGGAATCCCGAAAAGCCCTCCTTCGGGCGTGCTCAATCTTCCAAGCCAGAGGCGCCAAGTCCTCTGCAAAAAAGAAACAAGCATACGTCTCATCAGGCAAAAAGTCCCTTGATTATGAAAGACCGTGAGATCTCAAGTAACAAGGGGATAAGAGACAAACCTGGTGTGACTTCGGCACAGTCGTCATCAGAGTCTCGAGCCTCCTCCACGTCGGCAGGAACATATTTGCCTTTGCCCTTTCGGCATTTCTCCAACTCCTCGGCAGAAGGGCTCTCTGCCAAAGAGCCCACAAGATCTGCCGACGTGGCGGGACTCAGAGAAGCAGGAAGGGCAATCACCCCAGTAGGAACCCCGGCGGCAGTTTCAGGCTCGGCGAAGATTGCAACCTTGGTGGAAGTTGCAATGACATCACCAACCTTGGTGGACGTTACAATGACGTCACCAACCTCCGTGGAAGTTGCAATGACACCAGCCTCCGCCGCATCCTCCGGGGGTGGAAGAAGGGTGTCCTTCTTCACCTTCTTAGCCGAAGACGGTCCGCTCCTAGTAGTCTTGCTCCTCTTGGAGGCGCTTTTCTTTGTTTGTTCTCCCTTCTCAACCTGACCAAGGAAGAGAGACTTATAATAGGCAGCGGACTCGTCGCCCATCTCTGAAAAAGAAGAAAAACATCAGCATGAGTCCAAAAAGGCACTTATGCTGAAAACCTTGAAAGAAAACTTACTTTCAAAAAAGGCTTCATAAGTGAGCTCGCTCCGAAGGAGCTTCACCAGCCAAGAATCCTTCCCCTCGGTAGCAGGAGCTGGCATGCCGAGATCCATCTTGTGCTCCTTAACCACCCCCAACTCCCGAAGGACCTCTTCGGTCATGAGTTTCCACATAATGGGGAAAGAGTAAAGAGAGCGTGGAGGGACCTCGGCATCCCAGTCGGCGACAGCACGAATACGTCTGTCAAAGTCCACAAACCTCGCCGCCAACTCTGGAGTTAGCAACTTCTTGGGATCTACAACATCCGTCTCCAGCTTTCCCCGAGCCCACTTGGTCGGAACATATGACCAGGCCTCCGCCATCTTCAGGAAGAAGAACTTCCTTTGCCACCCTCGCCAGCTATCTTTGGTGGCGAAGGTGAATATAAATTTCTTGCTCCCAGATCCCCGATGTAGCATGAAATAATAGAGCTTGTAATACTGCATGAATAGGATAAAATAAGGTTCTATCCCGAAGACCCCGCACATGCAGATAAAGACATTAAAATAGCAGTACGAATTGGGAGGAAGTTGATTCACAATTATGCCATGAAATTGGCAAAAGTCACAAATCATCTTTGCAGGAGGAAACCGAAGTCCAGCCTTCGGTTGGGCTCAGAAAACGGTGACCTCGTCCTCCCGGTTCATAAAGCTAAAGTGTCCGAGGTGGGGTAACCTTGTGGTGGCGTAGGAAGGAAGAAAAAATTTAGTTGTCCACCTCTCTAATTTCTCAGAAGTAGAACAACAAGGGTGGGACATAAGAGGTTGCCAGCTCTCGGGAATAGGCGAAGACATGGTTGACCAAAAAAGAGACTTTAGAAAGAAGAGAAATGACTTTGGAAAATTAAAAGAAAAGAAAAAACCGAAGGATTTCTAGAATCAGAACCCACCAAAAGCTTTGCTGAAGTCGAGATTCCTAGACGCTGTCATGAAAGGTGGCTGGAAATCGCTCCACCGCTAACACCGTCGCAAAAAGGGAAGAAAAGGCACAGAAGCAGATGAGAGCAAGGTGAGACCAAAGAAAAAAAAATGAGGAGTATGACAGGAGGAAGCTTATATAGATCAAAGAAAGGCAGCCAAAAGGGCGTCATAACTGCTGCGCGAAGGCGAAACGTAGCCATAATTGCCCCTCGCGCACAAAAAGGCGTGCCCATCCCAACTAGCACCTGCCACGTATCCACCGACACAAAAAATCAGGACACATTTTCTGACATCCCGAAAACAAGGGCACGTCGCTCCAAGACTGACACGACTAGTTCCAAGACGGGACGGTCCACTAACCTATGGCAGAAAAAGTGAAGAGGTTGGGTATCTCGAGAAGACCAAAGGGCAAACAGGTGACACCAGCCTGAACAAAGCCTACTCCTTGGGTAGCGAAGTGCTTTTTCTGCAAACATCACACTCCGAGTCCCGTAAAACCCTCCCGAAAAGATCACTAGCCGAAGTTTCCACTCTGGCTTTCTGAGGAGGGCATGTGATAGCCGAAGTGCTATCGCCCCAATCACCTGGGAACCTCAGAAAAGATGGAGTCAGATACCTGAGGTGCATGACCTCGGTAACCCGCCAATACCAACCTCGGGAGACTTGTGGATCGCCCCCCTCCTGAAGGCGACCAAACCAAGCTTCGAGGGAGAAGAACCAACTACCTTCTGCGGGAAAAAGCCCCCCGAAGGACCAGCTTCGGAGCCAAGGAACTTCCCGAAGTAACGGTATGACTCCGGGAAAAGCCCCTCACCACGAAGGGAAACGTCCATCAAAGGGACTTCGGAGGCACACTAGTCACCATCAAGGAGTCTCTGACATCACGCTTGTACACCCTGCACGCCGCCCTCATATGCACTCTGGCGCGCCGCCCCTACCTACGTTCTGTCACGTAGGGCTACGCCTGACGCAGCTCGTGGCCCGAAGAGCTTGCAGGTGGCTAGGGTACCCCACACCCAGAGATACGGATAGCATTCGTCCATACACGTGTCACCATCCTAATGCCTCATCCCCTCTTATACATACAGGGAAAATGGTCACGGAAAAGGGGGTTTCTCTTCTCTCGCTCCTCCTCCCCTAAAGCCCAAAAAAGAGAATACAGCAGGCAAGAGTCTCTTGTGCTTACTGCTCTCCCTCTCTCTTCACCTCTCCGGAGTACTGACTTGGGCGTCGGAGACTTCTCCTCGGAAAAAGACTCCGGGGACTTCCTAACCCCTGTTTTCTGAGTATTTCAGGCAGGCTCTCCTGAGGAGTCTCCGCTCCAGGCGCTCCCCCACACCAGAAGCACTCTCCGACTTCACCTCTTCACGGGAAGTAACTGCTACCGGCCATGGTACACGGTCCACACAGAGCACCTCCTCTCTGGACTCGCCCACCTCCCCGGAAACCCCCTGCTGCACTTATCACGACACTCAGTGGATTTACTATTGATGATGGCCCCCGCCGCCATCAGTAATTAATCATTAAGACAAAAAAAACTCTATTTTAATATCCTAACTTTCTTCGTTCGATAACTTTGCCCCCAAACTTCCATCCATCCCACTTTACTCATTTGTCCTAATTCTCTTCCATTCATCGCCTTAACTCCTACCCAGTTTATCTATTTCTTAAAAAACCTAGAAATGAACCCAGAAACCCCAGTTCATTACCAACCTTTGTCGTTGGTCATCAAATCACCACTAGCCCATACTATTTCTCACCAAATTACTGCCCTCTCGGATGATGCATCAAATCACCATTTGATCCCTAGTTTTCTCACATCCGATAGGATGCCATATTGAATTACCGCCCTTTCAGATGACACTTGAATCATCGTCCAATGTCCTCAATTTCTCACATAATCATTCTCGAGATTTCCTTCTTTTGACGACCATCAAAGTTGGAGGAGGAAAAATAGAAGCAGCCATACCTTTTCCATTCAACAAACACATGACCCTACATACACTTGTCCATTTGCACAAACATACTTCCATTCGTTCTTTCGGTCAAAAAAGAGATGAAGAAATAAGTGTGATGGTAGAAGTAGAGATAGGTACAATAAGTGGAGGCGGACGCAAATATAGGTGCGACAAGCGGTAGTGAAGATAAAAACTGGACCTAGGAATTAGGATGGCAACAAAACTGCTAGAACTAAAAAGGGCGTACAAAAGAGGCTGCTGATTTAATCAAATTGTTTGGCGTATTTCTAGTTTAAATTTGTTAGGTGATTTTCCTTTTTAAGATTAATTGATTTGATTTGAAAGATTTTTAGTAATAAAGGGGCAAAGGTTTTACGGAAGAAATGTGGGAAGGCAAAATCATATATATATATATATATATATATATATTATGGTAATGGTGAATAACAATATTAATTTGGCAGTGGTAAGTATAGGCATTTGAAACAGTGAGGACAAAACTATTGGTTTGGCCAAACCTTAGCGGGTTTGTAATTTTCCCTTGCTAAAAGGCCTTTATTCTTAGCTTGGCAGTTTCTCAATATTCTTCGATTAGGTTAAGTTAGCTTTTAAACCAATGCCATTCTTTTCTTGGTAAAAAATTTGAACTCTTATCAAAGGATATTCTACTTTGATTAGTAAGAGTGTTTTTGCCTCGTAAGTGAGGGAAAATGGGTTTCCTTTGTCAACTTCCTTGGTGCCATGCCGTAATTCCATAACACACTTCATATTCTCCAGGCCATTCTCCCTTAGTTTCACCTAACCACTTCTTCATCCCATTTTTCAAGATTCAATTAGACACTTTTATTTGCCAATTACTTTAAGGATGTGTTACAGGAGCAAAGTGTATCTTGATCCCGAGGTTGTTTGTGAATTCTTGGAATCTTTTATCAACAAATTGCGTTCCATTATTTTCCATCATTACCCTCAGGCATCTGAACCTACGAATGATATACTTCTAGATGAATTTTTGGATTTCTTTGGCCAATATACTAAGTAGTGATTTAGCCTTAATCCATTTTGTGAAGTAGTCAATTGTTGCTACATAGTACTTTACCTCTCCTAGGGCCGTAGGTTGAGGTCCAATGAGGCTGATGCTCTACACGATGAACAGACAAAGGTAGTAAGCCGAATTTACTACTTTGGATGGTGCTTTTTGTATCGAGGCATACATTTGGCATTTGTTGCAAAATTTGATCCATCTTCGGGTGTCTTTCCTAGGAGTATGCCAAAAGTACTCCTCCTGGAGAATCATTCTAGCAAGGACTTCATTACTAATATGAGATCTATATACTCCTTTGTGAAATTCTTTGAGAATACTCTCAATGTTCTTCTTCCCGATGCATTTTTGCAATGGATTTGGAAATCCTTGTCTATACAGCTTGTTGCTGATGAAAAAATATCTTCCAACTCTTTTTTTCACTCTTACAGCCTTACACAGATCTTTGGGTAGATGTCCTTCTACTAGGAAGTTTCGTAATAGGGCTTGCCAACCTTTGTCAATGAGCTTGATGCACAGATTGCCAATGCTAGAATTTTCTAAGGTTACCCTATATTCAAATTTGCTAACACATCAGCCTCGACATTTTCCTTCTAAAGTACTTTTTCTGTATCTGGTCGAATTTCTCCATTAGCTTTTTTGCGAGGTCAAAGTACTTTATGAGTCTTGATTTTTTAACCTCATATTCGTCCTTTAATTGCTAAATTAGTAGTTGGGAATCACTACATGCTAGGAGGGTTTTAATATTGATGAGGCTAGCAATTAAGGCCTCATATTCGATGACATTGTTTGTTATTGGGAAGTCAAATTTAATTGAATTTGAAGCCTTCATCCCTTTGGGACCCTAGAGAATGATTCCTGCATGTTGGTGGTTGGCACCGAAGGTCTCATCAACAAAGATAGTGCATTTCAGATTTTCATATTTAGGAGCGGACATCTTTTTTTTGGCATTTTTTGGGAGCTCAGTAATGAAGTCAGCCAAAACCTGTGCCTTAACAGCCTTTCTCAACTCATAGATGATAGTATATTCTTCAAGCTTGATGCACCATTTAGACAAATGTCCCAAATGATCCACCTTTTTCATGATGTCTCTCAATGAAAGACTACTTTGGACAATAATCGTATGATGCTAGAAGTATGGCCGAAGTCTCTGCCCTACCAACACCAAGGCATATATTGCCTTTTGCAAGATCAGATAGTTGACTTCGGCACCTTATAAGAAGTTATTGACGTAATACATAGGCCACTATTGTCCATCATCCTGTTCAATAACCAAGATAAAACTTACTGTCTTTTCACTTACGAAGAGGTAAAGCAAGCAGGGTTTCTTTTTTTTTTTTACTGCTAAAGGGTTAAGAGTTCGGCTAGGCACTCTTTAAATTTTTCCCAAGCTTCCTGAGATTCCTCATTCAAGCAAGATTGATCTCTACTTACCTCAGTGTCCATTTTTGTCTCCCTAGTCAAGTTTTAAAGAAGGAACGACATCGGTTCACTATATTAGGCGATAAAACAACGACTGCCGGGTTATTCTCCTAGTGAGTCTTTGTATATCCTTGATTGACTTCAAGGTGCAAAATTTAAGGAGGGCCATGATTTTTTCTGATTTTGCATTTATTCCTCTTTTAAAAACCATAAAGTCAAGGAACTTATTAGTCTTTATGCTAAGCATTTACTTTTCAAGGTTCAAACGCATGCCAAACTTCTTTAAGTGTTGAAAGGTCTCTCTTAGGTCCTCAATGTGATATCTAGAATGTCTACTTTTGATGATCATTTCATCAACGTAAACTTCCATGTTCCTTCCAATTTGTTGGGCAAATACTTTGTTCATTAATTGCTGATATATTGCTCAAACATTTTTCAAGCCAAAAAACATTCATATGTAATAAAACATTCCTTCATCGACTATGAAATATGTCTTTACCTTATTTATTGAGTTCATTTGGATTTAGTGAAACTCACTAAAAGCATCTAGGAAACTTAACATCTTATATTCGGTCCTTAAATATACTAAACAATTGATCAAAGGCAGGGGGTAAGAGTCTTTTAGGTAGATGTCATTAACCTTGATGAAATCAATGCACATCCAAAGTTTATCACTCCCATCTTTCATAGCAATCACCATATTACTCAACTGGCTCAAATACCTTACTTCTCTTATCACCCCCACTTCTAAGAGTCATTGAATTTCTTGTTTAATGAAGGCTCTTTTATGGAGAGTGATATTATGTTTTTTCTACCATATTGGTCTTGTGTTGGGATCTATTATAAGGCTTTGCTATATGTTGTCTAGACTAATTCTACGCATATCTTTTGATGAGTATATGAATAGGTCTTTATTTGAAAGCAAGAAAGACATAAGTTTGGCTTTCTTCACTTTGGGTGTGTACTTCCCGATCTTGGTATTTTGCCCAAGAATTAACTTTAAGCTCTCAATTTTTATTCCTTCACCCTCATTCTTAGCAACCTCAATGGGTGGCTCAGATAGTTTATTAGTCTCATATGAAGGCTTTACATCTAAGATATATGCACAAATATTGCTTGGTACTCAATGAGCCCTTGCGAACACCTTTCTTACTTCAGCTTGGTTAATGTAGATGTATACATCCCCTTGTTTAATTTTAAATGTCATAATCAGATATTTGATGTCCATCTTCAAATGAAGGTTCCCTTGAGTTTACCCGTCGTGGATGGCATTGTAGGGGGACAATACATCTATGATGATGAATTTCATCATAGCTAAGGTGAAGAGTTCGGCACCATCCTTCATTGACCTCTTTCGCAACATTAGGGGGAAATCGATCCATCCAAGGATGGGTAATTTTTCAGGATCAACCTCGCACATGGGTGATGACATTGATCTGAGCCTTTTTGGATGAATACAATCAACATTAGAGCTACCATTGCATAAGACTTTCCCCACGTCCCAGTTTCCAATGCGGGCCATGATTAAGAGAATATCAACATATGAGAATTTGATGTTTGATCCATCCTTCCTTATCTATTTATTCCTCAAAATTTTGAACTCCATTAGCGAGATCTTATGCCCCTTTATCTTCCTTTTGACTGAAGGGAGTTTGGTGGCTATAATGTGAATGACCCTAACTAGAAGAGGAAGTAGCCTTCAATCGCCTTTCCCGTAGAACTCTTTTATAGTGTATAGAGGACCTTTCAGCCATTCATAGAATAATTGTGACTTGCACCAAAGTACTTGCATTATTGCCAACTAACATAGTTTTGAAGAGACCCATCATTCTCCTAAATCACAATAAACATTTGTATGGATATCTTTATTGTTAGGTAACTTCCAACAAACTTAAAGCATTTGCACAACGTCACATCATTCAATCCATACAATATCGTGCACATTTTGAACTTGCTGAAACGCACCTAAGGGTCATTTTTCCCATTATAGTACTCCAGGCATAGGAGCCTGAAGTCACTAGGCATATGGGCACGAGCTATTATCCGGATGAATGGAAACTCGTTGCCAGCAAGGGCTCCTAAAGGCCCGGATTATACGGGCTTTCTAGCCATTGGCTTTTCCAGCTTGTCGATCCTTCCGAAAAATTCTTCCATGAAAGTGCCATTCGAAGATGACTTTTTCTCATGATTAGTGAGGATCTAGCCCAGGTGAGTAACGTCGTCGTTTCAGCTAGTAACTCCCCCAATGAGGAAAAGGTACCCTATGACTAGGAAACCAACATTCTTTGGAAGAAAAATGATTTTCCTTTCATTTGTTTTTCCAGTCATAAGGAGGAATTTCTTCAAGGGAAGATGACTCATGAGTACTCTCTTTCAAGTCTTCTTTATGAGAAGAACGACATGTTGAATAAGGGGACGTCTTTGGAAGGAGGTCTTTCTGGGCAGATTTGGCCTGACCTAGGTACGAATCTAGTTATAGTGTCGTTTCTATGATGATGGACCATTGGAAGTCGCTCAAGAATCCCCTCATTATGGTGAATAGCTGTTTGTCTTCTATGATATAGGTATCTCTAGGAATAGTAGGATATGCCTCTGTTTGGGTGTTAGAAAGCCTCTTATCCTTGGAGCTCATGTTATAACTACAGCTATCTATAGTTGGGTTCCTACAAATAGCACCAAATAGCGTCAGTTATCCTCTCCACTAGATGTAATCATCATTTTTGGCATTTCAACAGTGATGATCCGATGGAGAAAACTTGAAATAACAAAGAAAGGAAGTGACGTCCTCGGATTTTTCCAAGGTGGAGAGCCTTTGATGCTCTAATCAAATAAAGTATGAGGAGAGGAGTAAGGTAGAGAATGTAAGCGGTAGAGCTTGGGTGCCTTGAAGTATAGAGCTACATCATATTTTTGGGGCAAGGAATGAGTGTACTGTTATCAATGCCCTAGTGCCAGATAGGACGTGTGACCAATCGGATCTGGATTTGTGGAGACCATACCCAGGCACACCCTCTGCAAGCCATTGTTCTGACACTTGAAACCATCATCTAGGCGACACTATTCAATGGACGGGAGTAACGGCCTTTATCGTGTCCTTATTGGGATTTTGGGAAGTAAGTTTGAGGTGCCTTGGATAGAGCTTATAGAATGAAGTGTCATGGTTGGGATATTCTGGCCGGGGTAGATCTTGAGTGGGGTACCTCGCCCATCATACGGGGTACGTTCTTATGCCGAGGTCCCCTCTAAAACATGCTGCATTACTCTATACAGGAACTAGCTGAGGTCATTCAAGGGAGATTGGGGATAGCCAAGGTAAAGTGGTGGCTGAGATAGTTGGAAGTGGTCTTGTCCGGGGTTATTATAGGTAAGGCCTTCTAAGGCTACTACAGCCACAGTTAATCCCGAGGGTGGCCATCTCACCGACAATCCAATATATATACGTGTGCACACCCTTTGATGCTTTCCGGGAACTGGGAAGTTACTATAGTTAAAAAGAGAGAAAAACAAAAGCTAAAGCAAATGACATTGTGGAACGAATTAGCCAATCCGGCGATTCGGTCCGACGTGAGAAAAGGTGCGGCGGGTCTCGGCTTTCACGCGCTCTAAACACGCACACCATATTACCGAAGTGAGCGTGGGGGAAGCGCCGGCGTTCGTAACATATCAGAAACCTCAATCAATCCCGAACCGCCGAGGAATCCAAATCGACCCAATATCCGACATCTATATATTTCTTCCTGCCTCCGATTGCTCGCACTCTTTCCTTTCTTACGAGCGACACGGAGGATCCTATTGCAGCAGCAGATCCGATCTGGTGTTTACAAGGTCAGTTTCACGTCCTCGCTTCCTTAATCCCTATCATGCTTGGCTGTTTCCGAGCAAGGGTGCAATACAAACTTCACACTCTTCCTTTGCGGATTCTGGTTTAGTACCTTTAGGGAATTTATTTGGAGTATTGGTCTGGTCGAAAAGGAGAGGCGGTGGAGGAAGATTTATAGGTTTGATGGTGTTTTGGTTTTGTACGTTATGGCTAGGATTAGGATCTTCTCTGTTCCAACTTTTGTTTTTTTTTTTTCCAGTAGAATTTCGCTGCCAAAGGTGTTGATCCGACTGAAGGACTGCAACTTTTGAACAATTGTTAGTTAGTTTTTCCAGTGAGAATTCTTGTGCTCCTGTAGCTTACTGCTTTTTCTGCAAATGGACGTTCGTAAATGTGCTTATTTCGTGTGCTTTTTCTGCAAATGGGCTTGTATAGTTGTATTAGTTTTATATGTTTCGTCCATGGATTTGAGGGTGAAAGTACCTAATCTTTGGTCCAATATGTTTTTAGAAACCTTGGAACTAGTTACTGTTCTGGATGCTGCATTTGTATCTTGATTTTGGTATACTTGAAGTTGGAGTGACTTGGTATGACAGTGAAGATACCAATGTAGAGTTGGAGACTTTCAGCAGATTGACACGCTGTGATAAGGTCAAATGATCATCTTGGATGTGAAGGCTCATGAATGCTACATATGGTTCTAACATTACTGACTCGATAATTTTGCTGAGCTGTTCAAGTAGAATTCTTGTAGGAATGTTTATTCTCGGAAAGGGAATTCTCTACTAGATATCCCCTTCTGGTTGAGGTTTATCTGGAGGGTTGTAGATCATGAAAGTTGTCTCTATGTTGTTATCTCATCCATTTGAATGCCGATCTAGTGATTTGCAATTAGGTATTTTCTCTAGCAACTTACAAGTCGTTCGGATGTGTTTTTGATATTTAAAGAAGACAATTGTTGGACTGGAGGCCCTTAATATATCATTTTAAAAATTAAAAATAAAAGGGAACTGATAACCCCTTAAATTTTGCATTTGGTTGTGAATTTGATTTTGGGAGTCTCTTCAACAAAGCCTTTTTTTCTATAGCAATTTTAGAATTCAAGGTATATATGCAAAATAGAGATATTAAGTTTTAGACTGCTGTGTGGGATTAGTTGAGTAAGCTACTTGGACTTGGGAACTTTTCTACTGATAAAATTTTTCAGTTTTTTCTTTTTATATTTTTTATGATGGGGTGTGTTAGGCTCAAGCTGTAATGCAACTCAAGAGTGACACTTGAAGGTGTTGGTACCAAGCTACTAAAAGAACCTTCCCTTCAAAAAACTAATATCATGTGAATCAATGACTCACATATCGGATTAAATTAATAAGAACATGAGTGATAAGAGCTTGAGTAACATCAGCAAGAAATTGCACTAGCCTTCCTGTGCCTGCTATCGAACTCCAACCTACCTCACATGTTTGTTTATCTTTGTGTTCTTTGTTAAGTTTAAGATTTTATTCAACAGCACGTATCTTTTGTATTTCAATTTACAACTCTTTTTCAATAACCTCTGTGAGGTTCTCAGGACCAATCTTAATAAACATGGCTTGCAGGTTTTATGAACCTTACATCGTAGTGAAAGGTGTTTCAGTTTGGATATAACTCATCTCTACTGATTGAAGAATGGAAGACGGTTTATCAAGCTTCTGGGGTCCAGTCACAACAACTGAGTGGTGTGAGAAAAATTATGTTCACTCTTCTTATATTGCTGAATTTTTCAACACAATATCAAATATCCCAGGTATTGTCCTGGCACTTATTGGTCTCATAAATGCTCTGAGGCAAAGGTTTGAGAAGAGATTTACTGTGCTTCACATATCTAACATGATACTTGCGATTGGGAGCATGGTATACCATGCCACCCTCCAACGAATGTAAGTTTATACTTTCATTTTTAAAATTTATGTTAGCAACTATTTATTTTTCTCATTCACCTGTGCTGCAACTATTTATTTTAGTAGTAATGGAAGTTTAGAGTTTGGTTTTGAGGTCTTGTTAGTAAATAATCATTTTTTCCTTGCTTTTATGATAACCTCATCACTTGAAGGGCATTCTCATATATGGTGCTGCTACTAAAGATTAATTATCCTCCTTATCATTATCATAATTATCATCATCACCTTACCTGATTTCAGTGCCAATCACATTGGGGTTGGTGACTTTAGTGCCAATTAGTTGCATCAACTTGATAAATTGATGGAGAAGCCATACTAAAGATTAGTTAAAACTCTTGAATTTCTTCCTCCAATGTTTGGTTTCTTATAGCATTCTGTTTCTTCTGGGTTTTTTTTTCATTCTATTATGTGTTTCCTTGTTTTCCTTTTTACTTTTACTTTTTAGTAATTGTTTGGGAAATTTTTTCAATCTCATGACATTAGTTTAAGGATGAAATTACTGAATAACCATCATAACTTTCTAACAACACAGTGGGCAGTTGGAAAATTTTGTTAGCCAAAACTTGTAAACGTGCATTTAACACTTTATTTTTTATAACTTGCTTTTCTAAATTATGGAAAGTAAATAAATTCAACTATAATGCTAAAAGTATGCCATACCAGAGGGAGGAGAAATGGTGAACTGAAGATTGCTTTAAGCATGTTTTGTATCTGATGGGGCCTGTGGTCAATCTACCAGTTCTTAATGATCTTCTGCATGTGCGAATTTTGTTAAGGTTTGGAGTGTACATTATCATCTGGAGGCTATATCTGCATATTTACATATGCAGCTCTGTGCCACAAACTGTTGCTGATGCTGCTATTCTGTATCTGAATGAGCCACATAAACCTGTCTTCTCAACTATTGTTGTTATTTGGCTGCTAGAATGCAAGAGCTCTGTTATCTTTTGCGGATTCTTTATTTTTTCATCTGTACTTTGTATATCTATTCTATGAAACACGGTTATATTCTCATTGTGATTCCCGTTGCTGAAATGTGGATATGCTGAAACTTGTTTCAGGCAACAGCAAGGTGATGAAACTCCAATGGTGTGGGAAATTCTATTGTATCTTTACATCCTGTATTCACCCGATTGGCATTATCGAAGTACAATGCCCACATTCCTTTTCTTTTATGGAGTTGGATTTGCAGTGCTCCATGCACTTCTGCGCTTCAACGTTGGCTTCAAGGTGCACTATGTTATTCTCTGTCTTCTCTGCATTCCCCGGACATACAAGTACTATATTCACACCAATGATGCCTACGCAAAGCGACTGGCGAAGTTCTATTTGGTCACTATTCTTCTGGCATTTGGTTGTTGGCTTTGTGACCGCTTACTCTGCGACAAGCTTTCTCTTTGGTACTTCAATCCCCAGGGTCATGCTTTGTGGCATGTGTTGATGGGCTTCAATTCATATTTTGCAAATGAGTTCCTCATGTTTTGTCGTGCCCAGCAGCGAGGTTGGAGCCCAAAAGTAGCACACGTCTCAGGTTTCTTTCCTTATGTCAAGATCGAAAAACCCAAAAGCCTGTGAAGAAACTGCTGGGTATGTTGCACTTTGATCTCACACCTCCCATCAGTTGGAAAACAATTGTTGGACCAATGTGGCTTGAGTTTTGGAGGTCAGGGAGCATTAGCGATTAGGATTTGTGATTTTCCTTTTGTTTTAGGACGGTTTAAATGGTTATTTATTAATTGACTCTAACATTAGAGGGTTTTACTTCAGACAAAAGAATTAGTAGCTTGTCTGCTCGTGGCGACTGCTTCACTGTAAAACCGTATCATGGCTGCAAATGGTTTAGAGGTTGATTTATTCGGAAGTTACACACCAGGGAGCAGGATGTCTCTTCTGAGTTGAGGTTTGTCGGTGAAATGATCCCTAGTTCCATATTCGTTCTTTGTAGAGATCAGGATGCTAAAATCGGGACAAGATCTTTTTTTATTTGCGTAACATCGGGACCGTAAGGTAAGACCATGGATCATAATATCCTATCTAAAACTTAAAATTTCTTATCTCAATAATATAATTTATGTAAAAATTTAATTATATTGGATATTCAAGTAAAGTTCAAGTGTCATAATAATAATAATGTAACATAATTATTAATACAATATAAATAAAGTTCAAGTTTTAATAGATTATATATTAACATAACCATCACAATAATTAACACAAATTAAAAAGAAATTCATAAATAAATACATAACTTTGTTGTTCCGTCCACCCTCTATAAATACTTCAAATATGTCAATGACCGGGCCAGAGCAAATAGGCGTTGACTTAAAACTTTTTCTCTCAAGTATAACCATTACCATTGAAAAATAAAATAGATATACCATAACATTTAGTTATCATTCTGTTTTAGTTATATTTTATTTTATTCTTAAACATATTAAAATTATTTCATTTTGATCATCATCATATGAGATCTATTATCTCAAAATAATTGTTTAACACAAGCTTTTAATATTCTAATTTAAATATTTGTTAATTATTTTCTAATAAATTTAAACTGTATAATAATTTTTTTTACAATCAATAGATAATTTAGATTAGTAGATTTTTCTTCTTGAATGAAATAAACTCATAGATAGAGTTGTTTATCCAACCCACTCAACTTGCGGAACTGTATGAATCAAACCAAATAAATCCTAGAGTTTATGCGGGTTACGTGGCTGTTCGGTTTTAAAAAATGCAAACTAGTCATGATAACAGGGTAGTTGGAGTTTGGAGATGTAAAAACCAGTTAACCTAAACTGACCCTATTAATGAAGGATAAAGGTTTGTTGAACTAGTTTTTGAGGTAAATTCTTTTAGGGGTCCTTTAGCTTTTTTTTTTTTATTTTTTTGGTCCTAAACAAGTACCCTACCTTAAGTTTTTCCTATCGAACTACCCTATCTTATTATACGCGTCCCAATTGAGTATTTTTAGTCCATTTTACCGTTAAATTGAATGGAAATTGATGACCTGAAATTAATTAAGATTAAAATAAATATAAAATAGCAATTTTAGTCCTCAAACTTTTTCCAATTAATAATTCTAACCATGAAATTCTAAAACTAATTACTATACCCTGCTCTCTAATGTTCCTCTTTTCTGGAAAAAAAAAATGAGAACCAACATTGCCCCTTCCTCCGCCGATTCCAGCCCCTTCTCCGACGATTTGATCCTTCTTTCCACTGGACCTTCTCTTCGCCGATGAGCTCTTCATCAATGTCATCCTCCTCACTCTTGACCTCCTACCGCCGAACTGGCTTGAATCGGTCACCATCCTGACACCGAACCGCTCGAATCAGTCGTCGTCCGCTCAATCCCGTCGCCCCCCACCTTGAATCCTTTGTCGTCCACCTCGAATCTTTGCACAGATCTTCAACAAGAAAATGGGGCATGTTCATCGTGATTCAAATCTGAACGGGAATCCAACGGGAAGTCGCTCAAATCCGAGGGTGAGTGTAGGCAAGGGCGGTGATGTTAAAGGGTGGTGACAGCGAGGGCAGTGACTGAGGACAAGCATTGGCGATGGGAGCGCGAAGATCTGGGAGTCAGATCCAAAATCAATCTAAGCAACCCAACTCCTCGCCGGCGCTCCCCCTCCGTTGTCCTCCTTACCAGCGATCAGTCCATCCTTGCCGTCGTCCTCCTTACCGGCGATTGGTCCCTTCAAAATCCTCCTCGTCGGATTGGAGAGCGCTTGGTGTGAACATTAGATCAGAGAAATCTTCGTCCTCCCCGGCGGCGATTGGTCCTCCTCGTCGCAATCCCTTATGATTGGTGTGAACATTAGATTTAAAATTTTAATGTCTAAAATTCTTGATTAGAAAAATTTGAGGACTAAAATTAATATTTTACATTTATTTTAATCTTAATTAATATCTGGTCATCAATTTTCATCCGGTTTAACGGTGAAATGAATGCAAAGTATTGAATTGGAACGCATGATAAGATACCGTGTATTTCGATAAAACAACCTTAATGGAAGGTACTCATTTGAGACAAAAATATTAATAATAATAAGCTAAAGGGCCCGGAGGAATTTACCTTAGTTTTTGGAACATTTGCTATTTCTGCTAGCTCTTTGTATGTTTATTATTGCCATGAATTTTTGCGTATAGGTTATTTCGCTTGATTGTTTGTTTCTTTATGTGAATTTCAATCAAATTCAACTCTAAAGTCTAGATTAGGAGAGCAATGGAAGAGATAGAACTGAGACTTTGCTTTTTGTTAATGGGTGCAACCGACTTCATTTAACTTTTTTTTTTTCTGAATTTAAGAAGCTAACACGAGGTAAACTAATTTAGTTATGTAAATTTCCATGTAAATTCGGATTGGCTTAAGATCCGACTTCCAGATTCATATTTTAGCCATCACTTAATGCACCAGTAGGTGCAGTTTTTATGAAGTTCTCGTGCCTTTTGTTCAACCAAATGATTTTAGTTCCAGCAATTTTGTGCTTGAGCAGCATTGTTAAATAGGTTAAGAAATGAATGTGTTGCGATTCGACAAATCGTGTTTCGGAACCCTTTTTGCTTGTCAACAGGAGCAGGAATAGTCATATGGGACATGACAAGAAAAACTCCAGATTTACTGAATTTCAACATAATTGCCATTTCAAAAGAAGCTTGAAGTGTAACTCAAGTTTCAATTTCTCATCAACTTTGTGGATGTTTGGCAGTAGCGGTGTAAACGAGCCGAGCCGAGCCGAGCCGAGGCCCAATGCCCTAAGCTTAAAACTCGGCTCGTTAAGGATTTAGTCAATTTGAACTCGAGCTCTAGCTTGACAAGTTTGGAAAATAGGACTCGAAACTCAGCTTGAAAATATTCGGATTTGACTTAGTGGCTCAATAAATTTGAAGTTTAATTCAAGGTTTGAGCTCAATTCAAGCTCAATTTAAGAAATTAAAATGAAAATTTTAGGGTCTATGTATATTAAAAATAAAATTAGTTTAGTTTTTATATTAAAAAATATTAAGTTCATTAAATTTGATAAGAGTTCGAGCCAAACAGTATCAGGCTTGAAGCTCAGCTCTTTAAGAGTTTGAATTTATAATGAAGCTTAAAGCTTGGTTCGAAGCTCATTAGGCTAGGTTTAATAACAAAAAAATGGAGCTCAAGTTTTAATTATTCGATAAAAAGTTTAGCTCGTTTCCACCCCTATTTGGCAGGAGTTTATACATTTTGCTCAATTTTGAGAGCATACCCCTTATTGAGATAGTACTTAGGATAAATCGGTCATACTGAATTGACTTAAACCACTTTCTATGCAGTTAAAATTTTAATCGGGTTTGAGGTATAAAGTGCAGTTCAAGTACTAGATTGAGTAACCTGGTCAACTATGCCGGCCAAATTAGGTTTAAAGTGAACCCAATCATTTAAATTATCAATTTTTTTTCTGTAACACAGTTATTGAATAATTTAAATTATAATCTAACAAATTACCATCAGAAAGTTATTTTGAGTTAGCAAATTTCATCCAATTAAAGACAAGAATAAAATGTTTTTAATAAATTTAAAACCAAAATGAAACTTTTTTAATATATTAGGGACTAAAACACAATTCTTAAAAAAAATAATCAACACATCCTTTTAACAATTCTACAATCTTAGTCACAATCATACTATAATCCTACCATATATTCAATCTTACAATGTTTTGACAACATTTTATGGTTCAAGATTATAAGAGCGCGTGATCCTACAATCCTGAACAGAATCTTAACAAGCCGGTAGAGATGGAGAAGAAACTTTTTTCCAGGATGCTTAGCTTTTAAGTTCTACCGAAACAAATGTAACCTTCGAGGTACATAAATAAAATAAAGAAAACAAATGAACAACAGAGCCACGCCATATACCATCCGATGGCGTTGAGAGGACTTCAATTCCTGCCTGGAGAATCACATTTTCACTGGTAATCAACAGATTGGTTGGACTTGGATTTGTGAACTCCGCATCCAACAAAGAAACATGGGGTTGCTCAAACAAGGTAGTGTTGCAAGCCTGGATGGCTGGATCACCACCTATAAGGATGATCATTGATCAACCTGTTTATTATATTCGCTTACCTTATCGGGAAAGGGATAGCAGGTGAAGAAAGCATAGCCAAACATCTCCAAAAGCAGTGCTGACCACGGTTAAGTTACAGACAGGGTCTAGCACCCTACTAAGCTCCTACCAAAGCATCAAGTCCTGGTTATTCTAATGACACATTCATATTATGTAATCTGAGGTAGGGGACTGGGGCAAAGGGGCAAACAGAACAAATCAGAGAGCTATGGTGTCGATGAGGGCAGCCTCAATCCTCTTTACTAGATCCTTTTCATCGATCCACAAGGAACTTTGCCGATGCAAAAGCATTTTTGCCTCATTTTTCTTCTCCTCGTGTTGCTTTACTTTCATTCGCCAGTTTTCAAGCTTTTCTGCCCTTTCTTTCAACTGCAGCGGCAAATAGCTTGAATAAGCAACGATAAATCATTAAGAACCCAGGCATTTGCCTGAACAAACGGGCTCACTATTTGCGTACCAAACACACATATGGACCCATGTTCTGAACTAATCTACCAAGTTTATTTACAGTCGCGGCACATACAGTTACTAAAATCTGGGAATTGCAGGAAGCAGTAGCACCACTAACATGCTGCTTGATGAATCTATTTACAGTCATCCATGGGCTAAATGACAAGACTGCTCTCAAACATTTGGCTGACAGTCCGATTAAAGTAAAAACATTTACACAAAAAAAAACAAAATAAAATAAAAGGAAATAGATTCTATGACTTCTAATTAGCTTCAACAGCTCTACAAAGATTCCCATAAAATTGATCCTAAAATGTCTACGGACTGTCCATGACTTGCTTCTTCCAAATTGTTTCTCATTATTAAGGAGGATGGTGCTAGACATCCACAATTTTCTCCAAAATTGATTTTATCAATTGATATGGTCGTTAGTAACTAATTTTTCATTTAACTCTGAGATCCATCTAAATTCAAAACAGTCATCAACTGCATAACACATAGGATACTGTAAAAACACTTTGGTAAAGTCGATGTACATCTAGCATTTTCCTATTAAGAAACGGGGTCAAATCTTATATGTAGAATGTAGCTTTCCCATGGGAAACACTATGCTTACTGCTCAGAAGGCTAGATAAGTTGCCCTGCTACAAAATACTCTCAAAGGCTAACCTAAAAGTTCAAATTGATGGCACGACAGGTGCAATCTCTATAGTAAAAAGATATATTTCAACATAGACCTCATGGACTAGAACGTCTTAGGTTCTCATATAGATTTCTACCATCTTAACAAAGTTTCCTTTGCTCAGACGCCCTATAGTAAACCCTACGGCATTCATGATGATAATACCACCGGCATTTTTCCAGAAGATCCCGAAAAGGAGTTAAACATCAGGATCGATGTTTGTATACGATTTCAAAATATCCAATTCGTATGTCTGGATTCTTTTCCGAGATCTTCTCAAATTTCATCCCTAGAGCTCTCGTCTTGTTCAGATATATCCGAAGAGGGATTGAAGGATATTCGCAGATCAGGCGAAAATAATTGAAGTCTTCTAACCAAAACAAGGCATACAAAGAACTAAATTCACAAGAATAATCGAAACAAAGAGATTGAATTGAACCCCAACAATTAAAGGCGCAGAAAACAAAAATTACCAGCGCCTGACGGAACTCCTCTTCAGCGACCTTCCGCTCCTCAGCCCGAAGCTTAGCGGCCTCGGCTTTGAGCTTCTTGCGCTCCTCGTTGGCGATTCTGATGGCCTCTCGCCTAGCCTCCTCCTTCTGCTGTTTTTCGATCCTCAAAAGCTCCATCTCGTGGATGTATTGTTTCCGAACCTCTTTGAATTGCTTGGCGTAGCCCCTCCGGAGGAGAGCGAGCTTCTTCTCGGCATCCTTGGGATTCTTCGGAGTCTCCCAGCTACCGAGGAAGGAATTTGGCTCCAGGAACTTGTGCGTGTGTTGGTGGCTTCTGTGATGGCTGGGCTTCGTGCAGAAGGAGCGCAGTAGCGGTTTCGTTAGGGTTTTCAAGGAGGACGATCGACAAGAAGTCGCCATTCCCGGGAAGAGAAGGATCGGCTCACACCGCAGTGATGAGCAACTAGGGAGGGCCTTTTCGCTGATTTTGGTGGTTTTAGGGTTTATCTAATCTAATTTTTCATTTCCTCCCCCTCTGTTTGTTTTTTAAATTATGGTCCCCAAACTTTTTCATCTCGTTTTAAATTTTAGGGGTGAAAGGATAACTTGAGACTTGATTACCAACCAAAAAATATTGGGTTCAGGTCAGTTTTAGAAAAGAAATGTGTTTGATTTGACCTAACCTGGCCTGATTTTGTGTTGCTAAAGTCAGTTTTCAGGTGATAAACACAAATTTGTTTAGGGTGGAGGATTGAGATTGTAAGATTATAAATAGTGGGGGCTTAAGTGGCAAGCAGAGGTAGGGGCGTAAGTCAGGTCAGAAATGTTGGATTCACGTTAGACCTCGACCTAAATTATGCCTACTCTTCTTATTATGTAACCCCGAATCAACCTATTTATGTATAGAACCTAACACGACCCAAACCCTATTAATTCGGGTTTAGCCCGATTCTTCTTTCCATCGCCTAAAACAACAAAGAAAACAAAGTCCAAACTTCAGCGATGGTGGGGATAAGAGGGGGATAGACAATTTGAGAGTGAGATGACAAGGAGAAGATGATGCGATACAGACAAGGAGGACGGCAGGCTGCGAACAGAATAATAAGGCAAGGCGACGTTAGAATGATGCAGCAGAGATAAAGAGGATGACAAGATGATGTGGCGAGGATGAGGAGGACAACACAGTGCTCACAAAAAGGAGGATGAGATGACACAACGAGGATGATGGGAGGATGCAACAAGGATGAAGGTGTGGCTGGACAAAAAAGGAGTGAGCCAAAGAAAAGGAAGGTGAGATACGAGAAGGGGAAGAGATGAGAGTGAGGCGACAAGTGACTAGGGTTAAAACAAAAAGGTGAGCCATTTTGAAATTACACTCTTGAGTCTCTTATCTATCCTCTGCCTAGGGGGTGAAAGAATAACCTAAGATTTGATTATTGACCCGAAAATATCGGGTTCGGGTTAGTTTTGAGAAATAAATGTGTTTAACTTAACTTCGACCCGACCTGATTTTGTGTTGATAAATTAAGTTTTGGTTTAATTTGATAAATACGCCCCCTTGGTGTGGGCGCAGGGAGCCAGTTGCAAAAGCTCCTTAGTGGAGCTAGACTTGGGGAAGAAGGCAATGACATTGGTTGTAGAGAGTGCACTAATGCTGTTGTGCAGGGCACCAAGAAGGGAGAGGAAGATGGACTGGATGCCAAGTGAGACAAGGGTCTGAGAGATCTTGTGAACAATGAAGCTGGATTTCTTGATGCTGGAGAAGAAACTTGTGCCTTGAGATTTAGAGAGAGTTTGGGTGAAGTTGAGGGTGTAGGTGAGGTTGAGATGTTGGAAGAAGTAGTTCAGACTATCTTGTTGGGGTTCGAAGATGTCTAATTGGGGTTTCTCTTGTGATGACGACAATGGGTTAGCTAGCACCACAGAGAGAGATCACATTTCTTGGCTTTTGGTGGTGCTCAAGTATGGGTAGGGAAGTTGGAATGCTTTCCTGTGATGTGAAGTGAAATATATTCAGATCAAGAAGGTGAAGAAGGTGAAAGGGCAGCAATTGATGGTGGTTGGAACATTAGATAAAAAAGTTTTAAGGCTGCTATGATAAAGATGAAGTTTTCAAGAGGTTAAAACTAGTTGTTTTTCTCTATAATCATATGTTGATATGACATTTTTCATCCAGACAAAGGGTTAAAATATAACGTTTTAACGAGGTCAGGTCAGGGAGTTCTTACCAACAAAATAGAAGTCAGGTTCTAAAAATAAAATAATAATTAAAGGTTAGGGTCATGCGTGCAGTTTACCACTTTAAAATCCTATAAAAATCCTCAATCCGGGCCAGGCAACCCGATGCACCGCGGGCCCCGCCAGCGGGATCCATGAACCATCTCCATTCTCTCCCTCCCTGAAAAACAGTCATTTCGTCACTCTTGTTTAGTTCATAGAGCTCACGCCAAATCTCAGATCTCGATTCCTTTCACTTTCTCCAAATCATGAGGAGGTACGTCCCGGAAACGCCATTTCTCTTCGTCCAGATTTTCCCGGAAACATTAATTTTCTGCTCTCAATTGTTTTGTCGCTCTTCTAATTTCTACTCTTCCACCGTTTCCAGGCCAGGTCTCCACCGGCCGCACGCCAAGCAAGGAGCAAGAGGAATGCTGGCCAAGCTCTCTGTCGCAGGGCTTGTTGTTCTGATCTGCTCGCTTTCCCTCTTCTTCTCTGCAACCACGACCGGGACTGTTTCGTTTAGGGAACCCTCGGAGGTTAGGTCAAATTTCTGATAGTATCATGGTTCTGTGTTTGATTAATTTCTTATTTTAAGTTCAATTGCTGAAATTTTAGAGTCTTTGTTCCTTTTTTGGTTATTGCTCGTTGTTCTGGCTTTCTAAGTTTTTCGTTTATTGTATCTTTGAGCAGCTTAATGTAGAACAGCTTTGGGAGAATGCTAATTCTGGTGGATGGAGGCCATCATCTGCGCCACGATATTACTGGCCCCGTGAGTGCTTGTTTTGTGTTTAAACAGAAGAAGAATCTGAGTGACTGTTCTGTTTCTTAGGAGTATGCAAGAGTTGCTAATTTTCTTTTTCTTTTTGTTGTGATCCGTGGTGATGTAACAGCTCCTCCTAAAGAGACCAACGGTTATTTACGAGTTCGTTGCAATGGTGGTCTGAATCAGCAACGTAGTGCGGTTAGTCCCTCTTTCTGGCAGACCTGCTTGTATATCTTTGGGAGTCTGGTTCTTTGAAAATAATTCTGTGTATCTCAACTTCTGTTCTGGTACTAAATTTTAGTTATCCTTGGCCTGATGCTTGTGCCTCGTGAGATTTATGTTTTTTAAATAAATTGTCTATGGTATGGATAGAAGTTGTTTCACTGACATCTTTTCAAATAAACTAATTGATGTTACTTTTGGCTTTTTAGATTTGCAATGCAGTTCTTGCTGCACGCATCATGAATGCTACTCTTGTGCTGCCCGAACTGGATGCCAATTCCTTTTGGCACGATGACAGGTACTTTCTTTTAGTGATTTGTTTCCTGACTTAGCTAATACGGGAGTTTCAGCCAAAGAATGAATAACGTTGAACAGTGCTGCAGTGTCTATAACTGCTGCAGCTGTAGAAGTTCAATTGAACCACATTGCACTTGATTAAAATGGAAGAAGCTGCACAAAGGCCTGTTTACAGCATACTTGAGGAGCAAGTTAAGAAGTCTAAACACAACGAATGCATGTATGGGCTGTGCATGTGGGCCAAAAACTTATGAATCTAATTTTTGTTTGTTATCTCTGTCAGCTAAATGTTTGTGCCTTTTGATGGTTCAATTCAGTTCTTTTTCTAGCCAATTTCCTGTATTTTCGTTCACAGAATGCCCCTGCCTAGGTGCTTTAATTTAGAATTCAGTTTCAGGGAGCTAACAGTAATTGACATGCAGATGTACAACGAAAAAAATGCACAAGTGCCTTCTTTCCTGAAGAAGCTTAAATATACAGTGTAGATGTGGAGTCATTTGGTTCAGTTACATATAGAAGCTCCCAGCTGATGTTTCATCCATTTGCAGTTGATTATTGTAGTTTATTTTAGTAAATCATGTAACTGTTGCCCTACTATGATCAGTGGTTTCCAGGGCATATATGACATTGAGCATTTCATCCAGACTTTGAGGTATGATGTGCGAATAGTGGAAAGCATACCTGAGATTCGCAAAAAAGGGAGAGCCAAGAAGATAAAAGCTTACCAGGTAGGAAATTGAGATGCATTTCTTCAATACCCTCTCTCTCTCTCTCTCATTTTTTTAATGAAAAGATGTGAGCATGACAGTAGTTACTCTTTGAACTCTTTTCTATACTTTCTCAGCTCCGCCCTCCAAGAGATGCTCCTATTAGTTGGTATACGACAACTGCACTGGAGAAAATGAAGGAACATGGTGCCATTTATTTAACACCATTTTCACACCGTCTTGCTGAGGAAATTGACAATGCAGAGTATCAAAGATTGAGGTGCAGAGTCAACTATCATGCATTAAGGTTTAAACCACACATCATGAAGTTAAGTGAATCAATTGTCGAAAAACTTCGTGCACAAGGTCACTTCATGTCAATTCATCTTCGTTTTGAGATGGATATGTTGGCATTCGCGGGGTAAGGTTTTCGTTCCCTTAATTGCATTTCTATCGATGTTCATTTCCATGAGCCATTGAATAAACTCTAAGATCTAACAACTATCATTAAGGGCTGCTTATCCTGATCTTTTATCAGTCTCTCTGCCCCTGAGTGTCATGTGCAAACATACTTGAAGACTTTCTGCTAAAAGTTCAGCATGGGAACATTAGTCATGACACAAAATAATTATACACGTTATGCATTCGATTGCAGTTATTCTATCATTTATCATCTAAAAGAGAGATTTCTGAAGAGGCACAGTTAATAGCTTTCCTAATGCAAAACAAAAGCTGTAGAAAATTAGTTAATTAATACAATCCGATATTGTCTCCCTTTTTATATATGCTGGTTCAATTTTTGTTGTCTCTTTTGGTTGTGAATAGGGTTTCAACAATAAGATGCAGTTCTCATATATTTTTGGTTCCATGCTTCGTCTTTTGTCTTCATGAAATTGATTCAAGTAAATCTACTAATATAAATGGCTGCCTTAGTCGAGTCATGAGCATGAATGATTTGCAGGTGCCTTGATATATTCAACCCAAAAGAGCAAAAAATTCTTCGGGATTATAGAAAGCAAAATTTTGCAAACAAAACTCTCATATATAAAGAAAGGCGAGCGATTGGAAAGTGCCCGTTAACCCCAGAAGAGGTACATTATTTCTGCTTATATTTTGTACAACATTTCAGTTCCTCTTCTTGCCTTAATATTCAAACAGTAGCTTCCTAACTTGTCAGTCCGGAGGGTGGAATGAAACACATTGTTCATATCTGTGGGCTCTTACATATTTTTTACATTCAGGTTGGCCTAATATTGCGGGCACTGGGATTTGACAATTCTACCCGAATATACCTAGCGGCTGGTGAACTTTTTGGTGGGGAGAGGTTTATGAAGCCATTTCGAGCTTTATTTCCTCGACTTGAGAATCACAGTTCTGTAGATCCCACAGAGGAGCTAGCTACAAACAAAAGAGGCTTGTTAGGCTCTGCAGTTGATTACATGGTCTGTCTACTTTCAGACATTTTTATGCCAACCTATGATGGACCAAGCAATTTTGCTAACAATCTCTTGGGTCATAGACTCTATTATGGCTTTCGGACTACAATCAGGCCTGACAGAAAAGGCCTTGCTCCCATATTCATTGACAGAGAAAATGGAAGAAGAGCTGGTTTTGAAGAAGCTGTCAAGCGTGTCATGTTGAAAACAAACTTTGGTGGGCCTCACAAGCGGATTTCCCCTGAGTCTTTCTATACAAATTCTTGGCCTGAATGTTTCTGTCAAACGTCACCACAGAACCCAGCAGACAAATGTCCGCCAGACAATGTCTTGGAAATTTTAGACAGTAGGTTGGGGAATCAAGTTGCAGATGATGGGGAATCCTTGGTCGAAACAAATTTAACAACCAGTAGAACAGAAAGTTAGATTTCTCAACCAATTGTGTGAATTCTTGTATACAGCTTCCTGGAGCTCGGGAAAGAAAAGGCATTTACTACATTGTCAAGCCTTCCAGGTAATCATTTTATTCATTATCTGCTTCCCGTGAATCCTTAACTGATCTAGAATGTATTTTGGACTTACTTGTAGATTAGCATGTCATGAACCCTTTGATAAGATAATCTTTTCGGTCTTGAGGTGATAATAGCCAGATAGTTCCAGTTACAGAACATGTCAAGTTGATGGAAAACAGTGTGGAAAGCATTGTACCTACTGTTTGGCACCAAGAGGGGCATACCCTCGCCAAAATTAGGAACAGAGGAATAACTGTCTACAGAGGAGTTCTCATGTTGCCCAACATAAAAATATCTAACCATCTTTCCCTCAGAAACAGACAAGGGTTGAGTCTATGTAACCTCCTTATGGTTTGTGCTAATTGGATTACCAAGTACTCTTTCTGTAACTATTACTTCCAAATGATTCTGGTTGCCTCCTGATTTATTTCCTCTCTGATCTTGGCTGCTGCTGCTGTCTACAAAGGAGTTCTCATGTTGCTGAACATAAAAATATCTAACCATCTTTCCCTCAGAAAAAGGCAAGGGTTGAGTCTATGTAACCTCCTTATGGTTTGTGCTAATTGGATTGCCAAGAACTCTTTCTGTAACTATTACTTCCAAATGATTCTGGTTGCCTTCTGATTTATTTCTTCTCTGATCTTGACTGCTGCTGCTGTCATTCATTGCCTTTCTCTTTTTCTTTATCTGCATGGAGCCGTTGTCAGTTCAAAATCTATTTACAACTTGGTCGTGTCGGTTTTAAATCTGCCCTTTTGTTATATTTATTCAGTATGTGCCCCTGAAAAGCATTCTGCTGGTTGTTGACCTGGAAGCTGATGAGTCGTGTAAACCTCTGTTTCATGCGTTCCCCACTAAAATATTTACTTGCAGTGCCTTCCCCTTTTCCAGTATAATGGAAACTGATTAGCAGAAAATGTCAACAGAGCCCTTTTTTTTTGTCTTTTAGCTTGGGAGGAGAGCAGTCTGACATCCATTTGTTTCAGATTGAAAACACTTCGTACAAAACACTTCGATTTGTTTGTTATTATCGTGCAGAAAGTTTGCAGGTGTACCTCACCTTAAGCCCTTGATAGCAGTTTCCTTTTTCTGCTGTCTATCAAAGTTGCAGTTGAACATGTTACTAACAATTGCTGTGTGGCACTCAACTCTCATCGTCGAGTGTTTGGTGCTCTACTGTATCTGTACATATGAGGTCAATTTACCTTAAATCTTGCTCCCTGATGTATGGCGTAGCATCTGTGCACATTTATAGCCATCTTAATGTCTCTGCCCATCCACTGTCCAGCGGTCCTGTTTTTTCTTCCGCCATTTTGTTTTGGTGATCGGATAATAGAATTTTGATAGCCGTAAATCGATTGTTTTTGCAGGTTTATGCTTCGGAGTCCGCTGGAGTGCTGACAGATTATACTCCAGATCAGTTCAAATATTTTGTGCGTGTGTAACCCATCAGATGGAATTTGTTATTAACCACAACCTGTATTCTGCCACAACAGGAAAGCTACTTCAGATATGCATACGCTGTCACGTTTCACTAGCTCTTTAAAATGAGAAACCAAATATCTTATGTCAGAACATTGAGTTCCAAAAGATTAATCTTTTGCTTGATTTTTATGTTCTGCTGCCTCCAAATGGTAAATACAGCTTTACCTTGTCATTTCACGAGGGTAATGGAACATATGCCGGACCTGTAAGGGAGGAAGCAAAAGTTGTGCCCATACATTGCGAAAAATAATGTTTTTTTTTTGTTTTCCCTTGATGGGAGAAGGCTAATTAATTTGGAAGGGAGACAGATTCCAGTATGTTAGCAATCATCCTTACAAATTTGTACAAAGGTAATTTACAAGCATAAAATTTCTGAAACCAGTCTTCTTTCTTCCTTAGTGGCAGACGGATTAAATAGCAAGCAGGAAAAGAAAGTTAAATGAAAAACCTAAGAAGAATGCTCCCGCAACTTGTTTGCAACATAGAGCAGATGACTGATGTTTGTTGAGGGATAGTTTTGGAGGAGCTTCAGATTCGACGTAAAATCGCCAGCCAGCAAGCGTCTACGTATGAGAATCAGCATTGCGCAGCATACTCTAAGCAATGTCTCCTGCTTGCCATGAGCATTTGTTATAACAAAATCAATCTTTAACTTATCCAAAATGAAGGGAAAAGTTCAGAGTCTAAGCTAGTTGGAGCCAACAAGACTAATTTCAATAATTCATCATTATATTATTATTATTTCTTTGTTTGGTACTGAAAATTATCTACAACTTAAAAACCACAACTACAAGTTTTTAAGGGTTGTTGAGGATCAAGGGAGGAGAAGGGGGGGGGGGGGGGGGGGGGGGGGGGGTGTCTGGAAGCAGGGCTGGCACTATGACAGGGCGATGCTCGTGCCAAGCAAGTTGGGAATGCAAGATCACTGTTATATTATTAATCCTCCTTGAAAATGTAAAGGTGATTACACGTTTTTCAAAACCATTTTCAAGACATTGATTTATCCTAGCTTCACAGGCTCCTAAAATGGCATAACTGTTGCACTATCAATGCGCCCAACTCTTCTTAGTTTACCCCAAATCTGAAACATCAAAAACTTCCCATGAATGATCACAGGCATAAAACCATCACCTGCTATTATTTTCATGCCTGTGGAGTTACCAACAAAACGATAACGTGGTAATGCAGGGTTTGATTTTCTGTTCTTTTTTAACAGTCAACGGAAAAGCAGCCACTCTCTAATTTTCAAATTAATCAATATCTGAATAGGAAAGGCAGACAAACACTTCCACATTACCTGTGGACCTTCAGGGTCGCTTAACAGTGTATCCCATATGTGAAGGCTGTCCGCAAAATTGAATTCTTGCGTTAAAAGGAGAGTAATCCACCTGAATGCATAAAACTGGGGGTTGACCTGTGCATTAATAAATACTCATTAGATACTCAGGTGAACCAGAGAACTGGTAGATAAGTGGGTTGGACAACATATGAGAGAATACCCAGGTGACAACACTGGAGCAGATGCAGAAGCCAAACTGAAACCTAAGCATTGTGAACTTAGCTTTATTTAAGTGTTTATTGTGATACTGTGTCAGGGTTTAGCTCCATAAATTAGATGAGACAATAAATGTTAAAAAGTTACTAAAAGCGTCCTCTTGCAAATTTTCCTTGTTTATAGAAGTAAAAGGAACAAAGGTTAGCACAAAAAAGGAAAAGAAAATGAAAGATCATAGTATTCAGACCGAACATAATTATCATACTGGAAATAATGTTAGCAATAAAATGTCATCCTGAGAAACCAAAATGTGCCTTTGGGCACTTCGAAGAAAAAAAGGTATTAGGTGTAAAGTGTGGATCAATATTGCTTTTCATTTAGTATTAGAAGACATTCAAACTTCTCAAGTTGGATCAAAGAATATTAGATTAACTTTTTCAGCAAACTCCTATTGAGTTTGAAGGCTTTTTTCAAAGTCTGAGAATGATGGAATATTAGACTGGTGCTTTTACTAGGAAAAAGCACAACTTGTCTAAATGTTACAAGGAAAACACCAAACTGGCTATTGAAAGTTGGAGCACTGTGAAAAAACGGAGTGGCCACCCCAAGGTGGTGAATTATGTTACCTTGGTAAACCATATGGAAGGGAAACAACTAACCAGTGATAAAGCAACACAGTAATGACTAACAAGGTCTGATATCATAGGACAAGCTCAGACCAGCCAAATCAGAAAGCATAAAAGGGTGACATATAATATACTAAAACAAAGTAGGATAATACTTTTGAATGCATGTCTGACCTTTGTTGTGATCTCAAGATGACGCCAAAGCTCCTCATCATGTTCCTTTAGAAGTTGGGATAACCTTGTCATTGTCGAACGGATTCCCACAACACTGTTGTCAAGTTGCTGACAAAAATTATCACGGAATCCACTCAAGAGCTCAACAAAACAAAAGAAAGTGTCTGCTTCAGCAGCAACCTGCAAAAGATAGAAACAGAAATGACGTAAGGAAAACATCAGAGACAGAAAAAGTGGCCATATCCTTGGACATACTCAACCTCCAGTATATGTATGAATGACATAGTAAACCACTGTAACTGCATCTTGCTCCAAAAAGTAATTTGGTTGATTGAACTTCGACTAACAGAACAAGTGTACCACAGAGATGAAGAATGAAAAAGGAAATAATATTAGATCTACTTACTGCCATTTCCTCATCAGGTTCATTTCTGAACACATAGAAAAGAGGTGCCAAAATTTCATTCATCCCTTGAACATATCTTATACCAGGATTCAACTTTGCAAAAACAATTAATATGCTCCTCAATGCCTCCTAAATTACAGAAAAATCACTAGGTCAAGTAACTGGCTATCAAGTACAAAAGCTAAACAGGAGGAAAAATAAATGATAGGAAACCTGATTCGATTTTGCAAAGGATGACTCGCCAGAGAAAAAGTGCATGTCTGGATGAGTCCGCATCACGTCTCGATCAATCTGTTCTATGATCTCTGTGTCCTAGAGAACCACAATGGCAATCAAGCGTTCAAGAATACTTGCAAATTTTTGTTAACATGCCAAATTTGAAATATCTATTCACATTACAGCAGCTACTGCACACACACACACACGCACACACACACACACTGTCTCAGTAAAAATTGAGAAGAGGACATATGCAAGTAGTTTGCTGGGACCAAAACGATTGCACAGCAATGTACATACAACAGCCATTTAGTCAATAGGATGGGGAACACTGCATTCCAGCTCCTAATATTACTACTACACGGTTCACCAACAGAAAATCCCACAAGCTCAAAGGTACATGTGATGTAAAATTACTTCTGGTAAGCATGGAGATGAAACTTCATGGACAAAAACAGGGGTTATAACCTCAACAAACTTTTTGCTTTAATACTGTTAAGAAAATCTCAATCTTAAACTCTAATAACTTCCAACTCCATAAGACTCAAAAAGCTTTTGATAATGATGCTCAAATCAGTAGATGTTTTTTGTTTTCCAATAACTAAATCAAATCAAACACTTTAATCATCCTGAAAAGATTTAATTTTTTCATAGAATTTAAGGTGCTTTAACTCATTTGCATCAGTGTTCATCTCCCTGTCCTATCTCTATTCCTTGACGCATACCATTATTGTGGTTGGTGTACAGATAGAGTTCAAAAAGCATGGTACAAATATATTTTTATGTCATTTATTTGGGACAAGAAAGAATTTACAAATGATCCTTGGGATGGAGAGAGTAAAATTCTTCAAGAAAGACAATGCATTGAATAAAAATAAAATACAACTTAACTACCATATACTATTGTAGTATTTTAACTTGCATATTGACTGGTATAAAAAATATGTATTTGAGTTACTGATAAATATATTCAAATTTTGGATAATTATTTTTTAAATAATATGTTTTTCATATGTATATGCAAACTCTCAAGTGTACTTCAGAAATTTATGCATTTTGTTCAATGTTAGCTTACAGAATTCTTCTTGCAAAGAATCCAAAAAAAACAAAATTAGATACTTTATTCCCCAGCCCCTTCAACAGTATCTTCAGACAACCATCCCTGAGTGGGCAACAAAGCAAACTTAGACACCTAATTCCTACACTCCACTAGCTGACAACCTTCCTTTTCAAAAATTAAACAGGTCCCAAAGCTTTTTGTGAATCCAGGATATAATAGTATGTTAATCTGATAATAATAAGAAGAAAAAAAATCAGGCTAAATGAAAGTTCCAACATTTATACTAGGTAAAAGGCTAAGTTCCTGAGACTTTTGGTTCTCAACAGCACTGTATATGTACATAATAGAACTTAAATTCCATGTGCAGATTTCCATGATGTATAAAGAGTCCCTGGACATTTGTCAGCTTGCATTTAAATTCACATCTCAAGCCTAAAAGCCTCTTAACTTTAGAACTATTTGGAAAACCCCAAAATCTTGTCTCCTGGTACTACCTGTTTTATCAAGTTTCAAAGTGAAGAACTAGACCACTGGGAGGACAAATTCCAAACAAATACTTGTTCTTATTATCTGAGCAATGAAGACAGATAAATAATGGCCAGCAAAATGGGTTTCAGGTAACCATGAAATGATACCTGAAAGAATTTGTTCCAGATACTTGTCTTTCCAAGGCTCAGAGGATGTTCTCCATGAGTTATTTCTGATCTTGATAGCATCCCACCGTTCTCGAGTTTGGATTCATCATTCTCAAACCCTGTGGACTTCTCCAACTTTCTTGCGATTTCTGACTGACTACCCACAGAAACATTCAGCACTAACACCATTACAGAAAAAAAGGGGGAAATAAACTCAAAAGATAGCAGCTACAACCTATATCCTCTTATCAAAGATGTGACATGATCCAGTGAAAAACTGTTTACAATATAAGATACATTAAAACTAAAGTAACACCCCTTTTGTTTTAAGCTAGTTCCCTAAAAATTATATTTATCATTTCGAAAATCATGTTCAAGGAAAGATCCTAAATATCCTCAGTTACTTTTCACCAAAGCTCATCTCATCCATGACCCAAATTTGTAGATATATAGCATTTCACGCCTTCAATCTACCCAAATAAAGCAGTCACAAATTGAAAGCACTAGTTAAACTCAACATTTTATCACTTCAGAAAACATTGAAACCAAAAATATTAAGAGCTGAGAATGCACCGGTTGCTATCATGTGTAAACAATTCAACAAGCATAATTAAGCATGACAACATACAGGATTCATCAAGAGCTCTTCCTTAAAGTGCTTGTACTGAGATCTCTTCTTAGCTAATTCAGACGACCACTGTGCACGATCAGGAGGCAAATATCCCAGTAACAGCTGCCAGAAAATCAACCAGCTCTAACTCATAATCATTCAGCAACAATTTAAATAACAAATACCCAAAATGACGCATGCAAAAACAGATTTTGCTCCATCAGAAATAGATTACTCAATCACAGCAAAACAGAAAGACGGACCAACCTTCCACATAGTGGACCTAATCCCAGCACCATCAGGAATACCTTGCGAAGCAATCCTCCGTAACTCCCGTACATTAATCACTTTCTTCGACAACTGCAAAGAGGGAAAAAGGGGGGAAAAAAAGAAGAAGAGAAAAGGTCACTGAAGATCAAACCAGCGCATGCAATGAGTACTTATCCATCGACAACGATGAAAATCTTTATAACCTCGGTCAGAAGCTGAGCTTGCCGAGAAACTTCCTCGGCGGATGTGTTGGTTTCTTCGCCGTTCCGATCTTCACTACCATTTCCATTACCTTTACCGTCGTTGCCCAACGGATCTTTCGGTTCTTCTATGGCTGGCGGAGGAGTAGGCTCTGGTCTCGAAACTGTCGGCGGAGGCTCGGGAACTGGAGGCCTGAGGGGGGAATCATCGGGGGTGGCGGCGGTGGAGTAGCGGAGGGGGCGATCGTCGCTGGGAGTGGAGGACCAGAGCGAACTGTTGAGCCAATCAGGGACGCTCTTCTTCACCATTGCGAGGGGTGGGTGGATTGGAATATATAGGCTTAGAGCAGGAAGGTGTTGGCAATAGAAGGAGGGTTTGTGAGGAAGAAGATTTGTTTGGGAAGAGTGATCTGGAAGTCGACAATGGAGTTCCCTCGTCTCTGCTTCGTTGAGGAACGATGGAAAGAGAGCTCCGGGCTGGACTGACGGCTCGGTGATGGAGAGAACCATGAACCAAGCCGGATGAAATGACACGTCACGTAACTTTCTTTGGTCTTAGGTGTTCTCATTTTTTTTTCTTTTTCTTTTCTTTTTGGGTTCCCCTGCAAGATCTCCTTACTTATTGGTTTGCCCCTACAAGATTTCTGTATTTTTTTCAATCAAAAAATAGCTCATTATTTTTAATTTTGTTAATTCTAAGATTTAATTAGTAATCACTTAAATAATTTTTAAAAAATATTAAAAATACCTAAATTTTTTAAAGAAAAAATAAAAAAATACATTTTGGCCTTCTTTAAATATGAAGTTTCAATTGGCACAAGAATTGAGCAAATAATCCCTATATAGTAAAATAACCACAAATAACATCTTTATGAGAGAGATTGTCTTGATTATATTTTTTAATATTTTATTTCATTCAATTAAAAGTTTTAGCTATCAAATTCAATTAACAAAGATATTTTGACAATATTAACAAATATTGAACTTTAACATGTGAAAATGTTTAAATAGAAAAAGCATTTGTTTAACCTGTATAAGAGTTGGCTTTTAATTTGATTCCAAAGAGTAACTCTTACACTATTCCATATTTTTGTTTAGTTATTATACTATGTACCTATGTCTAATTAGACATATTAATTCATCATTAACTCTCTATATATAATCCATTTGCGTTAAAAAAATTGACAAAATTGTCCTTCATCAAAACTTTCTCACTTCCTTTAAAAATTCTACCATCAATCCCACTTTTGCAGAGGTTGCCACTGCCATTGTTGGCACCGCTGCCACCACCAGATTCCATCATTACTCGTATCTGCATGAGTGTTAAAGACAAAGAAGCAATGTATCTAAAATAATTGGGAAAAGTGTATGAATAAGTATGTATAAGTGTCTGAAATAATATGCAGATTATTTATTCTCTTTCATAATATGTAAATAATTTGTTCTCATTGATAAAATGTAAATGTGTAAAAGTGTATAATTAAATAATTAAAGTGTTTACAAAAATATGTAAAAGTGTTTGAGTAATATGCTAATAATTTACTCCCTCTGTTTTACAAAAGTTGTCATCTTTACCATTCACAACAATTAATCTATGATTTTATTTCTTTTAAAAATTATTATAAAAATATGAAATTTTTACATGAAAATGAAACTTTAAAGATTCTAGTTTCTAAATATCATTTTTTAGAAATTTTTTTAATTCATATTAATATAAATATATTTAAGTCAAACTTCAGTCAAAAAAGGTAAAAAGGACAACTAATATGAAATTGAGGGAGTATTATTTTAAAAATGAACGTGTTTAAATTAATAAATAAAAATATCTAAATAATTATATAAAAGTGCTTAAAGAAAAGTACTAAAATGTTTGTAATGATAAGTAAAAAATTTATTATCTTTAAAATTAAAAGTGACTGAAATAAAAAAAAAAAATATCTGAATAAATATATTGAAATGTCTAAATAAATGTACAAAAGTTCTCTCAACTCTTTTCTAATTCAAAACCTATTTAACTTCTCCACCGAAAGCCACAACAAATCTGACTCCCATTGAGTAGAGACGAAGCTGGAGCGGAGCGATTCTATCTTCTTTTGGCCGGCAACTGCGGTCCCGATCTCTTCTCCAGGTCAGCGGCGTCTGGTTTCTTTTCCGTCTTCGGTCCCGATCTCTTCTCCAGGTCAGCAGCTCGAATTTGAGATCGGAAAGATTGTGATTCGAGATCAGATCAGAGAGTCGTGATTCAAAAGTAAATCAAATTGGAGAGACGCAATTAGATCGAAAGTCAATCAGATCGAAGAGTTGCGATTCAAGACCGGAGAGGCTTCGCTGTTCGTTCCCCTCACCTCGCCGTTTGTATCATTGTCTCACCTCGGATGGCGTGGCCTAGTCTTGGATCAAGCCATCTCTCCTCCAATCACATCGCCTCCCCTCGGTGACCGTTGGATGTGATCACGACGCCTAGCCTCACCTAGGATGTTGGTGCCCGAAGGAGATCGGTGTGCGACGACAGAGATCAGTGCGCCACGGAGATCGGAGTCTGGAGTGGCGGTCAATGGCTGCGGGGATGAGAGGGGGAGAGAGAGAGAGAGAGAAGCAATCTGAGGAGCGGTAGGAGGGAGGGAGAGAGAGAACCGGTTAGGATATGGGATAAAATTGTAAAATTAATATTATGTCTAATTAGATATATGTCTACGACATCCATAATAATTTTTGTTTACTACAAATATATTTGATCATGAAGATCATATTGGAATTTTTCCTAATTCTATTGGGATTTTTTAACTTTTCTGTACGTTCCCTAATAAAATTTAAGGAGTTGAAATTTCTAAAAAAATACTTTCTCTGTTTCACAAAAGCTGTCATCTTTACTATTCATAGCAATTAATCTATAATTTTATTTTTCTTAAAATTTATTATAAAAATATGAACTTTTTATATGAAAATGAAACTTTAAAGATCCTAGTTTTTAAATATCATTTTTAAGAATTTTTTTCAATTCATATTAATATAAATATATTCAAGTCAAACTTTAGTCAAAAAAGGTAAAAGAGACAGCTAATATGAAACGGAGGGAGTATCATTTTTATTATATATTTTGAATAACTCTGAAAATTGACAAGCATAATTTATATTAATAAGGTAAATCTAATGGTTGGCTTAACATAGTATTAATCTACATGATATTATTAATAAGGATGCTATTCCAATTATTAAAAGATGTAAGAGTTGATACTTTCATACAAGTGTAAACAAACCCTACTTATTTAAAAAATATCAGGCATCTTATAATCATGATTGTGAACTTGGTAATAATTGGTTAAGATCTTGTCAAAAAATGAAAAACATACACCTTTTAACTATTTGTTAAGTGTTAAAACCTAAATAGTTAACTATTAAACAAAATAAATTGATGTTTTATGTGTGACTAAGACTCTTTTCCACACAGTTGGTCATTTCATTTTGGAGTAAATTGCACAAATGGTCCCTAACCTTTTGTCATTGTTTCCTTTTAGTCCCTAACCTATCGAATGTTCTGTTTTGGTCCCAAACCTATTAAAATTGTTTATTTTGGTCCCTCACTAGATGAAATTCATTAACTCAGAATAATTGCCTGATAGAAACTTTTAAAGTACTAATTTAAATATTCGGTAACTATCTTCCAGTAAATTTAAACAGTTTAATATTTTTTAACAGTAAATAGAAAATTTAAATTAATAGTTTTTTCTTTTTGAATGAAATAAGTTCAATTTACAGAGAGGAAAAAGAAGTGACTTAAATTTTTGATTAACTATAAAAAAATTATTTTATAGATTAAATTTATTGTAAGACAGTTACCAGATAGTTTAAATTATAATCTAAAATATTGCTATCAAACAAATACTTTGAGTTAACAAATTTTATTAAATTGGGACCAAAATGAAACGTTCTCATTAGATTTAGGACCAAAACAAAATGTTTTTATAGATTTAGGACTAAAACAGAATATTCAATAGGTTAGGGACTAAAAGGAAACAATAACTAAAGGTTAGGGACCATTCATGAAATTTACCCTTTCATTTTATAACAACTCTGTGAAATTAACGTGATTGTAAATAAACATGTTAATTGTTTCAATAGAACCTTATAATTACCAGTTTCCCACTAAAAAAATATCATTAACTGATTACCGAAAAAGTAATAGATATGCCTGGCTTTTCAAATATAAGAAACACTTGTAAGTACTTACTATTGTATTAATAAAAGCCAAACGAACTCGCTATAAGTTCTATTAAAACTATAACTAATCAAGTAAAATTGTGCTTCAACTACTAAAAAAGAATTATTATTGAAAGTTACAGGCAAGAATTAATTGCAAGACATAGGTGCTTCAACTACTAAAAAAGAGTTGAAACTAAAATTCTAAAAATATATTTTTTTTCACAAAAGTGATAAAATGATTAAAAAATGATTGAAGTACAACAGCGCTCACTTGACCACAAAACAAGCTGAAAAAAATAACAGTTTCTTCAATAAGAAAAGGAAAAAAGAAAAAGGAGAGGAACAGCCTAACATATGAAACAGCTAGAGTAAATGCTTTTAACTAGAAAGGCCCTCATGATCACAATAACTGTTGCCTGTCCCAAAAGTGCAAGGACAACAATGGGGGCCATGATCACAGTAGTCTTTGGACATTTCAAGCCTTTTGTTCTTGGGGTTCCCATTATTGCAGTCTTCCTCTTCCACTCAGAGATGTGCACCAAGATGAAGGGGTCACGTTCATTACTTCAATCTGACCTGTTTGGGTCCCCTAACAAACAAACACTTGACCCATGTTTCACTTGCAGAATAAAGATCTAAGGAATTGCAATTCACGGATATATCAATGAGTTTTGAGGACAAATGTAATTGTCATGATTGATTAATTAATCTTTATGATTATTAATAAGATCTTTGTTATTATGACGACCTATTGATAATGCAGAGTCATAAAAGCTTAAGAGTCAATTACCTGTTGATTAATTGGCATGATGCCTACCATATTTTGTTACCGATCAAGACTCAAATCCTAGTTTGTGCGAGAGGTTTCTCTTCTTTGGATAGGAGTGGGAAAGTTTATGCTCCTCACTGCATGAAAATATAGTGGACATTATATCCTTGTGAGCTTTCAAAGTGTCAAACTTTCACATTTGGTGTTCTCATAAGGAAAAAGAAATTTCAACAGCAAAGAGCCCCCCAGACTGACATCTTTTGTACACCATGCACGTTATGAGCCAAATCCTCACCACTTTATTGTTGTGTTAGAGCGGTGTCAATCAAACAAGTGGAAATCTAAGCCATACTTTGCATTGGCTAGGTAGCCGAAACTTGTTTCTTCACTAGGCACCTATCTTGAGACTTGAAGCACCTAGGCAAGTCTTGGGAGCGCCATTAAAACGTAGCCCTATGATCAAGAAACTACGAACATGTTTACTTGGAACTGAATTTTACGAAGTTTATTTGAAAAAAGAAAAATGTTGATAGGTTAATTGTAAGGCTTAAACAATCAGATAAGACTCAGGCTTGTTATTACAATGTGTGAGGCATGCCATGTTAAGTAGACATTTGTTGCGGAGTGGTTTGCATAGGATTTGGAGGCCTCTTTGACGTTATTGTGCAAACATGGTAAGACCTATCCATCTTTGCTTGTAACCCAAGCAAAATATAACTCACCTTCTGTTTCCGGGGTTTAGCTCTTGTATATATACCCCTTCTTGTTTGACAGGGAGCCCTTTTTTTTACAGGTAACCAGAAGCAATTGTAGAAGATTTAAGGGAACAGAGAGAATGCCAGGTCACGGGCTGGAGATGCACGCTCCTGAGGCCTGAGAGGCAATGACCACCCGCAGGGAGGCGTTAGAGTACGACAAAATACACATGTTCATGAATCTTCTCTCCAACTTCATACAACTCATGACAACATAAAAATAGTACTCAAGACCAGACCTAGATAACTCCCCAGATGTGATTATTAATTGCAAAATTCAGCACTTAAGAGGGGAAAAACACTATCTGACAGATTGTGCCTTTAGCTGATGAAACCAGTATGTTGCAAATGAAGACTCTCGAGTGTTAGACCACAACAGGCAGATGGCAAATATACACAAATATTCCCACTTGCATTGGAAGAAGGATTGTACAATTCATCCAAGCAAAGTCGACCTAAAGAACTCCAAAGAATGGATTATTGATTGCGGAGTTCAGTTCAGATCCAGCAGAATTCAGCACTGCTGTGTCGACCTTATCTCTCGGTATGAATAGGAACTCACCACCTTCAATTTTTTCGAACCCACACAGCTCAAGGAATTCAATGCCTCCTTTCAAAGAACCGACTCTATCCTGTCATGTCAGCACAACAATATATTACAATTTGTCACACATGAAAGAGAGGATATGATCATGCCCCCGAGACAGCTAAAGCGATACAACTCCAGGCAACTCAGACCATCATTTCAAAAAGGAGATCAAACCCTGGAGTTTCTGGATAGTTGAACCACTTGGTATATGGCGCAACAAAATTTGTAGAAAATGAGGCAAGAAACCATTCCAGCAACTAGATGCAATTATGAAACCAGTGCATCTGTAGGTTGCCAAGTTAACATAATATTTTCACTGTATTGTTGTGCACAAAAAATGGGGTTTTCAGTAAGTGATGAACTCTGCAAACAAATACCACAGGCTTTCTTACCTGGAAGGTTTGATTCGTCAGTCTAATCTTTCTGAATTTCTCCTCATCAGGATTTCTGGCCACATTCCCCACATAAGTTAAGAGAGTCTGGAATGCTCTCTTTACTTTGGCATCATCATCCTAATTTAACAGGAAGAAGAAGAGTTAGGGCAAGAATTCAGATAGATAACATGCAGACACCGGAACTTCTGATGACAGGGCAAACACAAAATGCTCCACAGCATATAATATTGAATTTAACAAAAACTAGTTGACTCTATCTGTTTCAAGCAATAGCATTCATCGTATCAAAATTACTGACCATTTTATCCCCCATCTATTTTCCATAAACCATGAAAGAGAGTGGCACTTACTTATAGCTTCTCATTAATCACTTCAAAACTACTTAACCTTTTCATTCAAATTCCCACTTGGTATGTTGAATATACTGGTCTTGATTTCTCCCAGGAGTCCCCACCTTTAACCCTATGAGAAGAACTTGAGAAAAGGAATGTAAAACCTGGTAATGATTCCAGGGACAATTATCTTGGCTGGCACCACCATCATTTATCATCCTTTTTCTCTTTCATTCAAATTGTTGCTAGAGAAAAGCACATGAGACAGATTTATAATTACTAGTGTTTAAATTTCCAAAAATAAAACTTATTTTCAGTTAGTTCCTAAAATCCAACAGAAAATAACAATGGTAGGTTATCACACAAGTAACATAGCATCATATTTAGATAAAAAGACTCAGTACAAAAGCCAGAAGTCCCTCTAGTTTAACAAAACACAAATGGAATCTCAATGCCAGCAGCCAACATAGTCTAGCAACAAGCTTACTTGCCTTGTAAGTCTGCTTAAGAGATCGTAAACACTCTCGCATTAGCTCTGCTTTTGTGGCAGGCCTCACTGGCAGGGAACTCTGTCCAATAAAAAAACGTAGGTTTAAAACATGGAAAAGTTCCAGGAAAAATCACCTGGTTTTATCCAATTCCAATAAACCACTTGAGGAATGTTTACTGGCAATCAAATACTTGAGGTTTTCTCTTATCACAGATATGTTCTTCCATTAGCTGCCCATCAATTCATACCTCACATTTGCCTGGACACCAGAAAAGTGTGCCATTTATTTCTTCTATCTTGCAAATGGTTTATTTTATGCCTGATTTTCAACGTTCATTCTCTTGACATATTAACTGGCACTCTCTTACAAAATAAAACAGAATCCAGGTTTGATGTTAACAGCACTTTTTCTTTGGAACCAACTACAGGCTTAACTAATTGATCCGGTGCCTTCATTTCACACTTTCTCTTCATCATCTGGATTTTGCTTCTTCACTTTGGAACCAATATATATGACAAATACCAGCCATAACTTCACCTTGTAATTCAAAAAGACTTAAAACAGAGCTCTTTGAAATCACAAACAATGATAAGACCACTTATTGCAACGAATTTTAATTCCCAGATGTGTTACAACAGCAAGGTCTTAGGTTGTGGCATTTTCTGGGAATGAAATTTATACACTTCTGCTGCACTTTAGGTCGCAACATTTATTGCAACAACATGTAGCATTTGGCTCTTGACTCGGAGATTAATTAAGGGTGATGAAAAGGTGGTTATACAAATAAAAAGGTTGACAGTGATGGTAGGTGGACAATGTGACCCATGGTTTAAAGGAATCATGTCTCTATTATCAAATACAAAAGATAAAAATCATTCTATGTCAAATCTTAATTTCTTTTATTTTTCAAATCCTTGTTTCCACCTGTTCTATCTCCTTTCAGTTTTCTTGCGAAGATCCAATGAAAAATTTCAAAAATTAGAGAGAATAGGAAGGGCTCTATATGATTGTGAGAAAAACTAACAATATAACTGGAAAGTAAATTGTCTATATTTGATGGACTTTTTTTACCTCACGTGGGATTTAGAAAGTAAAGAAACCACAGGGTAGATTTTGTAATTTACCCACAAAAGATAGCTTCCAATAGACCCAGACAAAATAAATCATGCTACCAATCATTAGAAAAGCTATTACCTTCTTTTCCTCCACAACTGGTGCAGGTTTTACAGCTGCAGGTTCTTCTGGAGGCAACCCGAGCCTTCTCCTCCTTTCTGCCTGCAAAACAAATGTTAGTTCAGCCACAATAAAGGGAATGACATAGTAGTTAAAGTGCTTCTTCAGAGCATTCCAACAGGCAGACTCAAGTAAACCCACAATCTAGATCTCAGTACAGTTCTGGCTCATGTTGCCTGCTAAATTAATTGGTTCTAGTCTCTCTTTGCAGATAATAGTATGCCAATTTTAGCTCTTCCCCACTAACTGAAGAGGGTCAAATCCACTTCATTACTATAAATAGTTCTAAAAGAACTTATTTCCATAAAAGGAATCTTTCAAGTAATCTTTTTGTTGTAGTAAACAAAGGAATTACTTTTATAGCAATAATTCCTCTCAGTACTACAAGCAAAAATTTTAGGCGAAATCTCAAGGCAATATCCTCCAAAAGCTACATATTGACAATCCTTAGAAGAGAGTAGGGCAGTTCTAGCACAAAACCTTGTCTTCTTCCAGTTTCTGACGAATTTTTTCCCTGGCTTTCCTCTCTTCTTCTTTCTCTGCTTTTCGCAGGGCCAACAAACTGAAAATATTTTATTCAGCAAATGATCATTGAAAAATACAGAAATCACGTACATCAAGCAAAGGGAAGGGGGAAGTTAAGGCAGGTTCTTGAAGAAAACATTTTATAAGTATATAAATAATGGATACAAACCGCTTTCTTTCATTTTCTTCCTCAGTTCGCTTCGCCTCTAGGAGCTCTTTGCCTACTCGAATCCTTTCCTAAAGGAAAAGAAGGAGATTTGAAAAATTGGGTTATAAAGCCTAGAAGCATCCACCAGAAAGCTTCATTTAGAGCAAACAAAATGAAGACAAACTCTTGAATGGAAGAAAATTTTACAGGCCTCTACAACAAAGAAATGACATGGATATTGAACTTCACTAAGAATCAAATAACATACTCCCTCTATCTCACAAAAGCTGTACTCTTTACTATTCACAACAATTAATCTATGATTTTATTTCTTTTAAAATTTATCATAAAAATATGAACTTTTTACATGAAAATGAAACTTTAAAGATTATAGTTTCTAAATATCATTTTTGAAAATTCTTTCCAATTCATATTAATATAAATATATTCAAGTCAAACTTTAGTCAAAAAAAGTAAAAGGGACAACTAATATGAAACGGAGGGAGTACAAAAAAAAAAACACTGGAGCAATGTTATTTCCTACACCAGGGATGAAAAAAGCTAATAAAAATAGTTGGTGGAATATGACTCTGTTAACAGTAACCAGAACCAAACAATTAACGTTCATTTTGATAATCGAGTATAGACTGGATTTGAATTTTTTAACTCACAGCTTGTGAAGTAATAGATCAATCTGCTTACCTGACTCTCAATCAGTGACCAGAACATTTAGTTAAACCATAAATATAGACTCTAGGATAGGCACAGAACAGAAACATGTTTTTCTAATCCTAGCTTTAGAATCCCAACTTTGATCTGGTAAATCTAGATTACTATAAGGCCACAAAGAACTGGGAAATCACAAGAAAAACTATGCCAACTAGCCTTAAAACCAACTAACGAGTTGTTATAGTTCTGAGATGCACTTTGACGGGTATAAAAACAGCAGTGTTAATCATGATATCAAGAAGGGAAGAATTTTTCTTTTCATCTCCCCAAGCAGGTTGACAATGAAAAAAATGTCATATAAACTAGCAAAAGAACAAACACAAGCCCATGTGTGCATGTGACAGCAGGTTTACAAAAAATCAACAAATAAAAGAAAAGATCAACATTTACCTTTTCTCTTTCCCTTTCCATTCTCTTCTCCTCTTCTTCTTTCTTTTTACGCGCACGCTCCCTAGAAACAAAATGGTACATTTGAGATCAACACTTGTAAAAACATAGACAAAAGATAAATAGAAAAAGAAATGGACTACACCGTAAGCAACTAATTAAATGCTAAAATATAGGATCAATATAGACTTACTTTAGTTCTTGTGCCCTCTGTTTCACTTCTTCTGGTGTTAGGGCTGGTTTAGATGCCTTCAGTTTAGAGTTGGCAGGTACCTTGGAGAAAACAGATTGGTGAGAGGCCTACACATGCAACTTAAGAAGGAAAAACTAAATCAAGTGACTTACAAATTTCAGAAAAATTTTGATTTGGCAACATATTCATGAAATATAAGACAGATCATGCATATTTATGAAAACATGCAAGTGCATACACTCGGCACATGAGTTTTGTATTTGGACTTCCCCATTCCTGATTTGCTTTAAAAACAACTACTTTCTGTCATTGGAGAAAGGTATATGTTAGCCATTATGCTTGCTACAGTACTAACCCCATGATCATGGCAACTATTAACCATTCTGCCGGACAACAGTACTAACACCATGGTCATTTTTAAAGACGAAGAATAATTAATCAGCTGTATCATTATGATGAAAACTAAATGCTTCATTTAAGGATCAAAAGATTCAACACAAAAAAATGTCTACCCTTACAATCATGTGTTCCTAATTTTTCTTTTCAATCTTTTAAAGTTTTTGAACGAAAAAAAGAAGCTTGAACTGATTTTTTGTTCAGAATAATCTTTGTTTCAGTTTCTTCAATTTCTTCCTTCCATAGCTTATTTCTTTTTCAGCATCCATCATTGACTATGAAACAATATTGACCTGCGTAGTTTTTTAGGATGCAACTGATGGAAAGGATACCATGATTCCCACATAAATTGATCAAAAGAAGAGCATTGACACTGTTGTCATCTTGAGAAACAAAATAGCAACAACAATAACAATGATAAAAGGAAGAACAATCAACCTGGTTACTGAGAGCTCTTCTTTTGTTTTGGTACACTGAACAAAAAGTTTTCAAGTTTGTTTTCCTTTAAAAGAAAATGAAAGAATATGGACAACTTTCTAATTCACATGCACAAATGCTCTGAACTTGTTCAAGTATGTGCCTTTTAATTAACTAGTAGACCATTTTTCCTTGCCGAAAACAAAGTCGACAGTTTTCCTTAACAAATTTTCTGAGCATGTCTTGGTGTATTTACAGGAGATGACTATTTTCCGTTTTAGTAATTTTTGTTGAGATTAGATTTTTCTATTGCAACATGCAAGACAATAAGGTTCACGTTTTGTTTTTCTTTGGAGTAATATGCTTCAGAATTCAGAGAAATAAAAAATTTTATTAGCACAAATAAAAAGAATTAAACAAGTTACTCAGGTCATTCTTTGAATAAATTGTTGCACTTATTATAAACTAATCAGATGTAGTTCAAAATGAGCACTAACCACACAGAACACATGCAAAATGGTCCATAATCAATTCTCCTGTGACCACAAAACCTCCTTCAAGAAAGGTATGTGCAATGATGCAATCATGGTAAAGACTGAAGGGAAGATAGCAAACAGATTGAAGAACCAGAAGTCAGAGTCTGAAAAAGGAAAAGATAATGTACCAAATAGAACATCCATACCATTGGCATCTCGTCTAAATCAGGGTCATTTTCATGTTCAACCACCCAATTAACAGCGGCCTCAAGGCTGGCATTACCTGGAGGAGAAGAAATCCAACATTCAGGGTTAAAAAAAAAAACCAAATTATCATAGAAAACTTCTTTTTATCTGCCCCCCCCAAAAAAAAAAAAAAAACAATCAGTACATGCACATGGATGACATACAACTAGGGCAAACCTATTACTCAGTCAACTTAAGAAACTACTGCACAGAATATATTCTTTAGCATTTTATTTACTTCCCAGCTGTAAGACAATCAACAGTCTTCAAAGCTTTTCCAAAATGTGTTCCAAACGCCTTTTTAAACAAGTTATGCATGTACTTTTTTCTATTTAAGGAAAAAAAAACTGAAACTGGTCTCACCAGAAAAGTGAAGTGCCCTGGTTGCTCTTGCTTTTGGGAAACCCATTCCCTCCAATTCCTCAAGCAGGTTTTGGTCAACCTCTGGCACAACCATCTCTAGCAGAAGAGAAGAGAATAATCAATCAAACACAGCATGTGTACAACAGGAAAACACATCTATGAAGACACGGAAATGTTACTTGAGAGTAAAATTAATGCTATAGCAAATTCTGATTATCTGTGACAATATTCTTTTAGCAGCACGGCTCACTACAATGAACAACAGAATCCACAGATTCAAAAGCAGCACATGGCATTTGTCAAGCAAGGTAAAACAAGCAATTTGGGTATGGAGGATGTACAAACACACGTGCGCCCCACATACACATCACTATTCCTTTCAAAACATCTAACAGGCAGCTAATACAAATAATTCATCAATGCCCTGATTGCTGAACTGCCTCACACTTAAAAAAGTGACCTTCAAGCATTACTTGAACTTAATTGTGGTTATACCTTCGGACCGGCCATTGCCAGTTGCCTCCACCATAACCTCATCTGTCTCGACAGCCGCTTTCGGGACCTCCAAGCTGATCGGCTTTGCCGCCTCCTCAGTCTTATCCACGAAGTCAGTGTGACCAGTCCGCTTGGTATGCAAATCACTTTCCTTTGAAATCAAACAGATCCAACACACCAAATTATCACAAAGAGGCAAACGATCCCAAAATTCTGATCAACCCGATTCAATGCAACCCAAGATAATTACAAAAGCAGCAAATTTTTGGAATAAAGTAAACGCAGAAGAAACATACTGTTTTGGATCGGCAAGGCTTGCCACAAGCGGTGCAGACGAGATTTAGAACGGCTTCGGTGGATTCGGAGAAGTTGGAGTGAGAAGTGAGCTCGGCGTGTTCCTGAGCTTCCTTTACAGACTTGAGAAGGGCTCCGCAGTCGCCGCACTTCAAGGACACGCCCGCCATTGAAGAGTTGGATGAAAATCTACCGATCCCTAAGAAGGAAGAAACGCCTCGTTTTCTACCGAATGAGGAGAAAAGACACAGCCGGATAACTCGACAGCAAGTTGATTTAACGGCGTTTGGTTCGTTTCCTCGTTTTGGGTTTTCCTGCTGCCTTGGTGAGGAAGGGACATGAAGTGACTGTTAACTGACGGAGACAGGGTGTGCCTTTTATTTTCAAAAAAAAAAAAATTGACTGCGAAGAACTAGAAGTAGCAATATTGGCACCCAAAAGTTGCTCTTTGAGCAATTTTACCACTACTAGTTTTTCCAAGCACAAAACAGGGAATATTTCATTAACTCATAAAGTTGTCTAATATTAAATTTTTAACTCTTAATTTAAAATATTCAATAATTATCTTATAATAAATTAAACTACACAAACGATTTAATTTATCAGTTTTTCTTCTTTGTAAATTTGATTTTATGTGTCATGTTTGTCTTTATGTGGCCATTAAATCTAAGTTAATAGCCACAATCCACTTTGGGATAAACAATAATTTTAAAGGAGTCTGGTAAAATTGTCTGCGCATAATTAAACTCACAATAATTGAAGGATAGAAGACTGCCCATAAAATTTATATCTTGCCTTGCTAGGCGTCTTAAACGAGTCTGATAAAATTGTCTCATTCTGTACTGTTGATGGCTCTTTTGTCTTTGAAAATAAAACATGGTAAAATTACAGAGGAGCAACTTTTGAGTGGCAACTTAGCAACTTCTGCCATGCTATCTCATATTCAATTTCTTTTACCTTAAGTCAACTTAATTTAAAATATTTATTTTTAATTTTACATATTTTTTACCGATTTAGCTGCATTTAAAAGTCAATGTCATGCATGTGTAATAATCGTTTAAAAATAAAATTTTTTTAATGTTAATTTTTTATAATTTTTTATATTTTTTATTGCCTAAAAAAAGAAAAGTTTATAAATATTTTATTTACAATAGATTATGACAACTACATAATATTATTTTTAAGTAAAATTGCTCCTGAATAAAAATATATATAAATAAAAATAAATTATTTTAAATTAAGTCGATTTAAATTAAAATTGGTTAAATGGTATGTGCTACTTAATCATAGTGACACTGGAAAGTACTTAGGAGACTTCATCCAGCAAGTCCTTCTTAATTGAACAGAACTTCATTTTGACTTATAAGTGGTTATGTAGGTATCCACAAGACTCTTTTCCAATGTTTATATATGATTGTGATCATTATATATATCTTTCTCCTTCCCATGTTATGTTTACTTTGTAGCATTATTTGCCATATTGCACTGCAAAGAATGGGTGCGTTCAGATTTTTTTATAAAAGAGAGGCCAAAGGAAATATATATTTTTTTAAATTATAATCCTTATAAGGGAATTTGACCAATTTAAAGAAGGATTAGGAATTTGACCAATTTTAAGAAGGATTAGAATACATTTACTTTTAAATTTTAAAGAAAATTACATATATTTTACAATTTTAGGGGCCTGGCCCTTGCTAGCCCCCTTTAGTAACTAAATCTCTCAAAACTGTTTATATTAGTTCCAAAATGATTTTATATTTATTTTTTATATATATAATCATGCTATATGACTTCAAAATTAAGAGAGCCAAAAACACTTGAAAAGATGCTTGTAAGCACCAGCTCTCGAACCCAAAGTCCTCAAGTAAAAGATGGAAACCTGACTATTGGGCCTTATACTTATTGAAGTTGTTTTGCTTGCCTGTGTTCCTGGTAATTCTTGGCAATGTGTAGCTTGTTACGTATGAAGTAGTTTCGGCCTTGCATTGTTTTCAAGGATGCATGTTTTGTTTTGTTTTGCTTTGTTTTTTTGTTTGTTTTTTGTAATCAAAAGCATCATACAATATTTAATGGTTATGAGGTGCTCACATGTAAGCAAAAGGAGAAATGCCCGTTTTTTTTTTTTTAATTATTTGGAATGTACCCAAATCAATATTAGCACATCATACGGGTAAATAGGGAGGTGATGATTCAAACCCCTAAGTTTTCATATCGCTCAGGCCCTTTAGCCACTGGACTAAAAGACTGGGGATAGGATGCATGTTTTGTAATCTACAAAACCGTAACACAGTAAAACATCTGTTAACTAAGACTTTCAGCTCCTTGGAAGATTATCCAATGTAAGAATCCTTTCCAAAGTTGCCTCCCAGAAGAAAAGCCTCACCTTCATTAGGTGCATGATTCTACCATATGTTCCTCCTTGGAAAATTAGTGCCACGGCCAATTCGAATCAAAGAACTATAAAGATTACTCAAACTGACCCACCGTCTCTCCCAACAGCAACACACCTTAATAATTCGCAAAAACTTTTTTCGCATAAACAGCTAGACCTGGGATTGGATCCCGTTTTCAGCTGGAGTTAGAGAAGTGTAAAAGATAGGATCCCAACAAGAATGCCAATAAATGGAAGGTTAAATGAGTACATAATGTTTTGGCCTGTTAAAAAGCTCCAAGCTCAAAAGGATAACCTTTTGATGCGTAAAAGATTTTAAGTTCAGAAGCAACTGCAAGCTTAGAACACCTAGCTAGAGCATGAAAAACCTCCTTAGATCTTAATCTTATGCTTTGCCGACAAACTCAACATCAAATAACAGGACCGAATCTGGAGGGATAATACATGAACCTGGAACAGAGGAAACAATTCTGAAACAATGTCTAAAGAAAAGACATTATTAGAGAGAGAAAAAAAATCTGCCTACCTCCTCTACAGCCAGCTCCTCTTGTGCCATAACCAAGCGCCGGGGGAACTCTTAATACGCGTTTCCCCCCTAAAACCCAGAGCGAGAACCAATCAACACATCAATACATAGGAATGTTGCAATTCAGCAGTTGAAAACTAAGTGGTATACATACCAGCAAGCATGGCAGGAACTCCATTGCCTCCCAATATGCCTTCATCCCAACCTTTAATTACCTGTGCTTATGATTGCAACTTATGAGAGACAAGGGAGGCTACTAACAGAAGTGTGTATTCAAGCAATAAAGATGAAGTACTACTAAAATCATAACGAAAGAGAGATTATATGGTGCAGAGAGCATGTGAAAAAATAGATCATATCAAAACCGATGAAAGGAGGGGACGGATTCAACCAAGATGGTATAGTAGAACATCCCATAACTTGGACATCCTCTCTTATCCACCCCCACCTTCAGCTTGAGGGCATTAGCTAACTTCAACAAAAAAACACCTGATTCGAACTGCCTCTCTCTTTCAAATCTTTCTTCATTGGCATATTCATACTCAATCATGCCATGGCTTCCATTGAGCTCTTATTCACTGATGTGAAACCCTTGAGCATCCTCCTATTGTTTGATAATGCGAAAGATAGAAGAAGCTTCAGACTTTCTTAGGATGGAAGAAAACAGCCCTAAAAAGCAAATGACATCATTTTTATCCAACGAGCCAGGCCACACTCCTAGGGTAAAACAGACTAATTACTTACAACCAATTCAAGTAACATGGTATTGTTCATAAAACAGTGACAATTGTTCATCTTTAGAAGTTAGTGGCAATAATAGTAATAGTAACTAGTGTTGAATTTTTTTGTTTATTGTGAGCATTTGTGTTTTATATTATTTTTTAAGCCTTTTTTATTGGTTATAATAATTTTATTTTATTTGGTATGGGTGTTAATAGAAAATCTTTGCAAAAGAAAGAAATTGGGAATGTAATGGCATGAGATTAAAATAAGAGATTGGAGTGTATGATGATAAAAAGTAAAATATATTAAGGTGGAGCCTATTACTTTATTGTCAGTGAACATATATAACCTTTATAACAAAATGTTAATAATAAAATTATTTAACATTAATAATAATAAAAACATGGTAATAATAATAATAGTAGTAGTAGTAGTAGTAGTAGTAGCAGCAACAACACTAGTAGCAGTAACAGTAATAGTAGTAGTAGTAGTAGTAGTAGTAGTAGTAGTAGTAAACATGTTTATCCTTATAATGATGTTAAGCAATAAACCTAAAAAAAAAAAATGGGTGAGAAAAAGAGACAGTTTTATACCTAAAATAAACAACGGTTTGAGACATTATTTCAATGGAACTGAGATAATAAGTTACTCTATTGTTGTTGAAATCTTCTTTGTCAGCTTCATTGTATAGCTAATATTGGCTGAATATCTCTTCAAAGCAAATCTTTTTGGAAGATTTTTTGTTGTTCTATTTGTTCAAACAGAAAAATCTCATTTTCTTCTATGTTAGTTATAATAACAAATGGATGGTAGTTTTTAAAAAGAAAATTTATAGAATATAATATGAAAAAAAATCAATCACTGGAATAAATAGTAATTTTGGCCAATTTAAAAGATTACATAGTCTGAATGTAAAAGTAAATATGAAAAAATGGTAAACCAATATTCAATTATCAACTTCTACTATACTAATTGCAAGACCCATGCCAACAATGCTAATTTGTATTACTATAAGAAGTTGAGTCCTCAAATTATAAAAACAATAGAGGAATAAGATAAGTAATATTTTAATATATTACTTGAGCTGAAAAATCAGTCTTGTTTCGATGAATAATATAAAGAGCTAGGGAATTAAGTTATCTATAAAGAAACAAATGATAATCTATTTTAGAATCTTTGAAATGCAAAGTTAATATATAGTCACAATAACAAAGAGAGTTTAGAAAATGAATTAATGTAATTTATGATTCAATTGAATGCTAATTAAGAAAAAAATAAAAATTAAGAATAATAATGGTAATAATGATTTAATTAATAACTTATTAAGAAAAAACTAAAATTTATTAATTATTCTTTAACTTGACTTGTAGCTAATATTTAAAGCCCTTAATGCTTTCATTTCTAAGGCATTTATTTGTTGGATTTATTATTTTGTGTGTGTAATATGACTATAATTTAAAACCTTAAATGGATATAAAAGTTTAAATTTAAAACATAAAGAACTAAATATATTAAACCTAAAAGATTAATGACCATGTATTAGCATATATGAAGAGGAAAGATAATTAGTACTCACAAATTACAGTAATCATATTAAAATATTTTATGCTAAAACTTCAAAAATGATATATTATTTTCTGAATAAATGTCAAGAGAGATGTTGTGAATTAATTTATAGTATTCAATGGTAGTTAGGTGTTATTCTAGATAAAAGAAGATCTAGAAGTCAAAACTTGAAATAATAAAGGTCTAAAGTGGTAACATAAATTTTTTTTTGATCTAGTATTATAGTTAAGTTAAAAGTGAATGATCTGTTATGCAAGTTCTAATGAAATAGATCTTCAAACTAAAAATTTTAAAAGAACTCTTTAACTTTACATTTGAGTCTATCTAGATCATAAAGAATTTGACAATTTAAAAAGGTCCATATTTAATGCATATAAACTCCTATTCAAGTTGTAATGAAACAATGCTAGTGATCTTAACATGCATAAAACATATATGCCCAATAATAAGATCTTGTAAATTAGAAACAATTAATATCATAAAGTGATCAGCATTAAGATCATAAAAAAACTGACCATTAATATGTTTAAATGGCACTTACAATGAGAGTTACAAATTTACAATAGGAGTTTCTGTTGGCCAAATGATGTTACAATGGGTATTAAAAAGATACAAATTAAGATGCAATAACTAGAATATGTAAAATATAGAAGATTGAAAAATCTTTATTAAGCACATGGAGTTATTTTGGTAGAAGAAGTACCTTCTATTTTACCTTAAGGTGGCTTGCTTCCTTGCACAATAAATTGAGCAAAAATTCAAATAACTACCCTAAATCAAATGAAAGACTACTAAAGTATTTGGTTCATAATTATGCTAGTACTCATACTAGTTTGCTTAACTAGGCAATATAAAATAAGTACATAACCCAATATTTTCTTGTTTTGTCAATTGAGCAAAACCTCTAATTCACACCCAAACCTGTTTTTTTTTTTCTCTTAAACTAACCCAAAAAACCTCTAGGACCCCTAATAGTACCTAAACTAAATTAACTCTTATTTTGACCCTAAATGACCATACTAAATTCCTAAAGTTTTATAACACTAAAAACAATGTAACCTAAATGTGACTAGACCAATTACCCCTAAAATGATAAAAATGACCCAAAGGCCCTAACAATTGACCAAATTGCCCCTAAAAATGGAAATGTCCCCTAAACTAATTTTCTTAATAAAAAACTAAACAGAAATTAGTGCTCGGATAAAATTGGTGTCAACACAAATCAAACGACCAAATAGAAAGCATGAAAAATTAGCCAAATTGTAGAGTAAGAGTGCTGGTGTATTAATGCAAATACAAACAAAATGGAACCATAAAAGAAAGATGAGGAGAAAAAAAATTAAAACTCATAAAAGAACAAAGCTAGAAGAATGAGAGAAACTAGCATGCAATAAGTAGTCCTATTGTCCTCGATGATCCAACTAGCCTTGGCGTGAAGAGCTTTTAAAACCGCATTATTATCACAATGCTTGGGCAGATTGTAATTACCCTTGGCTTTGAGGCCAAAGTATATCTTGGGGGTGATGGTCCTCAAACTACGCTCTCTATTGTGAATAGGTTGTCATTTTCGTCACTTAGACTAGGATGAAAAACAAATTGCAAGAGATGATTTGGGTTTTACGTAAGTTTGCGAGATATGAATTGCATGTAAAGGAGCAACGTGGGAAATGGGTAAGATGCAGAGTTGGCCGAGAGAAAAAACTGGTTGACAAGGAAAGATGCAATCTACAACTGTGAAGGATCTAGAAGTGAGAGATCGATTGAGAGGTGTCCATCAATGAACGATCAATAAAAGAAAAGAAAGCACAGTCTTGACTATCTCGATCACTTACCTAGTCATGCCCACCGTCATGCGAAACATAATCTTGCCACTTAACAACCATTTAAAGGAACCTGATAGCCGAATTAGATTCTCTAGCAAAATGTTGCACACAACCTGTCTCCCTAATCATTCACCAATTTAGGGAAAAGGCTAGATATTTAGGGAATGAGAGCGGGCAAGGAGAAGAGATGATGATAGTGGTAATCTAAATTAGTAATCTAAACTAAATGGTATGATTAAGTAGGTATAATTTACAAAATTCATTTAAATAAAATCAAATAAAATCTAATCTAATCTTTTTTTTTTTTTGTTAGATCCTTCTTACCGTTGGAATGGCAACGATTTTTTTTCTAGTGTCGGATGAGAAGTCCGATAAAGAAATGGACCTACTGAATCGTAGCATGAAAAAATTTAAACAAGATGAAGCCATGGAAGTGGTTGGCATGACACAATTGAATCCATAAATTCAAGAGACGTCTGATCCTAATCCTCTAGGAAACTAGTCCTATCGTAAAAGTCTCCTTAGGAATCAACAAAGCATTTCAGTTGCTCTGAATTACAATCCATCTATTGTGGAAGAAGATTCTGACCCTGAGGAGGACTATGGGGATGAAATTCCTACAATCCATCGCTCCAGGGAGGCTAAAAGAAAAGGTAGAGAACCTTGGAAAAATTTTATCATATTTTGGCCCTTTGGAAGAAAAGTGGGATGTAAATTTTTTCTTCCAAGAATGCTCAATTTATGGAAGCCACAGTGGTAATATCAATGTGTTGATATGGGGGAAGATTTCTTCTTATTCAAGTTTGAACTTATGGAGGATCTGCACAGAGTTATCTATGGAGCTCCCTTGTTTTTTGGATCTTAATATCTCACTATAAGAATGGGGAGTCAAATTTTATCCCATAGAACGCTACTTGTACAACCACAGTCATTTGGATCCGATAACCAAGCATTCCATTGGAATATTTCTTACCAGAAACCTTACTGGAAATTGGGCAACAGATCAGTGTAGTGTTAAAAATTAATGCTCATTCAGAGGCTGGGTTAAAAGAAAAGCATGCCCAAATTTGCTTCCAAATTGATTTGAAAAAATCACTACTAAACAAAATTCAAATTAATCAGAGGGTTTTTTGGATTTTGTAGGAAGAAATTTCAACTTTATATTATAAGTGTTGCATTGGCACAAAGAAAGGATGAATGCATTCCAGATAATCCTGAAAGGCTTTTGGAGAAGAAGGTTCTTTGTTAGGCTAACAATCAAGTTCTTGTTCGGACGCCTGAGAATCTCGACTTGGATTACGGACCTTGGAAGTAGCTTCATCCAGAAATTCTAGGATCAAACAACATGGCATTCCACCGCTGGCTGCGTGATGGCGGTAACGGTACGGTGCTAGTAATGGGCCGGGCTACAAGTGGCAGGATTGGGGCACCTGGCCATAGTAAAAAAGCCCAGCTGTCCTAAAAAATGTTGGACTCAATCTCGGCTCCTCAAAACCCAATCCCCAAATTAAACCCCTAGGTTTTTTAAGTGCAGGCGACAAGCGTTCGCTCGTTCGCTTGTTCACCGTCCTTTCTTCTAAGGAAAATCTATGTCTTCTCTTGCATGCTGAACAACATCAAAACCTCCATGGAAGTAGAGGAAATCTTAAAGGGGATCATGATTCTATACACAGTCCACGGGGGACTCCTCCAATGCAGTTTTTACTGCAAGCTGAGCAGACGCCAGCAGCCATTGTGCTAGTACTGCATACAATCATCTCCAACCTGAGGGAGGAAAAATGGCTACTGGAAAAAGATGAGCTGACAAGGGAATGGAATTGACTTCTAGTGTTACCCAAGGATCTGGGTCCTCGAGCGATTGCCCACCTGTTGCCTTCAAGTACAGAGGATCTATAAAATCAAATCACTTAACTGGGCCTAAAGGAAATGTTTCAGAGGATAATCGAATCCCAATCAGTTCAGAGAAGTTCAATCGCCTTTGGACAGCAGGGCTAGGAGTCAACGCCCAGCGGGACTTCCAGATGGATCATGTTTCAGAGGTAATCGGGTTGGCATCCCTCCTTTCAGAGACATTCACGGAATCCAATGTTTGGATGAAATTAGTAACTGTGCTGGGCAAGTTCCCTCTGATAAAGTTGTTTCTGAATCAAGTACAAAGGGAGCTGGACAAATCACTGTACACGATGCTATGGATGTCACATTCACACACTCAAGCAGTGCTGGTGGAGAAGGGCATGATGCAAGGATCAGTACTAGTGAATCTGCGCAACTTTGAAGTGCTGCGGGAAATCCTATGTTTTCAGATTCCTATGGAGTTAAGATGTTTGAGCTGGAACTGTAGAGGTGCGGGAAATCCTATGTTTCGTCAAAATTTTGATGAACTCATTCAAAGGCATTAACCTGTTATTGTGATTCTAACTGAAACTAGATTGTCCGGTCAGCAAGCAAGGGAGGTCAGCTCTTCGCTGGGATTTCAGGGGATTCTTACTAAGGATGTCGTAGGGTATTCGGGTGGGATTTGGCTTCTTTGGGATCCCTCCAAGTTTAGCTTCAATTGACGTATCCACGTAACTGTGCAGGCACTAAATTCATCCCCAACATTTACTTATTGGGTTTTATCTGCTATTTATGCCCCTACTGACCCGCATCAGAGACTGCTTTTCTTGGATGACCTTGTTCTATTGAGTTCTTTAGTGACTGGTCCTTGGTGTGTACTCGGTTGACTTCAACGAAATTTTCTCTGCTTCTGAGAAATTTGGTGGTCTTCCTGCCAATATCACTAGGCTTAATTTGTTTAGAGAAAGAATTGATGCTTGTCATTTATTAAATTTACCTGCTACTGGCGCAAAATGCACTTGGTTCAATCTGAAGTCGAATAGTGGCTTTATTAAGGAAAAGCTTGATCATGTGTTGGTTAATCTTGATTGATCCATTCTTTTCTCTGAGGCTCATCGCACTACTTTGCCAAGGACTCATTTTGATCATAACCCCCTCCTTCTATGTTTACATAGGCCTCCTTCTCATCCTAGTCAAAGGTTATTCAGATTCAAAATTGCCTGGCTTAGGCACCCTGATTTTGGTAATCTGGTCACTAATTGCTGGAATAGTGATCTTACTGTTTCTGATAATGTGCATGCTTTTCATACTTCTGTTAAGGACTGGAATAAATTTGTCTTTAGAAATGTGTTTAAGCAAAAAAAAAAAAAATGTATCCTTGCTAGATTGGAAGGTATTCAACCCCTGATAGCTTTCTGGAGAATCTTGAAAAATCTCTGCTTAATGAGTTTAATGAAATTTTGTGTAAAGAAGAAGATATTTGAAAATGAAATCAAGGATTGAGTGGTTATGTGATGGTGATAGAAATGCAAAATTTTTCCATGCTTCTGTGTTAAAAAGTAGGGAACGAAATCACATTGTTAGAATTAAAGACTCAGTTGGTAATTGGCTCTGTGACCCCAAGGACATTGAGGACCATATCAATGCCCATTTTAAATTTTTCTTTACTATTTCTCTTATTTCTAGTTATGGCATTTGGGATCAGATTGCTGGTTTCATTTGGGATCCTACTATCTGTGATGCTTCAAGTAGTGTGCCCACTGCGATTGAAATTTGAAGGGCCCTCATAAACATTAAAGATCTAAAGGCCCGTGGACCTGATGTTTTACATGCCATCTTCATTAAATAGTGTCGGAATGTGGCGGGTCCTTCTGTGGTAAAGGATATTCAGCATTTTTTTTTAAGTCTTGCATTATGCCTCCTAATTGGAATTTATCTGTTCTTTCCTTGATTCCTAAGGTTGCTCATCCTGAGGTAATTACCTTTAGACGTATAGGTCTTTGTAACACTTTTTATAAAATTATAACCAAAGTGATTGTGAACAGACTAAGACCTTTTATTGATAAGATGATATCTCCTTTTCAGTCTGCATTTATGCTTGGTAGAAGTTGTGCTGGTAATGCTCTCATTGCCCAAGAAATTTTACATTCTTTTCATAGGAAAAAGGATAAAAAGGGTTTCATGATTCTAGGAATCAATTTAAAAAAGCTTATGACAAAATGGAATGGAACTTTATTAGAAATGCTCTGATGTTTCTTGAATTGCCTAAACATTTGGTTGATCTTATTATGTGTTGCATCTTTACTTCTGATCTTGCTATTTTGTTTGATGGCTCTGTTTCTAGTCATTTAGCTCCTTCTAGGGGAATAAGGCAGGGAGACCCCCTATCTCCCTACTTATTTATTTATTTTTCTTGAAATCTCATCCCACTTGATTAAACGTAAGTAAATGCTAGGGGATTGGAAGAGTTTTAATTTTAGTAACCTTGATCTGGAGTTTACTCACTTTTTTTTTTTTGTGGATGATCGGCTTGTGTTTGCTGAAGCCTCACTTGATCACTGCAATGCTATATCTGAGACTATTGCCTTGTTTTGTGAGCTCTCGGGTCAAACTATAAATGCTGAAAAGTCTATTAAGTTCTGTTTTCTGCCAACACCCATGTGGAGATGAGAGATACTTGTGCTAATTTGTTAAAGATAAATGAGAGCAATTCTCTGGGCAAGTATCTAGGGTTCTCTATGGGTCATAAGAAATGGAGCTTCTCTGAGTGCTCCTTTATTCTTGAGAAAATGAATAAAAAAATTGCTGGCCGGAAAGTGAGCTGCTTGCCATTTGCTGGAAGGGTCCAATTCTCTATGGTCAACATGTGCAATGATAGACAAGTTACGGATATTATGTTTATTTTCTATGAGTCTTCTCATTCCCTCAACCGTAAACATCACCTATGTATAAGAAAATAATGCATCAGAACTAAACACTAAACAAGACACAAGAATTCAAAAAACTCAAGAGATTAACATAAAAGATAGCCGTACCATCTTGACAGGATTCCAAATGCTGCCACCGTAAACACTTAAGCCACCTACAAAATACATGTCCATGAGCTGGCCATCCCTCACCTCATCAACTATGGCAAGAACAAGGCTTAATCAATAGCTCCAAGAAGCAAGAAAACCATGTAAAAAAGCAAGAATAAACTTAGTCTAAAACTTGCAAAAGCTGGAAACAAATTTTCTTGGACCAAATCTTCCATAACAACACCCAAAACTGAAAGATTAATTGTGCTCATAAAAGCCAATTGAACTTTGTTATTATCTCTTGTTATGATAAACTCGTAGAACTATATTATATATGGATTGATGGATGATAAAGATCATGTCACATGAGACTTAATTCATCTTTATAGTTCTTTAAAGGGTGTTCACAATCTATGAGTATATACATGGGTTAATTACTCATAAAAGATTGCACATATGACATTACTATATGAGATAGAGTGATTTGTCTCAATCACTGGAATATTGATTCCTAATTTGTATATGAATATTTATGGAGATAAATATTTGAACAGGACCAAATCAATTACTTTTAGACCTCCAACTGTTAAGAAAGAGTAAATATTATTTATTCCGTAGACTTGAGAATAATATGAATTTAAATGTTACATTATGTGATTTTGATATGTCAACCAATGATGCCTAATAAAGGATATACTTGGACATGTTGGATTGCATAAATGTTAACATGTTAAGTTCATGATTACTCAACATGGAATTCACCGCTCTTAAAATAAGAGTGAATATTGTGAAATATGTCTCTTGGTTTTTTGGATTAAGAAATCCATGTGGTCGATTTAGAAAAATATTGTTTTAGAAATATTATTTTCTATATATAAAATTATATATATGGTTTATATAGATTTTATAAATATTTTTCAAAATTGTTTAAAGTCCGAATAAACTTGAAGAGACGTGCACATATTTAATTTCGTGTTGACAGTACCATGTTTTGGATGTGGTTGGTCTAGTCCAGATTATGTGCAACAATATTAGACAGTGAATGGAAGAGAATAAAATGGGTACTTGTGAATTGTCTCTAAAATCTTAGGAGATTTTATAAGGTCGTGCAAAATGTTATACTGACTTGTAAACAATAAATTAGTTGGGGACTAATTTGACAGGATTAAGAGATCCCAAGGGTCCCACGCCACATTCTGAACTCTACTTGGTTTAGCTTCTAAAAGAAGTTGTACTTGACTTCTAAAAGAAGTTGTACTTTAACTTCTAAGAGAAGTTATTGTACTTTTGCCTATAAAAGGAGTGGTTATGCATTGTTGACAAAAAAGAGACATAATTAGTCCATTAACAATAATAGCACAAACACTCATATAGTGCAACCGGTGGAGAAGGAATTCGAGGGTGTAAAGCTCGGAGAATTCGGCATTTGTGGAATTTCGAAAACAAGGTACCCGTGTGATTATTTCTACAATCTGATCCAGGTGTACGTTAATTTAATAGCGTGAAACTCGTTCGGATTGCCAACAAAAACAGCATCAACAACGAGACGTAAACTCTTATGGCGAACAAAGACTTGCCGATTTCACATTTTCTTGTTTGGTTAAAGAAAGTAGAAAACAGCTCAATCAGTAGCTCAATAAGTAGCATAAAATAGGAAGCAAGGTCGAAATCAACCAAATCAACAGGCAAGCAAGATGGAAAGAAAAGTAGAGAAGTGAAGTTGTCGCTCAAGATTCAAGACGTAAAACAGAACTACAACAAAATGAAAAGCAGAGATATCTGAATGTATGAGAAAGGAGGAGCAAATCTTATACTGCTGGTTGCGAGAGAAGGAAAAAACACTCGACTGGTAGCAACCAAGAAACGAAAATGGTGGAAATGTAAGATAATTTGGGGTTTTTGTGCTCCGGGTCAATATGGTTTTCGTTCTTTCCAAGCTAAGGATTAAAGAGGCTAAAATGGCCTTTTTTACTCTTAAGTTTTATCTTGTAACTAATTAGCTCCTTATTTTTTTTTCTGTTGAAGTTGCCATTGAAGTTTTACAATCTTTCCATTTTATCCATTATATGTCATGAAAAGTTTATAAGCTTGCCCATTGTTCATATGAGACCATAAATATTCATATAAGACCAATAAATACTATCAATGAAAGGGAATTTTGTGTAACCAGATTGATAAACATGGCAATTGAAAGATTAAAAAATTCTAGTGTTTTTTTTTTGTAAGAGAAAAATCCAATTACTAATTGTTAAACCACACCTTTTGGTCAACTAGCGAGATAAATGTTGGATATTAATATTTCAAGAATAAAAGATGAAATTAATTTAAGAGAAATTTATTATAGGTACTATATATGTATAATAATCAATTGAATAACATTTTTTTCATAGTGCATGTGTGTGCATATTCTTTCTTTTGGGAAATCTATTTTGATTAACACAATATTATTATGTAGTGATATATCAGTCCTAAGAAATTCTCATTTTATGTATTTTCAAGATTCAAATTATGAAATTTTGTCTTTTGAATTGCAATTCTAACTAAATTTTAACTATATTGTTGAATCTTCCTTTAAAAAATATTGATTTTCACCACTTTTATAATCAATGACAAACTTGAAAGCTATGTTATGGAAGATATAAAGATGAGATAGAAATATGGAGATGAGTTGATGGGGGACAAGAAAGAAGAAAAAAAACTCCATGTTGTATAATAGTTATATGTTAATTTCTTATTTATATTTGATAATATGTTACTTTTCCATTTTTTACATCTTCTAAGTGTGTCATTTTTATTATGTAAAACTCATAAATTATTATTAAAGTAATTACCCTGTTTAGTAAGTTTAACCTATAATAAATATAATTATGCAAATCCCATAAATGTATAATGGTCATGTTGTCACTGTAAAAGGCATTTTTCTTGTATACTTTTTGTTATAATTATCAACTTTTTGAAATAGAAATTATCCAATAGTTGGGATTCACCTAATATATTATTGTTATCATATTGTGATTTTTATGAAAAGCTTCAATCAAGCTCAAGCTAAGGGTGTTCGAGATTGGCTTGGCTCAGCTTGACTAGAACCCTAGCATATGTAACGAATAATTGATTTTTTAAATAATCATCTTGAAAAGTAATAAACATTTTTTCTTTGAAAAAAAATAACAACATTTTCATTAGACTACAAATCTTTTGATATAAAGAATGTATTTATTTTGGTAGAAAGTTTTTTTAGTACTTGTTGAGGGGGTGGGTGAGGCCGATCATGGTAATAAGTCTTCCTCATAGATAAAGATGTGAATAGGGAGGTTCAGGAAGGGTATCGCTAAATTTCCAAGCCATTTCAACATGCTGACAGTTGGAAATTTATTGTTTCCAACAGTTAGCAGTTGGAAATGAGGCAGTTGGAAATCCATTCGTTGGAAATTTTTCTTCCAACGGCCCAAGTTTTAGCAGTTGGAAATGACCGTTGGAAATAAGGGCAGTTGGAAATCGAGGGATTTTTAGTAGTGATGTGAATAGGGAGGTTCAGGAAGGGTATCGCTAAATCCAAACCATCTCAACATGTAACTGAGTTCATACCTAGCCCCCACTAGTACGTGGGTAACACACGCTTATCCATCTGGGGTATACACACATACACACATAAAATGTCTTTTTATCAATATATTTTATTTATGTTTTAAAAAATATGTATGCCTACAAATAATTGACAAATAAAAATTTATAAAATAAAGCAATATAAAAATATTTACACTAGATTATGACTTTATTTTGAGATAAAAAAATTTAAAAAAAATAAATATACTAATTTATAAGGGCTAAGATGCAATAGAATTAGTTAAACCCATAACCTCCCCAAAGCTTTGATGGTTTGGTCTAGTTAGAGTGGCCTAGTTTAGGAAGGTTAGGGGCCAAGCTCAGCAATTATACTTTACTTTTATAGTGGTATTTGATTTATCCTATGCCAAAACCTACCATTTGAAGTCTTAATGTGGTTATGTTTGTTTTATTAATAAATTGTTGTAAAATATAAGGGAAAACATGCCAGTTTCTCATAACCTAGAAGGCATATGAGACAAAATTGGCAATTAAGGGAAGTGACAAATAGACCCGTGTCCCTTGGCAGTGGCTGCGCTAAAAGGTAAAAACTATGTTTTTGGAACTAATACCTAAAATACTTATACTAATTTTATATTTTTCTTATATTTCCCATACAAATTTCAGTAGCCTAAAACTCCACAATAAATCTGTTTTCTTACATTTTCAAGTAAAATGGTTTAACCCATAATCTTTCCAAAGCTTTGCGGGTAAGGTCGAGTTCAAATGGTTGGGTTCGGGTAGGGTAGGAACAGTACATTTATTTTTATCATCTCCATTGGTAGAGGCAAGCTAGGCCAATTATACTTAGTCTTATATTTGATTTAGCTTATACCAAAACATACGTTTTGAACACCTTAATGTAGCTATGTTCCTTCTTTTAATAAGATGTTTTAAAGTATGTGGGGTAACTTGTTTCTCAAGACTTATAGAAATACGAGATACAATTAATAGTTTAGGGGAGTGCAGCTAGCTTCAGTGTTCCTTGGCAATGCTAGAGAGCTAGAACTATGTTATTAAAACTAATACTTAAAATACTCATATTCTTTTTTTATTTTGTTTTATATTTTTCATACATGTTTTAGTAGCCTAATACACTATAGTAAATTTGCCTTTCTTACATATATATTCTTCTCACTCTTCAATCAAAAAATTTGTAAACAGTGTATAAAAATAAAATTTTACATCACCATATGCTAACATCTAAAATATACTCGGGGATTTGTTAACTGTTAAAATTTTTTTGTAATGTCCTACATAATTATCTTAATCTAGACATTCTATAATTTCCTATCTAATTTATGTTCTATTACTACTATGAACTATATAAAAATTAAAATAATATGCAATATTAGTAGAATTTTTTATTCATTTTGAATATGAATTCTTAATAATTTACCTAATAACACATGATTATTAGTTGTATAATCATGTATTTTTATTTAAACTATTGCATACACTATCATAACACATATTACTACCACTTTTTTTTACTTGTAAAGTGTTCATGTTGGTGAATAACATTTTTACACATTTTTTTTATTTAAAATTGCCATTAAATTATTTATTATTTCTAGCTTTTTTGTTCTCATTATAATACTGAGTTTTTAAATTTTTATTTTTATTTTTATTTTATATCCATACACTTCGTATTTTAAATTTAACCATATTTTCCCCACAATTTGGGGCCGAGGCATTGCCAGGTATTAAAACTAGTTAGACCTAAACAAATAATATTATTATTTGTTTGATATTATATCAAGTTTCTGTAACCAACAATTATTTCCTTTAATCCTAAACAAGTCATACAAGGAAAATAATTTTTCATAGATAAATGGACCTATTTGAACAAGTTTTTGATGAAAGGAATACATTTCAAATAATCAAACTTCAAGACATTAGGCAATTAATTTAGAAAAGGACATGCTAAGGTGTAACACCCCTATATCTCATATGCGAGAAATGTGAGAAACTTTTTGTGGATATATAGGCTTAAGTTCCAAAGCATAAGCACCTAGTACTTATCATTTTTCAAGAAATAGCTCATGTGAAGTAGGTAGGTGTTTTGTTGATGTGTTTTGGACTTTGGCCATTATGTAAGGCCCCTCCTAGCTATAATGTAACCCACCCTATTACACATATGCTTAATGAAAAAAAGAAAACCCAACAGATCCCCAAAATAGAACAGCGAGGGAAAAATCCCCTTATTTAGTTCTAAAATTAAAATGGAAAAATATTTCGATTCAATAATAATTGATGACAAACCAAATCGGTGAGCTTCCTTCAGGCCCCTAGTTTTGCAAAATTTATTTGAATAAGTTACGGCAAGAAAAATGGTGGACAAGAATAACATTCAGTCTCCATATATAATTTTTAAAAACATGAAGGCTTTTCAAACTTCTAGCTTTCTTTTTAATGGTGAAAGCAGTAATAGATTATATTCAGTAATCTTATCTTAATCCATAATGTTTTATTTTTACATATTTTTTCCCTGAACTAAATTTATCCAAAAGCTAATATTATGTAGGTTTAATAATTCATTTAAAATATGATTTTTATAATCTTATTAAATCTTTATGAACTTTTTTAATTCTTAAAAAATAAAAATTCATAAAAATTTAATAACGTTATAAAAATTTATTTTCAAATAAATTACTACATCTACATAATGTTACATTTAAAATAAAATTGGTTTTGGAAAAAAAGATATGAAAATAAAAATAATTTATTTTGGGTTAAATTTATTTAAGTTAAAATGAATTTGCTCTAAAGCCATCAAGAAGTTGGAATTGCTGCCCACAAAAACCCACTACCCTTCGGTTATTTGAAATTAAGACTCAACTAGTTTACATGTCTGGCATTGCCACATGATTCCAAATTATATTGAGTTTTAGAAAATTGTATATGTTCAAATGTTTTAGAAATATTAGTATAAAAATCTACAATAAAACCAACAATCTAAGAAGTAACATTTTCTTTCAACATCATATTGAGTATGGCTTATAAATTTATCCATTATGCTAAAATTTATTAATTATTAGATTTATTAATTAAAAAATTTTCCAATATTATATTGTACAGATGTCATAAAAATTATTAAATTTATGAATTTCTCAGTAAAATATTTTAATTTAAATTATAATGAATATAATTAATTTTTGTAACTTGAATTTTCAAAGTTAACAATTACCCTTAATATAAAACCTAAAACAAATATCGAACTAATGCCCTGAAAACTTGACCAAATGAAAATTGTTAGCAACTTTCTCATTTTGATTAATTACATGCGTGTTGTTGTTGGAATCAATAATGCTGCATCTTAGAGTCCAGAGTATTTTCTCTATGCTCTCGTTTCCATAGGTCTCGACATTTTAATACGACCATCTAGAAATAAAATTTTATTGTTGTGAACAAGATTATGGTTTTGTTATGATGATTCTTGCATAACAGACATCTATGATATTGTAAAGCAACTAATTTAGATATAAATGGATAGACTTTTTCTTTATTTAGAGCAAATTGCTATGTAATTTTTAATAGTATACATGAAAACGTAGAAATATCAACTATATAATAATGTTGCAATGAATATTGATCTATTTTTTAATAATTAAAAAAAAATAAGGACAATTGAGTAGGCCTATATTGGACTTGACATGATTTATGAGATACGTAGAAAGTATAATATGAATGGTGATTTAACTGTTAGTATATAATAATACATGAATTGTTAGAATGAAGCATAATGATATTTATTTTTTTTTTTGTTATTTGTGTGTGTGTGTGTCCTATTGATTTAAAACATTTACTTTTCTATGGCCTGTGAGGTCACAATGTCCATTAGTTTAGATTAGACAAAGATGAAAGCAATTAAAATTTGAAAGGCCATTCTTACTCACTGTATATTCAAAAGCCGAAGCTAAGTTAGACTTTGTCATTTTATAGACGAATTTTCCCTAAAAAAACTTATACTATTTCATATTTAGTCCCCAACCTTTTTCTCTATCCTAAACAGTATAGATTCTTGACAGAACATTTGTCGCACTAAAGTCACATCAATACTTTTTTGTTTGCTTGACTCAAAAGCTTAAGTTCGGCTACATTACGTACACTACAGTAGTTCTCCCTTCCTCTATAACTTTTCCCTCCTAGTGAAGCTGGAACTTGACCCCAAAGACGCTGATTTTAACGCAAGAGCTCTTCACTAGCCAAGTGAAGTCTCAACTCCAAATTGTTTGGACATCAATTTGTTTTGTGACATTTCCTCGTAGCTTTTGCATGAACATGCTATGAATGCTGTTTGTTTCCTTTTCTTTCAAGTTCTCTACCATACACTTAAAACGATACCAAGTATCCAATTTTAAGTGGAGAAGTATGGAATGACCTTTAAAGAATAAAGAGATTATAAAATTGTATGGAGCTCATCTACTTTTGAGAACAACTATTGAATTGCATATTTTCATTCCTCGTGTTCATCTTCCTTACCAAGCAAAGCTTACGGTTCACCTCACAAACAATACAGAGAACATCTACTTTTCTATTGTCATATCCTGAATTTTATTATATACAGCAATTCTATATACACTTTGTAACCATCTAGGTTATACAAGGAAAAAGACTGAATTTCACAGGCACAATGAATTGCTTCCGGCCAGCTAAGCAAAAAAGTTAAGCATTTGCTTTCTTCTTAGCCTGAACTTGAATCACAATTTCATTGAAATCCTCATGGTTAACCTACAAATGCACCATGCAAAATTTTAGCACCAGAGGGAATTAGCATGATCAGCTGACAACTATCTAGGCAGTTATATGTTGCATTTGGAAACTTCAATGACAAATACGTAGATTTGAAATCGAAAGACAAATATTTCATCAAGGGTTTTATATAGTTGGTGAGGAAGAGCACCTCGGCTGCACCACGTCCAAGAGCCACCACACCAGCTTCAACGCAAACATATTTTCCATTGTGCACCATTGAAATCGCCGGTTCTTTGAGCAAGTTCTTTGAAATTCACATCCAGGTGAACATTCATCTTCCTTGAGTGGATCTGTTCAATTTACCAAAATATGCATACGAATGAGTACACTATGATCAAACTTTGGAATGTGTGCAGTAGTATGTGCATCAGATCAACAACTTAAAGGAATAAGTAGGAGATACCAGCAAAATCTGAGCCCTTGCTTCTTCACTAGGATGTGGAAACACAATCTTGTGATCTAATCAGCCAGAACACATAATCTCAGGATCTAGAATACCAACATGATTGGCTGCTGCAATTACCTACAATACATGGTATTAACAAATTGAAACAGGTATGGATCAGTTATTTTCCCATGTAGAGGAAGCTAGGTTTTGAAAAACATAAAACCAATCAGAACTTTCACGAGGCATTGCCATACCTTGATGTTGTCAACACTGCTGAAGCCATCAAGCTGGCTTAGCAACTCCTCCAACATTGTTCTTTCGACCTCCCTATTTCCGATAGTCGCTTCACTACAATCCATGAGTATCAGATTACTAATTAGTAGCTATCTCATTGAAACAGATCCTTCTTTTAAATGTGCTGGCATGCAGAGCAGCATAGAATGGAAGAAATAAAAATCATAACACACTTGTCAAAACGTTTATAACCAATTGCATCGATCTCACAAATAAAAATAACATTAGGCTGACTTCTCTTTTGCAATCTGAAAAGCATTATGTACAAATTTTGCTAAAACTCTAGCACATGACTGCATAAAAATGAAAGTTCCTTCATCTTAGTGAACTCAAACCTAGCAGAGAATTTGCATTATCTATTCTAAAGCTATAACAGAAAATGGGTTCCTATTCTTACAAAATACTACTAGTAGATAAAACACCTCAATTTATTTAGAAGCAAGTTGCAAAAAAATAGATTGAGCACTCTTAACCACAAAGGATGCATAAAAATTGAGCACTGTTCCTTGCCTTGAGATTCCTCTGTTGCTTCCTCCTTCATACAAGTATAGAATCTGATTTGAAGAGTGTTAAAATCCAAATTTAGTATCGCGTGATACAGAAACTACACGAAACACACTAATAAAGAAAAAGAAGTTAAAAAACATTTGGGTAGCGAAAATTTCAGAATTTTGTCAACCACTAGGTTTGTAGCCCGCACTTCGCAGCGGGATAATTTCAAAGCATGATGATGCAATGTGTATACTGTACAGTGCGAGTTGCTCAATTACCATCACTTACCTATGTTAAAGTGATTAAAGCTATTTTCATGAATAAACTAATGGTATCAAACCCAATGACGCAACCAAAAGCGAAATATAGATTTCTCATTTTCAAGTATCCAAGCAACTCATGGATACATGAGGGTAGTTCGTAAGCAGGGAAAAACAAACAGCAATAACTCTGGTTGTTTTAGAATATAAACAGTCTTACAGATGCATGAGCCCTTATGCCAACAAAACATATCAAACTTTGGATCATGAGCGAAAAGCATAAGAAAAAGTACAGATACGGTCCAAACGGTCAGTGAACTGATTATAACTAATTCTCAAGATGTTTGACTTAATGGATTTATTATTCTCAATCAGAGCCTTCATCTAAGATTTCAATTACATATCTTGTAGGAAAATAATGAGTGAGGTAGCAATCTCTCCCACCATTAGGACAGAGTCAAAACAACTGTTTGGCTTTTTTCTCATAGCTTCTTATAAGTATTTGCACACTTGAACATATATTCAGCAAACATGATCACGTCACTATCACGTGAGCCCCCTATGTAAGATTACTCATCAATTAATAGGCTTCATAACCGGCTAAAATGAAAAGCTTACCACTTCATACAATGAATTGATAGTGACATAAGGAAACAAAAAGAAAAACTTACTCAGGAATTTAAGACCCATCAATTAGATCATCAATAGATAAACAGATCATCAACTAAGAAAAAATAGAAGATGTAGCAGAATCACAGAAAGGGAAGGCTTTCACAAACCTGGATAACTTGTTTGTGACTTGTCTCATCCTGGTGACCACAAGTAATTTCAATATGTTCATCAGGTACACAAAAAGAACGAAAAAATATATATTTTTTTAAAAAAAAAAAAAAATAGAACTGGTGATTTATGGCATATCCACATCAGGAAATATAGGTTGTAAGAGTATTGCCCTTGATCTGCTCTTGCTCCCTTAGTCACTATTTTTGCAGCTTCTCCCTCTCGGTTTGATTTGCTTGATGTTCACAAAAAGTTAACCTAATAGGCTTAGCTAACCAATTTATTGAACGCACAAATGCATGGATTGAGTTGTTACCTGTGAAATGAAGAGCTCATTTCTACCGTGGGATCATGCCCAAAGCTCTACTGCCCCATTGTCAATTAAATGCATTCAACAAAAGTAACTGCTAAAATTGCACTTCTTAGTTTCTAATTGGGGTCACAAAGAAAGACAAAAAAGCACCCCGCGATGATTGGTAGGGTAATGACACCAAAATATTTTCAAGTCACTTGTCCAGGGGGCAAACAAAAATAGAAAGCAAATGAGCATTGCTCCATAATGTTTAATTGACAAATTACCCAAATTCTATCAGAAAACATGGACTGGATCTTAAAAGAACTGAATGAAAATAGAGGGCATGACATACAGATGTTCCATTTGGATTTTTAACAACCCTCCAGTCCAGCGCACAATATTATTTTCTAAGCGAATAGCTTATACTTCTCGGGAGCTTTGCTCTCTTTCACCCTCACTTTCTCTACGATCAGATTCTAGATCATGTAAGTCACCTTCGCTCTCCACTTCTGCTTCTCCATGTGCCTCCCCTTCAGCTTCACCTTCAGGGATCATTCCCCCTCAGCTTCATCCTACAAAGCAACAACACAAACATGCTCAATTGAGAACAATTTTCAGAGTATTTTCCTACACATGGGAAGGCTCAATATTCCATTCTCTGCCACATGCCTTCTGCTCTTGTTCACTTCCACCACCATCTCTCTCCCTCTATACACCGACTCGCAGCGGATCACGGATGAGAAAGGGCAGTGCATGAAGCTAGTGTGCATGAACTGGGTGTCGCAACTTGAGGCCATGGTGGCGGAGGGGCTGAGCAAGCAGCCGGTAGATGCCATCGCCAAGCGGATAACAGCGCCAGGTTTCAATTACGTCTGGCGCACTTGGCCGCTCCATTTGATCACCAACAATACATTTGCCAGTCTCACAATCAGAAAGTCTTTCAAGAGCCTCAGCTTGCTCAAATCAATCTCTGAAATCCAGTCCAACAACCCTCCATCATTGATCTTCCATTCATCAAAGCTGTCCAGGTGACATTTTCTATCTAATTGTATTTGAAATAGTAACAAACTTTTTTAGAGCGGTGATCTACGAGAGCAATAGTGAGTTCTAACCTGCTGATGCAAGACCTGCATGGCGCCAGAAGAACTCGATATGATCATCGGAGGGGCGATGCTGGCTGACCAATCTGTGGTCGATCCCTCGCTGCTTGTTGTCTGCTCCATAAGGAGGCAGCGAGGAGCACAACAGCGAGAGGTGAGCAAACAGCAAAGGAAATCGAATTTGCCGCAGGTTTGGGTTCTTCAGGCAAGAGAGGGAAAATGCTGACACCGAAAGTAGAGTTTAGGGAAAACAAAACGACTTCATTTCCGTGTGCGTGTATTGAAATTCAGAGGCCCGGTTGTCACATGAGAGTTACAGAACCCAACGAACACGTACCAAAAGATGAAGAACTAGAACAGGGGTTTAGCCATTACCAAAACCAACCCCCCCTTCTCCCAAAAAGGTCGTTTAGTTACTGTTCAACATACAGCAAATCAGCCTGCGCTCTTTAATATATAGAAAGAATGAGGTTCATGAGGCCTGCATGTTTCAGGGGGATAACATTAGCTGCAAGGCAGCCAATATAAATCCTCGAGCACAAATATATCTACAAACTATAAACCTAAACAATGATTAGACAAAAGTTTCGTATGTGATCTATTTAAAATTAAGGCAAAAACAAACATAGTGGAAGAGTCTAGACTCGGTGCATATTTTTTTGTCTTCTGGACCTGGATAATCAACATTTGTTAAACCAAAAAATTGCAACCCAAAATCACAATCCATTCCCAAATTGCATTTTTTTTTTTTTTGTGAATATCAAAAAATACAGACACAGAGAAGCAGAAACAATGAAAAAATTTTAAAAGAATGATAAGCTCTACCACCTGGGCGGCACACATGCATAGCTAAAAATTCATATGCCTTTCCCAGCTGAAGGTGATCTATGATCATAACCAAGACAAGAAAATGCAACCATCAAATTCAAAATCAACAAAGAAATTGTGAATTAAAATAAAAGAGAAAAAAAATTGCGAAAGAAACAAACACCTTGCAGACAAACACACATAATAGTCAACTGAAGACATGCTCATATATTATCAAAAGGGTATTAAAGATAACAAATGGAAAACAACCAAAGGAATGCCACTTAGAGAATGGTAAGATGATAGATTGAGAGCAAAAATGATAAGAGCTTATTCTATTAACCAATTCAAACGAACACGTCGATCAATTACAGTTTAGGGTTTGATAATCAAATTAAGGAAATAAAGAGCAACAGACAATTTGGTGTTCACCTGCGAGATGCGACTTATACGGGAAGGAGCAATGCAGGAATTGGGTCGAAGGCGGAGCTGACCGAGAAAGAAGCTCGCTAGCACTGGCTGCGATTTGAAGCTGAGAAGGATTTGGAAGTGAAAGTGCAATGGAAAGACGGGAAGAAGGTCCCTCTTTTGAAGGTAAGCAAAAGCTTAAAAGAGCCGAACGATGTCGTTAAAAGGCTGGGCCAAGCTGCCACGATTCTCCTGAGGCCGGCACCATCTGCACTATTCAATAAACAGTGTTCTTTGTTTCGTAATTAGAATATAACGAGGTTTATTCACTCAATCGTGGCGGCGGGTTTCATTATAGTGGCATTGAGGTTGAACACAACTCATAAGTTATCCAACAACATATGTTACCATAGTCTAAGACTATTTAACTATTGAAGAAGTCCTACAATCAGTTTAGGTTGTAGGGTATGCTTGTTTTAATTTTGAGAACCATCGTCATTAAGTTTTATGTGTGCAAAATGAAGTACATGCAACTATTTATTAAAAGTAGCGATTTTAGAATTGTTCATAGTTACTAATATTTGATTCTCCTATATAATATTTAGGCTATACTTGAAATCATAATTATTTTTTATATCAAAACTGTCTAAACACTACAAGAAACGGAACAGTTAGGACCGGTTTTAAGTGTCATTTAGAATCGGTTTTGACCGCTCCAAAAAAAGTAGGAGTGGTTTCCCCCCGTTGCGTAAAACCGCTCCAACCATACTCACTCCTAAATTATTGGGAATGGTTTTATAACCGTTCTGAAATTTTGAACCTCTTAGCCGCTCCGAACGTAAAATCAACATTTTGGACCACTTACCCGCTCCTAAGGGCCTAGGCGGAGGGAGACCCATCGATTCCATGTGGGAGCAAATAACCGGTCCAAAGTATTGCTATCGAGGATCATGTTTAAGGACGGTTACCCGCTCCAAAATTCAAAGTTTAGTGCGTTGTTTTGGCGCGATTAACCGCTCCAAATGTTATGGGTTTTTTTTTTTAATTATTTTTTTGAATATTTCCTTTCCCCCCAATAATATATAGTCATTATTCTTACGTCCATAGTATTTATATTAATTATCACCAACTGAAAAAGACAAATATAATACACATTTGAACATCATAACAAAAGTGAAAACATATATATATAACATCCAAATTAATCCTCCATCTTACATAAAGTGATATCAAATATTGTGACCATAATTGGTCTTAATCCATTAATTCAAACACTTGCAAAGTAGAATCATACATTCTTTGACTTATCGATCAGCTACCATGTCTAAGATCTATTCATCTCCTAACTCATCATCGTCGGTACCTATCTCATCACTTGATTGGGAAGAGTGGAAGCACGCATTCCTAGCACTACTTCTGGCATCGGCAGCAGTAAACTATTTATAACATAGAGAACATATATATATTGTTAATATGAAAAGGTTGCATATGTGTGTGTGTGTGTGAGAACAATAAGATTGCAAATGCTTGCTTATTTACAACGTACAAAATCAAGAAGAACTTTTAAATCTTTCAACATGTATAAGTGTGAATCATAGAAGTATCGTGCATGAATTAATTAGAAGGCACAAAAATTCAGTACCAGCAGAAGATTAAAATGCATTTATGTTTTGGTGTCAATCATAGAAGTGTCAAGCATGAATTAATTCTTTAGAAACCTAATGAAATATGGCCAAATCTATAAGTATCCAATTGTTCATACTTTTGTTATTACTTTTTTTCAGGCTATTTGCCTAACCAAATTACAGCAGCAAATAACAAATGCAAAGACAAATATATTTATATGATTTCTAACTCAATGCATAAAACAAAACAATGAAGAGTACAATACCTGTCCCCGTTTACGTGCTATGTCCTCACTCAAAAGGCTATAGATCTCTTTAACTATCTTGGCAAGTTCATTGAATTGTTCCATTGAAGGACCATGGGGCATAGTAAATCCTTGGCTAGCATTACTACGACCTCTAGATTGAGAGGGTCCGAAATATGAAGTAGGTGTCACCCTGAATCTCATGCCCTGAACACTTCTACTATGTTCAGCACCCCAAACTTTGTTAAAAATGTCATCAAATGTTGTACTAGAACCTAAAACTCCATTAGACTTCTTTGTCCATTAGATTCCTCCTTCTTATGTTAAATGGTTCTCAAATCTGCACCACAAAAGGAAAGAAGTTAAAAAATGTCTAGAATGTAATCCATACGAAATTTAGGGAGAAAAAGAGGTGAGACTAAAACCGTTAGTTGTGACAAAGAAGTGGAACACAATCCAACACATCTAAAAGGCATACATAACTAAAGAAATAACAAGAATAAAGAAAAATTTAATTGTGACTGTTAACCATTAAAATCAAAGCAAGACTTTTGAAACTCCTATAAAATTTGACATAGAAAGATACAAATTGTTCCAAATTACATGTTAACAACATAACAAGAATTCACTAAGTGCTAGTCAGCTGCAGTATATTCTTCAGCATCCACATCCATCCTAATCCAAGTAGGATTTTCACCACAATCAAAATTATTAATGTCAGGATGCATCACATCAACATCATCAACTTTTTTTGCCTCAAAACCCATGTCAAATAAATCTCTTGGTTTGACCCTAACAACGGTAGACCAACTGGGATTCGTAGGATCTTGTACATAGAATACTTGTTCAACTTGTGAAGAGAAAACATAAGGATCATCCTTTAATCTATCGCCGGTATGGATCAAATTTGAGAAATTGACACTTGTGTGGCCAAATTCATCTTTTCTCATGCCTGCAGCAGAATGCACATTTACCCACTCACATTTGAACAAAATCACTTTGAAGACACTCATATAATTCAATCCAATAATTTCAACTATCTTCCCATAGTAAAGAATATCTTCTTCTTCTCCTTTATTGACCACACCACTATTTTGTGTCTTCAAGTTTTGTTCACGGTGCTTGGTAAGAAACCGAAACCCATCCTAGTCAAACCATTATAGGATTGAGCCCTATGAAGCGATCCTAGTCCAAGAGTTATGACTTCATTTGTAATTTGGATATCACCATCCCTCATAACCTGTATAATTAATGAAGAAGTTATTTATATCTTCATGCTAAGTAATTGATATTTAGATGCTCTGTACTTTACTTACTCGATTTCGTAACCAAATGTGGAATTTATTATTTAGAATCTTGAATTTCTCATTTGCACTGAATTCTGTACGATGGCCACGCAACTTCATTTCTTCTACTATGAACTCACTACAAATGTATAAAGAAATATAAATAATATCGTAGAACATAAATAGTTCAAGCATACCATGTAACAAGTGCACTTACTCCCGAAGACTTTCTAGGTGGTCACAATGACATAAGACATAACGTTGTGCCTGCTACCACTCCATATCAATTAGTGTCACAAATTTGTGACGTCCAATGGGTTTCCCAAAACTAGAGAATAAAAATTGACTGCCACTTTCTTCAGGGTTAGGGTTGTGGGATGGATGATTAAATCTAGTTTCGACTCCAACAAGATATTTTGAACAAAAAGTGAGGCATTCATCTACTATATATACTTCGGCAGTCGACCCTTCTGGTCATGCTCGGTTATGAACATAATTCTTGAAGCGCAGAAATGATCTAAAGCCAGTGATTTTAAACATTTCAATAAGACTGTTGTTAGGAAGAAACAAAAAAAATGATAAAAATTGAATAAGGGTAGAAGAGATAAATGCATACCTTTCATATGGATACATCCATATATATTGCACTGGCCTACTAAGTTTAGCTTCATCCACCAAATGGATAATCAAATGAGCCATGATAGTGAAAAAATAAGGGAGGAAGATCTTTTCCATTTGGTAAAGGGCTAGTATAACGCACTCTTGAATCTTATCCAATACTTTTGGTTCTAGCACTCTTGCACATAATGCTTTGAATTAGCATTAACAATATAAAATAGTGTTGTTTCATAGAAATCCAAGGAGGTAAGTTGTATACCGTCAACAATATAGGCCATATACTGTATGGCTTCGACATTGTGTTAAAAGGGTTGAAACCATCAGTTGTCAATGCTAGCTGTACATTATGAGGATCTGATGCAAAATCTGAAAATTTTTCATCAAATGACTTCCAGGTCTCTCCATTTGCTGGATGACGTAACAATCCATCTTTCTGACAACCCTGTTTATGCCACCTCATATCTTTTGAAGAATTTGAGGACATAAACAGCCTTTTAAGTCGTGGTATCAATGAAAAATACCGTAACATCTTAGCTGTAATTTTTTCGTGTCTTGTTATACTTTACTACCCCTTGTATCACCACTTCTATCATTATTTGCCCATCAAAAAGCTCCACAAATGTGACATGAGTCCAGCCCCGAAGTTGATCCTCTATACAACATACAATCATTGGGGCAAACATGAATTTTTTCATATCCTAACCCAAGTGTCTTAATAATTTTATTGGCTTCATAAAAGGACGATGGTAACAATGCATCTTTAGGAAGGATATCTCTCATCAACTTTAAATTTTCATTGAACCCGACTATTGTCCACCCATGCATGCATTTTAAGTGAAACAAATGGAGAATGAAAGATAATCTTGAGTGAGTTTCACAACCTTCATAGAGTGGTTGATTAGCTAAATTTAATATCAACTCATACTCAGAATTGTTTGAAAGTTGTTTCATTGGGGTAGATTCCTCAAATGAAGCCAAGTGTTCATTGTCACCCAATTGTTGGGAATCTACTTGATTCAGAGCCACAAACAAATCGCACAACAACCCATCCATATCATCTAAATTTTCACCACTGTTGCTAGTAGCCTCAACCTCATAATTTTCTCTCATATCAGTTGCATAATTGGAAGATAAATCAACTAGGTTCAAGCTTTTCTCATTATGGATAAACCAAAATGTGTACCCATCTAAAAAACCCTTGCAAACTAGATGAGTTCTAGCCTCCTCATAGCTTTGTGGTTTTGAATTTTTACAGTGCTTGTATGGACATAATATTTTCCCATCTACACTTGCATTTCTAGATGCAAGATCTAGAAATTGGCTAACACCTTCTTTATACTCTTTGGTGAATCTAGGTTTTTTCATCCAACTTTTATCCATTACTGACATATAGATGAATTTATTGTTAAACATAAGAGCAACCTAATAAAAAATTTGAAATCCATCACATAATTTAAAAAACAATGACAAAAAAATATTCTAATGAAGCTACAATGATTAATAAACAAAAAATATGTAAAAAAAATATTTATTTAAAAGTCAAATGTATATAAAAAATCCAATGTTTTAAGAATTGGTATATCACCATGTGCCTATTAAATACCAAGAAATGCATATATGCAAAGAAGACAAATGTCACACACTTGATTGCCAAATACTAGTAAAATTCCACATAAAACATATAGATCATACCATTAAATAAAACTATGTAACTAGCAACAAGCACATGCGAAACATATATATATAACCAAGTAATAAAAGACATAACAAGGACCTACTGTTGAGAAGAAATCCAACTATAGAAAAACCAGTAAAGGTGTGGTTTTAGAGCTAACTACAATAGCTGTAGGTGTGAATAAGCAAGATCACCTACAAAGTAAGTTAGAGGAAATAACACTATCTTAGAACTCCTTGCATATCACTTTTATCAAAGGCACCAAAAAGTAGAAAATACAACATATGTCAACAGAGAACCAAACCATTTGTTGGGGGTTAACTTATTTCCCCCATTTTTTGTTGTTTACAAGAAAAAGTTGTTCAAAGGAAAAAGTTATCTAACATAAAAAAAAATGTGATAGGGTTCAGTTAGGACAAGGTTCATGTTCATGTGTCCCCCACCCACATCAATACAAATGAAAAATTAAAAAAAAATATCCATAAATAATCTCAATGGTACATACTAGGAAAAAAAAATTAAATTCAAAACTCATATATATTGTAGATTCTTAGTATGATAGATTTTACCATGCCATTATGACTAGTTGCAGGGGAAAGAGAAAATTTGGCATTTAGTATTAAACAATCATGTGCTCTAAGAATTAGCATAATTTGAGACATCTAGAAGTTACTTAACAAACCTTAAACTATATTTTCAAAAATATCTAGAAGATTAAATGAAAAAAATTAACAAAGATAAGAGAAAATTTTTTCTAGTATAGGATGATCACGAGCTCTGAAACCATTAAAAGTATATGATTCAAGATCGCTAAAATTTTTATTGCTGGCAATTTTGAAGAAATATAGAGGAAGAACAAAAGTTTTTCCTTTCTGTACTAAATGATATATTGATCTATTCCTTTCATTCTCAGCAAATGCAATAAAAAGATTTTTAGCTTTTTCTCAACAAATGCAGTGAGAGTACTATTCATTGAAATGAGATGTCAATCATTTGCCTCCCTTTCACCAAATTGATTGGGATGGTGTTGCTATTCTTTGCTCCGAACAGATTGATGGCCTAAATCATGTTGAGAGCTCATATTTTGTTTTGCTAAGAAACCAAGTAAATGGTTTTGTTATTGAAACTTTTATGTTCATGCTAATATTGAAATAAAAAAGGTACGTTCCATATTCTCAATGAAAGAGAAAATTTATTTGGGAAATTTCAAAGAGACAAACTAATATCTAGGCATTGCCTAAAAAACCAAAATAAAAAGTTAGGAACTTGTTTTTCTTCGCAGAAAGTAGGAGTATGTCCCTGAGAAAAACAATGTCTTCAATGTCCACTGATTTTAGTTGCTATTTGTTTTTCATGGTTTTCATAATTTCTTTTTTGCTTCCGCCAAGGAACTAAACTCATTCTCCACAAATGTTGATCGAGCAGTTAAGCAAACTTTCTCTTCCACAAGATACTTGAGCTTTTGAGATATTTGTTGCTCCCTATCCTTTATCTTTTGTAGCTCAAGCTAGCAACTCTCCATTGAAGTTGCTTTTCTTACTTGTTGGATGATGGGTCTAATTTTTTCTAGCTTGAATTTAGAATATTCAAGCGTCTGCATGGGCAGAATAATGCCATTTTGTTTATTTTAGCCTATCATGTATAATATATGCATAAAAAAGTGATCTTGGTATAAAGCTCAAAAGCCTCATTAGCTTCAAATATTTGTTTAGCTATTAAAGTGAAAAAACCTTTTTCCAGCATTACTAATGTATTAGCCAAAATGCTAAGCACTTTTTGTAGGCTTCTTTTGCCTTGAATCTTGCTGGTAGAAAAGAAATCACTATCTAAGTCAAAGACAATATCTAGGCAATGTTGTTGTAGCTTTGTCACTTCAATACCATAAAACTTAAGAAGATCAACTTCTACAACAGCACTTGTGTCCCTTGCCGAAGGTGGGGTAAAAGTAATGTGAGGTACTAGATCAATATTCTGGCCAAGTAGTGAGTCTATGTCGATACTAGTATTTTGACTCATTGGTAAGTTTGGGGAATGTGTACACTATCAACGCTTGATACAGAGAAATTCTGGCTAAGTTTTGTGAAAGGTTTACTGGCAATGATTGGTCTTTTAATCCTTCCTTATCTTGTTACTTTATATTACTTATGTTCTTCCATGATTTGTCCTTATTGTATGATTTGTTATTTATATCTATAGATATTATACTAACAAAATTAAATTGCAAGATTTTTTGGTCCTTTAATTTATAATAATGCAAGTTTCAACTATTACTCATGATACTACTAAAGTTATGTCATATCTATGTAATAACCAAATGGTAGCATCTATATTATATCTTTCATTCATATGAATCATTTCATGCTCCATATGCAGTAGGGCAAAATGTGGTGGTGGAATTTGGTAAAGACCTCAAATTGTACCTATATTCCTTATTTTGTAAAGGCCTCAAATTGTATCCATTCAACTTTGCATACATTGTTCCTTCAGGACAAGGACTTGTCCATATAAATTTTTGTAATTTTTATCATAAATGTTCAAAGTCAAAGGTTGAATCTTTTTTTGGTATTCAGATATACTATTACAGTAATTATGAAAAAAGGTGTACCAGCTTTTTTGAGATCATAAAGGCAATCAAATTAGTTTTTGTAAGAAATGTTGTAAGAAGTGGAGATGCCTGGATTAGAACTTTAGACCTACCTCACATCCCTTTAGGCCTATTGTCAATAGGCCAAAGGTGGAGATAAGGCCTAAGAGTTGAATTTGTTGATGATATCCTATATCATATTGCAATCAACAAGGTACTTCTTAAAGTGATGTTTTGATGATAATAATTTTCCTAATAATATTTATTTAGTATCAAAATTATGTTATTTTTTCATGTATGATACAATTTGAATTACTGTGGTAATGCTGGGTATATAAACTAGTTATACTAACAAAATTAAATTGCAAGGTCTTGGATTTTGCTCCTTTAATTTATAATTAACGATGCATGTTTTTACCATTACTCATTTTGGCCCAAAAGCAACCATGAAGGGGGATGAATTGGTTGAATTCTAAAAATCATCGAAAATGAGTTTTTAAATCCTTAAACTAAAATGCAATTTAAGAAATAAAATAAACTTATTTTAACTAAAAATGACTACCACAATGATCCTAAATTTTTCTTTGAAAGTTTACTTTGAAGGGTTTTTGAAAACAAACTACTTCAACCAATGAAGGAAAACAAATCCCTAAGCAATGATCAAACAATAAGAAAGAGAGAAGCTTGCACATAAGAATTTTTATACATGTTCAGTATCTTTTCTTGAGAATCTACTCTTCTCCTCAAGTTCACCACGTAAGAGTTTTCTTTTGCACTATGAATATAAAAAATACACAAGAGCACATACTTCTTTGGTAGCTCTCTCCAGCACCAAACTAGAGGTTAACTATAAACCTCACCAACACCCTTTCTCTCACTAGTTTTCCTAGATACTAACTAGAAACCTCATCAACTCAATTTCACTAAATGGTGTTTACAAGGGTACGAGCTCAAACAATAGCACTCTTGCTAAATACACAAATGGAAGCACAAACTCCCTCGTCAAATCTCAAATTTAGCATATTTGATTTCATCTAGATGATGGATCCTCACTTCTAACGGCCAAGAGTTATTTTCCAATTGATTTTTGATGTTTTTATACTCCAATGGATGCAAAAGAGACATTAAAGAATGTTGGAACGTTGCTGTCAAATTTAATAAAAAATCACATCTGTCACCCAGTTTCATCCAGATGAAAACTTTCACTCGGTTGAAAATTCTATCTCATAAGGTCATTTAAGGTTTGATCTCCAACAGCTAGATTACTAATTAATGACCTATCGGCACTTAACCCACGTGGCAATCTAATGTAGTATGAATTTTAAATGAATTTTCAAACTAGTAACTCGCACGCAGGTCTGGAATAAACTTTTCACCCGGTTGAAAAACTTTCACTTAAGTTATTTTCTTGTCCAGAAGCAAAAGGCTCTTAAATTAGAAAAATTGCACCAGTTTCAATATGTTGAAACACTTTCATCCTGTTGAAACTGTAGCTATAGGTTTTTCTAACTTCCAAACATCCAAACTTTAATGAATTTTACACCAAAAACAATTCTTCTTTCACAAACAATGTTTGAATCCCCAAAAATACTTGAAATATACTTATGAAAAAAATTTCATTCTAAAGATCAAAACTTTATCAACAAAAGACCAATCTATAGATCTTTAAATAAAGCCTTGAAACACATAAGGGGATGTTAGATAAAATTTTATTAGTCGTCCGATTGTTCCAAGTTAGACGATGTTAGATATTAAATTTTTTGCAAGAATTTTAATTTGACATCATAAGGGGATTATTTCAATGAGTGCTGGCTTGTTGGGCTTGGAGTAAGGCCCGTTAAAATTTCCAATCAACCCGGTAGACTCAAAATCCTAAAAATGACCGTTACACTTTTCACCACTATCGATCTTAGGACATGTGGCGCAATCCTATGCACCTAACTCCACTATAAATAGCCTCTACCTTCCCTGTCAATGGGATACTTGGAGGCCATCTTTACAATCCACCCATTATTTAGAGCTCTCGTGTTATTTCATTTCCTCCCCTATACTCATATTTATTTCTACCAAGCTTTATTTGATATAAGTTAATACTTTGTTCTCGCCTTACATTTTATTTTGTCTGAGCTATTATTTCTTGTTTTACCTAAAGCTTTTTTTTTTCCTGCCAATCCCCTGAGTTTGTCGTTTGCTTGCTCCTCCTCCCTGTTAGACCTTAATCATCGTTTTTATCCTTTTGTGAATAACACTTTGTCCTATTCCACATTTCTTGGACTGAATCTTCCAAATTAACACCTAAAACATCACTAACAACATCAATTCTTACGAAGGCAGACTTACTAATTCCGCATTTTTTGTTCGGTTAAAGAAACTAGAAAGCAGGTCGATTGGTAACTAAATAAGTTGCAGAAAATAGCTTCCAAGATCAAAATGAACCAAATCAGAAAGGTGGGCAAGATGAAAGAAATGTAGAGAAGTAAAGTTTCTGATCACAATTTAAGACATTAAAAAAGAACTCTGACACAATGAAAAGTAGAAGATACCTGAATCTATGATAAATAAGGTCTAAATCTTACCAATTGCCTGTTGGTTGTAGATAAGCAAAAACACTATAGGTTGGTAGCAACTAAGAAGTGAAAATGGTGGAAATGTATAGATAATTTGGGTGTATGTGACCCCTTGGAAGGTCTTTGCATGTAGAGGACTAAAGAGGCTAAAGTGGCATTTTGGATATTTAAGATATATTTTGTGACTAATTAGCACCCTATTTTTTTATTCATGTTGAAGTTGCCATTGAAGTTTCGCAATCACTCCATTTTATCCATTATATGTCATGGAAACTTTTTAAGTTTGGCCACTGTACATATGAGACCATAAATACTGTTGATGAAATAGAATTTTTTGTAACCAGATTGATAACATGGAATTTCAAAAATTAAAAAGTAGCAATGTTTGTTTTTTATAATAGAAGAATCCAATTACAAATTGTTAAACGATACCTTTTGGTCAACCAGCAAAACAAATGTCGGATGTTAATATGCCAAGAATAAAAGTTGAAATTAAAATGAGAGTCAATTTATTATAACTTAAAATAATTAAAAATATTTTAACACCTTTTTTTGTCTAAATTAAGCAATGTCATTTGAAGGCTAGTATTATATATGTATAATAATCAATTGAATAAACTTTTTCCGTATTGTCACATAATTGTTGTTAATTTTTATTTTTTAAGCTGAGTAAGTAAAAAAATTCATAAAAATTTTCTTAGATTATAACAAAATTGTTATTCAATGGAGTATTATATCTATATAGTATTAATTTTTAAATAACATTGATTTCGGACAACAAAAACCATAAATATGAATATAAGTCTTCTTTAACAATCTAATTTAAGTTAAAATGAATTGAGCATAAATAAATAACATTAGTATTGGTTTGATATTATATTACCTTTCTGTAACCAGCAACTATTTTCTTTAATTCTAAGCAAGTCATACAAGGAAAATAATTCTTTAGAGATTAATGGAACTATTTGAACAAGTTTTTGAAAAATGGAATGCATTTAGATTAATGAAACATCAAGACATCATACTACCAATCTGAAAAAGGACTTCCCTAGGATTTACAACTTGGCAATCTAAGGCCCCTCCTAGCTATTATGTGGGCCACTCTATTTGTCTACTAATTTATTTATTATATATTGATAAAAGTTCATTAGCCGTTTAATTGTTCCAAGTTAGACGATGTTAGATACTAAATTTTTTGCAAGAATTTTAATCTGACATCATAAGAGGATTATTTCAAGGAGTTCTGGCTTGTTGGGCTTGGAGTGAGGCCTATTAAAATTTTATACAAACCCGGTAGACTCAAAATCCCAAAAATGACCCATACTCTTTTCACCACTATCGATCATAGGACATGTGGTGCAATCCTATGCACCTAACTCCCCTATAAATAGCCTTTACCTTCCCTGTTAAGGGGACACTTGGAGGCCATTTTTACAATCCACCCATTATTTAGAGCTCTTATGTTATTTCATTTCCTCCCCTATACTCATATTTATTTCCACCAAGCTTTATTTGATATAAGTTAATACTTTGTTTTTGCCTGACATTTTATTTTGTCTGAGCTATTATTTCTTGTTTTACCTAAAGCCTTTTTTTTTTTCCTGTCAATCCCCTGAGTTTGTCGTTTGCTTGCTCCTCCTCCCAGTCAAACCTTAATCATCATTTTTCTCCTTTTGAGAGTAACACTTTGCCCTATTCCACATTTCTTGGACTGAATCTTCCAAATTAACACCCAAAACATCACTAACAGCATCAATTCTTGCGAAGGCAAACTTACTAATTTCACATTTTTTGTTCAGTTAAAGTAACTGGAAAACAGTTTGATTGGTAGCTCAATAAGCTGCAAAAAATAACTTTCAAGATCAAAATCAACCAAATCAGAAAGGTGAGCAAGATTAAAGAAATGCAGAGAAGTGAAGTTTCTGATCATAATTTAAGACATTAAAAAAGAACTCTAACACAATGAAAAGTAGAAGATACCTGAATCTATGATAAATAAGGTCTAAATCTTACCAGTTGCCTACTGGTTGAAGAAAAGCAAAAACATTATGGGTTGGTAGCAACTAAGAAGTGAAAATGGTGGAAATGTATAGATAATTTGGGTGTATGTGACCCCTTAGAGGGTCCTTGCATTTAAAGGACTAAAGAGGCTAAAGTGGCATTTTGGATATTTTAGTTATTTTTTATGACTAATTAGCACCCTAATTTTTTATTTGTGTTGAAGTTGCCATTGAAGTTTCACAATCATTCCATTTTATCCATTTCATGGAAAGTTTATAAGTTTGGCCATTGTACATATGAGACCATAAATACTGTCGATGAAATGGAATTTTGTATAACCAGATTGATAACATGGAATTTCAAAGATTAAAAAGTTCCAATGTTTGTTTTTATAATAGAAGAATCCAATTACAAATTGGTAAACGATACCTTTTGGTCAACCAGCAAAACAAATGTTGGATGTTAATTTGTCAAGAATAAAAGATGAAATTAAAATGAGAGTCAATTCAATATAACTTAAAATAATTAAAAATATTTTTACACCTTTTTTGTCTAAATTAAGCAATTTCTTTTGAAGGCTAGTATTATATATGTATAATAATCCATTGAATAAACTTTTTTCGTATTGTCACATAATTTTTGTTAATTTTTATTTTTTAGGTTGAGTAAGTAAAAAAATTCATAAAAAAATTTAAGTTAAAATGAATTGAGCATAAATAAATAACATTAGTATTGGTTTGATATTATGTTAACTTTCTATAACCAGCAATTATTTTCTTTAATGCTAAGCAAGTCATAGAAGGAAAATAATTCTTCAGACATTAATGGACCTATTTGAACAAGTTTTTGGCAAATGGAATGCATTTAGATTAATGAAACATCAAGACAACATACGACCAATCTGAAAGAGGACTTACTTAGGATCTACAACTTGGCAGTTTAAGGCCCCTCCTAGCTATTATGTGGGCCACTCTATTTGTTTACTAATTTATTTATTATTTATTGATAAAATTTTATTAGTCAGTTGATTGTTCCAAGTTGGACGATGTTAAATATTAAATTTTTTGCAAGAATTTTGATCTGATATCATAAGAGGATTACTTCAAGGAGTTCTGGCTTGTTGGGCTTGGAGTAAGACCCATTAAAATTTCCAACCAACCCGGCAGACTCAAAATCCCAAAAATGATGGTTACACTTTTCTCCATTATCGATCTTAGGACATGTGGTGCAATCCTATGCATCTAACTCCCCTATAAATAGCCTCTACCTTCCCTGTCAATGGGACACTTGGAGGCCATTTTTACAATACACCCATTATTTTGAGCTCTCATGTTATTTCATTCCTTCCCCTATACTCATATTTACTTCCACCAATCTTTATTTGATATAAGTTAACACTTTGTTTTTGCCTGACATTTTATTTTGTCTGAGCTATTATTTCTTGTTTTACCTAAAGCCTTTTTTTTTTCCTTCCAATCCCTTGAGTTTGTCGTTTGCTTGCTCCTCCTGCCTATCAGACCTTAATCATCATTTTTATCCTTTCGTGAGTGACACTTTGTCCTATTCCACATTTATTGGAATGAATCTTCCATATTAACACCCAAAACATCACTAGCAACATCTGTAATGCCCCTAATTTTATGAACCTTAATTTTAAAAGATATCTTAATTTCTCAGAATTATAAAGCATTTAATTAAAAATAATTTAGGAAATATGAGGTAAAACGTTTTCTTTTAATCTATTTTCCAAATAGTAAGAGTATTAAATGAAATTAGAGTAATTAAGTGACAATCAATTAATATACGGATAATGTATCAATTTAAACAAACCATGTGTTTCTTTAAAAATCAAATAACACAAAGTTGAAACCCAATCCCTGCCAGTTTTACTTTTGAAGGGCTACAGCGTACCCTCACTCAGTCTGCTCTACATCTTGAACCTCATTTATATGGTTCAGTGTACTCTGTCTCCTCATAGTACTCACCTAAGAAAACATGTTAGAATGAGGGGTGAGCACAACTTGCTCAATAAGGGGGAAGTATCAAGTTCATCACGTGGGTTCTAATATTCTCCCAACAAACAACAACGAATAATAAAATTTAAGTTATAGTAATTTAATTAAAGAACAATTTCATACAACATCATAACAACAATATCAAAGTCTTACTAGCATGCTCGAACTACCATGCATATGCATTATTCCTTTTTCCGATTAAATCATACCTTATTGATCAATCACTTAAGCTAATACTTAAATATCGTCAAACGAACCTAGGGTGGTGAGTATGTACATCACCCACTCTCGGGATAACTCTTAGGCAGTGCCACTAGGGATGCCACCAAGCCAAAGCCTCTCGGGATACCTACGCTGAGGTAGAGCCTCTAGTGATACTAGCCATAAGCATGGTCCTTTGCCAGCTATGGTCTGGCAGCGCACAAATCATATCTCCATACTCTGTGTCAATATCAGGTCATGACTAGGGACGGTCCGCCGTTAGCCTAACATGCGTCTCAGGTTGTAATCGTCCGTTCCGAACCTCTCATCTAAATTTACAGCTTGTTAGGTCATGTAGATATGGTTCGTCACCAACCTTGCATGCCTCGTGTTTTATCTTACTACTCAAATCTTTTACTTAATGCAATCTTGTGTATGACAAACACCAATCATATGCAACAACCAATTGATGCATGACTGTAGCCCATTTTATTTAGCCCTTTTTAGTTGAGTGCCATGATTCTAATGCGTTCTATTTCTTTTATCTTGTTATCTTAGCTTAGTGTTCCATGATGACATGATAATCAATGACATCTTTTTAAGTGTATTTATGATATATGTTCATCTCTTCTCTCATGAATTCTTTCTAAGTTTGTCATTTAGCATTTACGCTCCTAATCATTTATCTATAGGCTTATAGTAATTTTTTACGGCCCTAGCATGCCACTAACGGTTGCTTTCAATCTCATCACATTGCTAGCGAGCTTGTCGGACCTAAACATGGTACTAGTGGTGTTTGTCTTACCGGCCCTAAGCATGGTACTAACGGGTTTATTCAAACGGTCCTAACATACTTCTAATTTATTTTTTGTTACAAACGGTCCTAGTATGATACTAGCGTCAGACATACATCATATATCACATCATTACAACCATGCAACCAACCAACCAAAATTACATCTTAATGGAAGAAAACTAAAATAAAATAAAATAAAATTCTAGAAAAACTAATTAATTACCCAACCCATGTTGCCCACACATTTAAAGATTTTGTTTAGCCCAATTGTTTATTTAGAATTTATTATTTGGGTTGATGCTTATTTTGGGCCTAAGAGGGCCCACGAGAACTAACCCGCTCTTCCCCCTTACCTAGTTCGGAATAATATGATGAAAGGAAGCGATTTCCTAGGACGGTCCTACAAAATGTTAGTAAAGTAGAAAATTAGAAAATATGCTAAAATTTAGGAATTTTCCTAAATGGTACTTGGAAGGTTCATGTTCTTGGCACCAAGGCCGAAATTTTACCTAGTGAGCAAAAAGGCTCTTGGGATGTCTTGGGTGGCCTCGTGCCTATTCGGGAGCCTTCTTGATATTGATCCTAAAAGTTACAGTGGCCACACATTGAGTTATATGCTCATTTAGTAGCTGTAAAAACTGATCTTGGAAGGAAAAAGTTTTTATTTCGGTTACCGATGTATTTTTGGGATTTCTGGTGCTCTGGGAGTCCAAATAAGCACTAAACCTTCAAGTAAGGATTTTCTAACCCTTTGTAACAACATGGACAGCAAGTAAAAGAGAATTATTGGGGCTGTAAGATTTGAAATTGGCTGTCAAAATAATTTTAAAAAGGCTACGGTGGCTTACCGGGGCTTAGGAGCAAGTATGGACCCGATTGCACCGGAAACGAGTGCAAAAACCCAAAAGTTTGATTAACGATAATCTACCAAAAACAAAATTTACAGCAAAGATATAAGGTCTTTAGGTGCTGGAAAAAACAATTAAAAGAATGATATAGAAGGATTTAGACTCACACGAACGAATTCAGGATCGTCGGTATGCGTAGAATCACTTTAAGTGTCTGGATGGGATTTCCCTTCAACTTAATTATTCTAGGCAAAAATATAGAATTAAATTAATGTTCCAATACTTTGGAAGAGCTAAGAATCAAAGCATGAATGGCTGGACTTACACAGTTTGATGGAGAAATAAGCATCGATGAACAACCGTCATGAAGAGGACCAAAAGATTGTGAATGGCCTTTTTCCCAAATTTCAATTTTTGTTTTGTTATGGTGGTGAGTTGTTGAAGAAGAAGAGGACAAGAGGCGGCAGCAGGCTGTATTGTAATTGGAATTGAAGGGGACCAGGAGTCTTGGAGTTTTGGATTTGAATTAAACTCCAAGGCAATTAAGGAAAGAATAACAAATATAGTAATAGGTTAATAATGGCCAACGTAATTAAATAGGAAAAGGTAGATCGGGTAAGCTTTAAAATTAAAGTTTGTAAGCATTATACTAGGAGTATGCAGCTGTGGAGTATTATAAAATACAAATTAGGGTTAGGTGAGAAATTATCTCATGCAACAAAAGTACGAACCCAGTTTAAACCCTACACGTGTGTTGGCTAAATTTTGGAAAACCTAAGCAAACGAATTCAGAATTGAGTTAGGTAAAATTCTCTTGACTCGTTTTTACGAGAAGAATCCAATGGTGCTCCCAGATTTTCCATCCGATGCTCAGTTGAAAATGACAAAAATTCCCCTAGCCTAAAGAAAATGACTTTGAGCTTCCAGTTTGGAATTTGACTTAATAACTACTAAAGGAATCATCTACGGATCAAGATTATTAATTTTATATTAATTTTCTAAATTGGTAGGTAAAATTTAAAAAATACCCTTAACGACAAAATGTTAATTAGTTTATTATTTATTTATTTAGGGTAATTTGGTAATTTTCTTTTCCTTAATTTCTAGGGTTATTACAACATCAATTCTTGCAAAGGCAGACTTACTAATTTCACATTTTTTTGTTCGGTTAAAGAAACTAGAAAATAGGTCGATTGGTAGCTCAATAAGTTGCAGAAAATAGCTTTCAAGCTCAAAATCAACCAAATCAGAAAGGTGAGCAACATGAAAGAAATGCAGAGAAGTGAAGTGTCTGATCACAATTTAAGACATGAGAAAAGAACTCTAATACAATGAAAAGCAGAAGATACCTGAATCTATGATAAATAAGGTCTAAATCTTACCAGTTGCCTGTTGGTTGAAGAGAAGCAAAAACACTATGGGCTGGTAGCAACTAAGAAGTGAAAATGGTGGAATAGATAATTTGGGTGTATGTGACCCCTTAAAGGGTTTTTGCATGTCCTGGACTGAAGAGGCTAAAGTGGCATTTTGGATATTTAAGTTATATTTTGTGACAAATTAGCACCCTATTTTTTTATTTGTGTTGAAGTTGCCATTGAAGTTTCACAATCATTCCATTTTATCCATTATATGTCATGGAAACCTTATAAGTTTGGCCATTGTGCATATGAGACCATAAATACTGTCGATGAAATGGAATTTTGTGTAACTAGATGGATAACAAGGAATTTCAAAGATTGAAAAGTTGTAATGTTTGTTTTTTATAATAGAAGAATCCAATTACAAATTGTTAAATGATACCTTTTGCTGAACCAGCAAAACAAATGTTGGATGTTAATATGTCAAGGATAAAAGATGAAATTAAACTAAAAGTCAATTTATTATAACTTAAAATAATTAAAAATATTTTTACACCTTTTTTGTCTAAATTAAGCAATGTCATTTGAAGGCTAGTATTATATATGTATAATAATCCATTGAATAAAATTTTGCTGTATTGTCACAAAATTTTTGATAATTTTTCTGTTTTAAGTTGAGTGGGTAAAAGAATTCAAAAAAGTTTTATTAGATTATGAAAAAATTATTATTCAATGGAGTATTATATCTATATAGTATTAATTTTTAAATAACATTGATTTCGGACAAGAAAAACCATAAATATAAATATAAGTCTTCTTTAATAAATCTAATTTAAGTTAAAATGAATTGAGCATAAATAAATAACATTAGTATTGGTTTGATATTATATTACACCATTAATTCTTGCGAAGGCAAACTTACTAATTTCACATTTTTTTGTTTGGTTAAAGAAACTAGAAAAAAGGTTGATTGGTAACTTAATAAGTTGCAGAAAATCGCTTTCAAGATCAAAATCAACCAAATAAAAAAGGTGAGCAAGATGAAATAAATGCAGATAAGTGAAGTTTCTGATCACAATTTAAGACATTAGAAAAGAACTCTAACACAATGAAAAGTAGAAGATACCTAAATCAATGATAAATAAGGTCTAAATCTTACCAGTTGCCTGTTGGTTGAAGAAAAGCAAAAACACTATGGGCTAGTAGCAACTAAGAAGTGAAAATGGTGGAAATGTATAGATAATTTGGGTGTATGTGACCCCTTAGAGGGTCTTTCCATGTCAAGGACTAAAGAGGCTAAAGTGGAATTTTGCATATTTAAGTTATATTTTGCGACTAATTATCACCTTATTTTTTTATGTGTGTTGAAGTTGCCATTGAAGTTTCACAATCATTTCATTTTATCTGTTATATGTCATGAAAACTTTATAAGTTTGGCAATTATACATATAAGACCATAAATACTGTCGAAGAAATGAAATTTTTTGTAACCAGATTGATAACATTTAATTTCAAAGATTAAAAATTTGCAATGTTTGTTTTTTATAATAGAAGAATCCAATTACAAATTGTTAAATGATACATTTTGGTCAACCAACAAAACAAATGTTGGATGTTAATATGTCAAGAATAAAAGATGAAATTAAACTGAGAGTCAATTTATTATAACTTAAAATAACTAAAAATATATTTACACCTTTTTTGTCTAAATTAAGTAATTTCATTTGAAGGCTAGTATTATATATGTATAATAATCCATTGAATAAACTTTTTTTGTATTGTCACATAATTTTTGTTAATTTTTATTTTTTAAGTTGAGTAAGTAAAAAAATTCATAAAAATTTTATTAGATTATGAAAAAAATTGTTATTCAATGGAGTATTATATCTATATAGAATTAATTTTTAAATAACATTGATTTCGGACAAAAAAAGCCATAAATATAAATATAGGTCCTCTTTAATAAATCTAATTTAAGTTAAAATGAATTGAGCATAAATAAATAAAATTAGTATTGGTTTGATATTATATTACCTTTGTAATAATGCTATAAATTAAAGAAAAAGAAAATTACCAAATTACCCTAAATAAATAAATAAAAATTAATTAACATTTTATCCTCAAGGGTATTTTTGTAATTTTACCTACCAATTTAGAAAATCAATATAAAATTAAGAATCTTGATCCTTAGATAATTCCTTTAGTAGTTATTAAGTCAAATTCCAAACCGGAAGCTTAAAGTCATTTTATTTAGGCTAGGGGCATTTTTGTCATTTCCAACTGAGCATTGGATGGAAAATCTAGGAGCACCATTGGATTCTTCTCGGAAAAATGAGTCAAGAGAAATTCACCTCACTCAATTCTGAATTCGTTTGCTTAGGTTTCCCAAAATTTAGCCAATGCGTGTGTGAGGTTTAAACTGAGTTCGTACTTTTATTGCATGAGATAATTTCTCACCTATCCCTGATTTCTATTATATAATAAATCTACAGCTGCATGGCCTCCGAGAAATTCTTTCTAATTCAATTTGATTTTTTCCCTTAAATTATATCTATCATACTTACCATACATTAATGTTCCCCAATTAGCCTTATCCCTTTTTCCTTTACTTATGTCAACCAAGATTCAAGTCCAATTGTCCTCAAAAATTAAAACTTTCGAACATCTCTCCTGCCCTTTCTTTTCCGTAACAACCAATTCTCCTATGGCTGCCGACTAAGCCAGCACAAGAAAAATAATATACTTATGGTCGCCCTTCTCTAATTTACTTTTAACTTTTTCCTAACTTTGGCCATATTTTGTTCTTCCTTTTTTTTTTTTTTTCGTTCAATCACACAGCACCATAAATCCTCCGTTTCCCTTGATCTTTGAGAACTAAAGTGGAGAAGAAGACATCACAGCAAAGGATCGTCGTCGCACTCTCTGCTTCATTACCGGCTTGATCGTGTTCTTTGTCGAACCAGTGTAAGTCCAGCCCTTTGGGCTTTTATTTCTCCATCATCCAACCAATTTTGAATTCTATTTAATTCCCTATTATTACTTAGGTTTATTAAGTCGAAGGGAAACCACATCCGAACACCAAAAGAGATCCTACGAGTACCGACGATTCCGATTTGATTCGCATGAGCCAAAATTCTTTGGTATTACTCTTTTAATTTTTTTGTTCTTTTCTTCCAGCACATAAAGTCCTTATATTTTTGCTGTAAATTCTTGATAGATCATTATTAATCCAAGTTTTGGGTTTTGCACTTGTTTCCGGTGTAATCGGGTCCATACTTGTGCCTAAACCCCGGTAAGCTGCTGTAGCCTTTTTAAAATTCTTTGGGCTGCCAATTTCAAATATTACAGCCCTAACAATTATCTTATCTTTGCTGTCCATGTTGTTACAAAGGGTTAGAAAATCCTTACTTGAAGGTTTGGTGCTTCTTTGGACTCCCGGGGCGTCAGAAATCCCGAAAATACAACGGTAACCGAAATAAAAAAAATTTCATTCCAAGATCAGTTTTTACAGCCATTAAATGAGCTTATAACTTAGTGTGTGGCCGCTGTAATTTTCAGGATCAATATCAAGAAGGCTCCGTCACGATCCTGAATAGGCACGAGGCCACCGGAGACACTTCGAGACCCTTTTTACCCACTAGGTAAAATTTTGGCCTAGATGCTAAGAACATGAACCTTCCAAGTACCATTTAGGAAAATTTATAAATTTTAACATATTTTCTAATTTTCTACCTTAATTACATTTTTTAGGACCGTCCTTGGAAATCGCCCCTTTTCACTGTATTATTCCGAACTAGGTAGGGGGGAAGAGCGGGTTAGTTCTCATAGGCCCTCTTGGGCCCAAAATAAACGTCAACCTGGATAATAAATTTTAAGTAAACAATTGGGCCAAATAAAATCTTTAAATGCGTGAGCAACATGGATTGGGTAATTAATTAGCTTTTCTATAATTTTATTTTATTTTATTCTAGTTTATTTTATTTTAGTTCTCTTCTATTGAGATGTAATTTTTTTTGTTGGTTGGTTATATGGTTGTAATATTGTGATATATAATGTATGTTTGGCGCTAGTACCATACTAGGACCATTTGTAACAAGAATTAAATTAGAAGTATGTTAGGACCGCTTGAATAACCCTGTTAGTATCATGTTTAGGGCCGGTAAGACAAATACTGCTAGTACCATGTTTAGGGCCAGCAAGCTCGCTAGCAATTTGATGAGATTTAAAGCAACCGTTAGTAGCATGTTAGGGCTGTAATAAATTACTATAAGCTGGTAGATAAAGGATTAGGAGCGTAGATGCTAAATGACAAACTTAACAAGACTTCATGGGAGAGAAGATGAACATATATCATAAATACACTTAGAAAGGTATCATTGATTGTCATGTCATCGTGGAACACTAAGCTAAGATAACAAGATAAAAGAAATATGTTGAATTAAAATCATGGCACTCAACTAAAAAGGGTTAAATAAAATGAGCTACTGTTATGCATAAATTGGTTGTTGCATATGATTGATGTTTGTCATACACAAAATTGCATTAAGTAAAAGATTTAAGGAGTAAGATAAAACATGCGGCATGCAAGGTTGGTGATGAACCATATCTACATGACCTAAAAGCTGTAAATTTAGACGAGAGGTTCGGAATGGACGATTCAAACCCGAGAGGCATGTTAAGGTGGCGACGGACCGTCCCTAGTCATGACCTGATATTGACATGAAGTATGGAGATATGATTTGTGCACTGTCAGACCATAGCTGGTGAGGGACTATGCTCATGGCTGGTATCACGAGAGGCTCTACCTTGGTGTAGGTATCCCGAGAGGCTCTGGCTTGGTGGCATCCTTAGTGGCACTGCCTAAGAGTTATCCCGAGAGTGGGTGACGTACATACTCACCACCCTAGGTTCGTCCGATGGCATTTACGTATTGGATTAAATGATTGATCAATAAGATATGATTTAATCGGTAAAAGGAATAATGCATATGCATGGTAGTTCAAGCATGCTAGTACTATTTTGATATTGTTATTATGATGGTGTATGAAATTGTTCTTTAATTAAATTTCTAGAACTTAAAAGTTTATTATTCGTGTTGTTTATTGTGGGAATATTAGGACCCATGTGATAGGCCTGATACTTCCCTTTTACTAAGCAAGTTATGCTCACCCCTCCTTTTAACATGTTTTCTTAGGTGAGTACTATGAGGAGACAGAGTACACTGAACCATATAATGAGGTTCAAGATGTGGAGCAAGTTGAGTGAGCGTACGCTGTAGCCCCTCGAAAGTAAAACTGGCTGGGATTGGGTTTCAACTTTGTGTTATTTGATTTCTAAAAAAACATATGGTTTGTTTAAATTGGCACATTATCCGTATATTAGTTTTCCTGGGATTGTCACTTAATTACTTTGATTTCATTTAATACTCTTATTATTTGGAAAATAGATTAAAAGAAAATGTTTTACCTCATATTTCCTAAATTATGTTTAATTAAATGCTCTATAATTATGAGAATTTAAGATATTTTTTAAAATTAAGGTTCATAAAATTTGGGGGCGTTACAACCTTTCTGTAACCAGCAATTATTTTCTTTAATTCTAAGCAAGTCATAGAAGGAAAATAATTCTTCACACATTAATGGACCTATTTGAACAAGTTTTTGACAAATGGAATGCATTAAGATTAACGAAACATCAAGACATCATACAACCAATCTGAAAGAGGACTTCCCTATGATCTACAACTTGGCAGTCTAAGGTGTCACGGAACGGGGCCCCAGTGCCCCATAATCTTGTAGGCTCTTAGGGATTATGAATCCCATTAAGTTACTATTGGCTAACTATTACTCGTCAATATAAATTAAAGCAATTTATATGCAACTAGTTTCTTAGCCTACTCAGATTAACACATGCATGCTTTTGTCTTGGCAATGCAAAAGAATAAATAGATCATTGGTTAAAAATGTTGCTCGAGCATTTTTAATAAAACATACTTAAAATGTGCCAAGACAGTGAAATACTAGTTAATTCGACTTCAAGTAATAGTTTGTGCATACTTTACACCACTAGCATGCACCCAAAAGTAACTAGATGGTTTTACATCATAATGTATCCTAATAGAGGCAACTTTCTTAGTACACAAGGTACTATATACAAGAGACAAAAACTAACTAAGATCATCTACTTGAGCCCCACCTTGAGCTATCCAAGCTCCAAGTGCAAGCCCTTCCTTAGTTCTTGTGCACTCTTAGCCTCTACACTGTAAAGGCACAAACTTAGTTAGCACATAGCTTAAATCACAAGTAACCTAGAATCACAAGGATTCTCAAAGAAAAGTACCTGCAAAAGAGAAAGCTTAGGCCTCAACTATCAACTAGTGACTAGGCCTGGAGTTAGAACCTGCACAATAAACTTAAGGGAGTGAGTACTTGAAAGTACTCAGTAAGGGTCCTTTGAATACCTGCAAGAAGATAGCAGCAATCCAATATGCAACCATGGAAAACAAGCAACCAAACAAGTGAATCAACCAACAAACAACTCAAACAACCAACAAACATATGTAAGATATGCAATGCATGAATGTATGATATGAAATGCACATAACACTTGCACTTGGGACTATCTGGACTCTAGGTGCCATAAAACTTGCCGTGAGCTCTAACGGCGGAGGTACTTGAGATACTGGCCCTCGTATCCCGGGTACTTTACCTCCCTTAAGTCCCACCTACGGGTTCTAGAGTAGGTCATCACCCCTCTCAAACTTACCCGCCTTTACACTTAACTTATTGCGCAAGGTAGCCATCCTATGTGGTTTAACTAGCCAAACCCTTAGAGTTTAGCTTAGAGCTCCATAGTGGCTCGCTTACCAAACCAAATGGTTCGGTTGAGATCGACTTAGGTTTTTCTCTTCATTGACCATAGGTAAATGACGCTCTACTCAGCCAACAAAGAGTCTAAAAACTCACTTAATCCCCTTAGTGCTCATTTAGAAGCTTAAGCACTTTGATTTTCTTAGCCACCAAGTCATACTCTTTCTTAACCACACAACTTAACTACCACCTAAATAATGCATAATTCCTAACTTAGGAATGAGTTCTAGACCCAACTGAGGCTATGGAACGTCTTAAGTTAGCCTAGGGATGAAAACCGAGAGTTTGAGACACTCTTAGGATGCCCGGAGCTTGAGGGCACAATGCCTTGGCGGCGCTGTTGGCAACGCGTCGCTAAAGGCATTGACATTCGGACAACTTTGCATTTCTCAGCGACGCGTTACCACCGACGATGCGTCGCCAACACCTTCCAGCATTGCGCGATAGCGTGCGACCTTGCACGAAAACTGCTCAAACTTTCTCATCCCAAACTCAAATCACATGGGCCTTGTTTCTACTTCATTCCTACACAAAACACTACATTTCTATGCATTATTTGAGCTTAATTAACTTGAACCCTTACCTCAATTTAGCTACAAAGCAAGAATTGGAACACAAGCCACCTTAGCTCAACCAAGCTCCCTTTGAGTTCCACACCTAAAAGCAATGTGATATGGCACCAAATACTTCAAACCAAGACCATTTCTAGCTATGGAAACAACTTAGAACCAACCTAAAAGAACCCAAGAAGCTTACCCACGAATTTTGAGTCCAAACAAGCCTCCGAGAGCAAATTGAAGCTAGAACACCAACCAAGAAGCTTGAGGGTTCCTACCAACACCTTGAGCCTTCACAATTTGATGGAGAATTGCAGGAAAAAGAAGCTTTGGGCAGTAATTTTGGAGAGGGGAATGGAGCTACGAAAATGGAGTTGAAACAAAATGGCTAAGGAAGATGGGAAGATCAACTTAAACAACTTATACTAACTCCCCCCACAAGGCAAACTTCTTCTTCTTTTGCTCTACAAGTTCTCATTTATTCTAATTTGGTCACCAAACCCTCACTCAAAACCAACTTTCCTTTGCTCTAAAGGATGCCAAAACTTCTTACACTTGGTTTTCTTGGACACTTAAGCCACTTAAAAACTAAATGGCTCAAATGAACACTTAGTGCCACAATTACTCACAACCTTCAAAGATGGTTCTAATAGCTAGGATTAACTAATGGTCTTGATTTAACTAAGCCAAATCACACTTAGGAACTCACTTACTTAGTTAAGCTTACCTTTCTTGCTTAACAAGATGTTAACTTGAGGTACTTAATTTAATGAAACACTTAAACAAAGTAAAATAAATACTTACTTGATTAGAACTCTTCTTCAACTAGGAGAGCCGTCACATAAGGCCCCTCTTAGCTATTATTTGGGCCACTCTATTTGTCTACCAATTTATTTATTATTTATTGATAAAAGTTTATTAGTCGTTCGATTGTTCCGACTTAGATGATGTTAGATATTAAATTTTTTACAAGAATTTTAATCTCACATCATAAGGGGATTATTTCAAGGAGTTCTCGCTTGTTGGGCTTGGAGTAAGGCCCGTTAAAATTTCCAACCAACCCGGTAGACTCAAAATCCTAAAATTGAGTGTCACACTTTTCACAACTATCAATCTTAGGACATGTGGTGCAATCCTATGCACCTAACTCCACTATAAATAGCCTCTACCTTCCTTGTCAATGGGACACTTGGAGGCCATTTTTATAATCCACCCGTTATTTAGAGCTCTCATGCGATTTCATTCCCTCCCCTATACTTATATTTACTTCCACCAATCTTTATTTTATATAAGTTAATACTTTGTTTTCCCCTGACATTTTATTTTGTCTGAGCTATTATTTCTTGTTTTACCTAAAGCCTTTTTTTTCCTGCTAATCCCCTAAGTTTGTCGTTTGCTTGCTCCTCCTCCTAGTCAGACCTTAATCATCATTTTTATCCTTTCATGAGTAACAATTTGTCCTATTCCACATTTCTTGGACTGAATCTTCCAAATTAACACCCAAAACATCACTATCAACATCAATTCTTCTGAAGGAAGACTTAGTAATTCCACATTTTTTTGTTCGGTTAAAGAAACTAGAAAACAGGTCAATTGGTAGCTTAATAAGTTGCAGAAAATAGCTTTCAAGATCAAAATCAACCAAATCAGAAAGGTGAGCAAGATGAAAGAAATGCAGAGAAGTGAAGTTTCTAATCACAATTTAAGACATTAGAAAAGAACTCTGACACAATGAAAAGCAGAAGATACCTAAATCTATGATAAATAAGTTCTAAATCTTACCAGTTGCTTGTTGGTTGAAGAGAAACAAAAACACTATGGACTAGTAGCAACTAAGAAGTGAAAATGGTGGAAATGTATAGATAATTTGGGTGTATGTGACCCCTTAGAGGGTCTTTGCATGTCAAGGACTCAAAAGGCTAAAGTGGCAATTTAGATATTTAAGTTATATTTTATGATGAATTATCACCCTATTTTTTTACGTGTGTTGAAGTTGCCACTAAAGTTTCACAATCATTCTATTTTATCCGTTATATGTCATGGAAACTTTATAAGTTTGGCCATTGTACATATGAGACCATAAATACTGTCGATGAAATGGAATTTTGTGTAACCAGATTGATAACATTTAATTTCAAAGATTAAAAAGTTGTAATGCTTGTGTTTTATAATAGAAGAATCCAATTACAAATTGTTAAATGATACTTTATGGTCAACCAGCAAAACAAATGTTGGATGTTAATATGTCAAGAATAAAAGATGAAATTAAAATGAGAGTCAATTTATTATAACTTAAAATAATTAAAAATATATTTACACCTTTTGTGTCTAAATTAAGAAATGTCATTTGAAGGCTAGTATTATATATGTATAATAATCCGTTGAATAAACTTTTTTTGTACTGTCACATAATTTTTGTTAATTTTTATTTTCTAAGTTGAGCAAGTAAAAAAATTCATAAAAGTTTTATTAGATTATGAAAAAATCATTATTCAATGAAGTATTATATCTATATAGAATTAATTTTTAAATAACATTGATTTTGGAAAAAAAAACCATAAATATAAATATAAGTCCTCTTTAATAAATCTAATTTAAGTTAAAATGAATTGAGCATAAATAAATAACATTAGTATTGGTTTGATATCATGTTACCTTTCTGTAACCAACAATTATTTTCCTTAATTCTAAGCAAGTCATAGAAGGAAAATAATTCTTCAGACATTAATGGACCTATTTGAACAAGTTTTTGACAAATGGAATGCATTTAGATTAATGAAACATCAAGACATCATACAACCAATCTGAAAGAGGACTTCCCTAAGATCTACACTTGGCAGTCTAAGTTCCCTCCCAGCTATTATGTGGGCGACTCTATTTGTCTACTAATTTATTTATTATTTGTTGATAAAAGTTTATTAGTCGTTTGATTGTTCCAACTTAGACGATGTTAGATATTAAATTTTTTGCAAGAATTTTAATCTGACATCATAAGGGGATTATTTCGAGGAGTTCTGGCTTGTTGGGCTTGGAGTAAGGCCCGTTAAAATTTCCAACCAACTCGGCAGACTCAAAATCCCAAAAATGACCGTTACACTTTTCACCACTATCGATCTTAGGACATGTAGTGCAATCCTATGCACCTAACTCCCCTATAAATAGCCTCTACCTTCCCTGTCAATGGGACACTTGGAGGCCATTTTTACAATCCACTGATTATTTAGAGCTCTCATGCTATTTCATTCCCTCCCCTATACTCATATTTACCTCCACCAATCTTTATTTAATATAAGTTAATACTTTGTTTTTGCCTGACATTTTATTTTGTCAGAGCTATTATTTCTTGTTTTACCTAAAGCCTTTTTTTTTCCTGCCAATCCCCAGAGTTTGTCGTTTGCTTGCTCCTCCTCCTAGTCAGACCTTAATCATCATTTTTATCCTTTCGTGAGGAATAATTTGTCCTATTCCACATTTCTTGGACTGAATCTTCCATATTAACACCCAAAACATCACTAACAACATCAATTCTTGCGAAGGCAGACTTAGTAATTTCACATTTTTTTGTTCAGTTAAAGAAACTAGAAAACAGGTCTATTGGTAGCTCAATAAGTTGCAGAAAATAGCTTTCAAGATCAAAATCAACCAAATCAGAAAGGTGAGCAAGATGAAAGAAATGACGAGAAGCGAAGTTTCTGATCACAATTTAAGACATTAGAAAAGAACTCTGACACAATGAAAAGCAGAAGATACCTAAATCTATGATAAATAAGGTCTAAATCTTACCAGTTGCCTGTTGGTTGAAGAGAAGCAAAAACACTATAGGCTGGTAGCAACTAAGAAGTGAAAATGGTGGAAATGTATAGATAATTTGGGTGTATGTGACCCCTTAAAGGGTTTTTCCATGTAGAGGACTAAAGAGGCTAAAGTGGCATTTTGGATATTTAAGATATATTTTGTGACTAATTAGCACCCTATTTTCTTATTCATGTTGAAGTTGCCATTGAAGTTTCGCAATCACTCCATTTTATCCATTATATGTCATGGAAACTTTTTAAGTTTGGCCACTGTACATATGAGACCATAAATACTGTTGATGAAATGGAATTTTTTGTAACCAGATTGATAACATGGAATTTCAAAAATTAAAAAGTAGCAATGTTTGTTTTTTGTAATAGAAGAATCCAATTACAAATTGTTAAACGATACCTTTTGGTCAACCAGCAAAACAAATGTCGGATGTTAATATGCCAAGAATAAAAGATAAAATTAAAATGAGAGTCAATTTATTATAACTTAAAATAATTAAAAATATTTTAACACCTTTTTTGTCTAAATTAAGCAATGTCATTTAAAGGCTAGTATTATATATGTATAATAATCAATTGAATAAACTTTTTCCGTATTGTCACATAATTTTTGTTAATTTTTATTTTTTAAGTTGAGTAAGTAAAAAAATTCATAAAAATTTTATTAGATTATGGAAAAATTGTTATTCAATGGAGTATTATATGTATATAGTATTAATTTTTAAATAACATTGATTTTGAACAAAAAAAAAATCATAAATATAAATATAAGCGTTCTTTGATAAATCTAATTTAAGTTAAAATAAATTGAACATAAATAAATAATATTAGTATTGGTTTGATATTATATTACCCTTTCTGTAACCAACAATTATTTTCTTTAATTCTAAGCAAGTCATAGAAGGAAAATAACTCTTCAGACATTCACTACTAAAATTTAGCCGTTTACCAACATGCAGTTACCAATTGCTGCGCGTTAGTAAACTGAAGTTACCAACATGGAGCCGTTGGTAAACGCACGTTGGTAATCGATTCGTTAGAAATTTTTTTACCAACACGCAAAAATTAACAGGTTGGAAAATTCCAACGTGTGCGCGTTGGTAAAATGCATATTGGTAATTACCAACGGTCAGGAACCGGCATTGATTTCCAACGCGCAGTTGTAGCTACCAACTGCCATGGCTGTAAAGGCTCTCCTAGTATTTCCTCTACATTAAATATTGAGGTAAGTAAATCCCAAGTTACTTCCCTCAAATAAGTTTTATTAAGCAAGGAAAGCAAGTTATTTGAGGTTAAATTGAGTTCCAAAGAGTAATTGGCACCTAAGGGGAAAAAAGGGCAAAACGGTAATTTTTGGCCCAAGTCAGTGGCATGACCATAATTTTGGTAAAAATTAGGTTCATGCAGGTGTTTTGAGCTAGTTAAGTTAAGACCATAGGTATTTCTAGCCATTTGAACCAAAAGTGAAAGTTAAGGCTGAAAAATACACTAAGTGAGAAATTAAGCTATTGTGTCTTATAATAGCTTAAGTGACCTAAGGGCAAAGTGTTTGGATAAGAAAAACCTTTCTTTGGGACCAAGGAGTGGTGCAATGGGGAGAGTTTAAGTGGCCTAAGTGATTTAAAATTAAGTTTAAGGGCCAAGGTGACAAGTGGAAGAAAGTTCAGCTAAGTTGGTTATAAATGGAGAAGATAGAACTATTCATCATCTCCCCCATTTTCCATTTCGTAGCTCTCCTTCTTCCCTTGTGTTCTACCCCCAAACCTCCTAAAATCACTCAAGTTTCCATGGAAATGGAAGGTCCCGAAGTTGTCCCAACAAGCCCTTAGCTTGTTTTTAATGGAATTGGTGCATTTGGAGTTGGTCTTGCAAGTTTGTGGTTCAAACCCAAAGGTAAACGTATTTGATCCTTATGGGTTAGTTTTAAGCTTATTAAATGGTTATAAATGGTCTTAACTTCGTGCTCTTGGTGTCCAATTTTGTTGATTTCAAGCTTGGAACTCGAAGGAAGTCATTGGAGCTCGGGCGTGCTCATTGCTCGTTTCTTACTTTCAAGATGGTTTGAGGTAAGGGATTTAAGTTAATTAAGCTCAAATAATGCATAGAAATGTAGTGTTTTCGTTATAGTTTTAATTTACTGTTATCGCATAGCCAGGACAATGCATGCATATTACCTATGTAGGGTAGGCTAAGTAACTAGTTGCACGTAAAAATTTAAGATTACTTCACGAGTAATAACTATCCAATTGTAACTAAGTGGGATCATAGCTCCCAAAGAGCTTACCAGTGTTAGCAATTCAGGGCACTGGGGCCCTATTCCGCCACAATGGCAGTTGGTAATTACCAACACGCATGGTAGTTGGTAGTTGGTAATTATTAACTGCCATGCGCGTTGGTAATTACAAACTGCCATGGCAGTTAGTAGTTAGTAGTTGGTAGTTGGTAATTACTAACTGCCATGCGCGTTGGTAATTACAAACTGCCATGGCAGTTAGTAGTTAGTAGTTGGTAGTTGGTAATTACCAACTGCCATGCGCGTTGGTAATTACAAACTGCCATGGCAGTTAGTAGCTACCAACTGCTATGGCAGTTTGTAATTACCAACGGTAATTACCAACGCGCATGACAGTTGGCTACCAACTGCCATGCGCGTTGGTAATTATCAACTGCCATGGCAGTTGGTAATTGGCAGTTAGTAATTACCAACTGCCGTGAGCGTTAGTAATTAACAACTGCTATAACAGTTGGTAATTATTAACTGCCATGCGTGTTGGTAGGAGAGTTGGTAATTATCAACGTGTACGCGTTGGTAATTACCAACTTATAGCAGTTGGTAAGGGGGTTGGTAATTACCAACATGCGTTTAAGTTGGTAATTACTAACGTGTGTGAGTTGGTAGCAAGCTGTTGGTAATTACCAACTTGCATACACATTGGTAAGTATGTTGGTACATATCAACGCGGATGACAGTTGGTAATTACCAACTAGTGCGAGTTGGTAAACGGCCGTTGGTAGTTACCAACGCGTGTGCGCGTTGGTAATGTATCAGTTCCGGGCCAGGGTTGTTTCGTGTTTTTCCCTGTTTGAAACAAGTTTGAAACGGAGATACGAATTCCAAAATTCCCCCAGCCTTGCTAACCAATCAAAATTACACAGATAGGTTCCATCAAACATTCTCTTATACACCATAATTAAAACAAGTACATATATGTCTGGAACAAACCATACAACATTCAACGAATTACACATCTCAGGAATTTCAACTGAGTCTTAGGTCTAACAATTCTTGTCTAAGTCTGATAACAAAAAAAATTATGAAATGATTTACCTGTTGAAGGCGACAATCAAGGAGTCCCGACTATCTCCTCATCCTCCGAGTCCGAGTCATCAGGATACTGTGGAACTTGTTGAGCCGGTGGGCACAGAAGGTTTAGCGAATGACAAATAATCTCCAACTGAGTCCGGTTCGCCTCCAATGCGGCTCTATTCGCCTTCATCTCTGCTCTTTGTCTCCTCTTAATTCTCTCGAGCTTCCTCTCGTACTCGGCATCCTTTTGCGCATTCTCCTCTGCCATTATCTTCTGTACTTGCTTGTTGAATTGCGGTGTCTGTATGATGTCGATGGTGGGATGGCACCTGGCAGTCGGCGGCCCAGTATGACACACTGCTCAAATCCTAATCCAAAAACACGCCCTCTCCTTTTCCTGCCAGATGCAGTACTAATTATTGCAAGTTCATCAATTGGCTCTAATCCATCCTCTTGTTGTGTTTGCTCCTTAATCTCAACACTAATACGAGTCTACACAACCATATTAACACATTTGAATCAGACATTATTGGTAAACATGGTAAGTATCTTAAGAATAGTTTACTAAGAAAAGTTATAATACTTACAGCAATAACGCGTGCACGTTAGAAATTTTACCAACGGCTACACAGTTGGAAAAAAGGCCAGCCTAGTTCTCATTATCTACCAACGCGTGCATGTTGGAAATAATATACCAACGGTCCTACACGTTGGTATTTACCAACGGTTAGGCCGTTGGTAATTAAGCAGTTGGTAATCTAACAATTTTTAGTAGTGAAAAGGTAACAAGTGACACTAAGGAATACTAAACCAATGAGAAGTTCTAGACATAGTACACAAGTCTTTACAAGTACTTTTCCAATCCATAGTATTAGGAAGCACAAAAACTAATAGAACCTAGACATCAGAACTAAACCAACAGTTAAAGAACAAATTATCAATAGGCTTAGTCAAGTTGGGGCATCTAGGACAAGTTTGTGAAGAATTTAAGCCAATGTGAGCCAAATACTAATTAATAGGCAATTAACCATGCATGGCTTTCCAAATAAAGCATTTGATTTTTAGGTATTTTTTTTTAATGTTCAAATCCAAGTCTAATCCAAAAAGATTGGGGAATATAAAGGATGGCTGGACTTGTACAAGTAAGCCAAAAAAATGGCAGTCAGCTTATGAAGATTAAGGGCAGGTAAGTTAAGCAAGGCTTTAACAGAGCAAAAATGGGCACCAATTGACCTTGGAGTGAGAGTTGGAAAATAAGCCAAAGAAGTGGGCTAAGTCTAAATTAACAACCCCAACAGAGTTATCAACCCAGTCACCCATATTATCCTTAAGTCTAACAATTTTACTCTTTCTCCCTCTAAAAAGAGTAGATATTTGAGAAATCCTTGGTATTGTTGTCACCCTCAATAATCCAATCAATTCTAGCTTTTAACCACCAAATACCTTACTCTTGTCTAAGAAGGGAGTTATAAGTATTGCAATAAGCTCTTTTCCATGGTATTGTCGATGGTTGTCTAGTTCGGGTTCAAAAGAATTTGTGTGTTTGGAGTTGCATAGTAGTATAGGATTGTGTGAAATCATTATGTGCTTGTACGAATATGAGGATTGTATGATACTGGTGTGTGTGAATGATTCTAGAACATGATTGTATGAATGTCAATAGTATGGGATTGTCCGAATGCATCTATGTAGTGAATGTATGAATTGGCGAATTAAATATATATAATTGAGATAATGTACTAGGGTCTATGTTGTTTGCGTGTGATTGTGTTGCATTTTTATGGTGATAACATTTAGTGCCTTTTTATGTGTCAGTACTTTTATTTTGGTTACAAGTATAACTGGCAGATGTATGAAATTGAGGGTGCTAGTAACGGTCGTTGGAATGTTTGACATTTGGCCTAAAGCTCTTAAAACCCCCCCCCCCCCCCCCTAAATTTTACCAACTCAGACCCTTTGCTCCATGAACTTTGACTCGGGTTTACTTGGCCCTCAAACTTTACAAATCAGTACCTTTCACCCTTTCAACCCATTTAAATGAAGCATGTGATAAGCACAAGACTCACTTCGGTTACATAATTGACTCTTTGGGTTATATGAGGACTAAAACAAAGAAAGAAACAAGATGAAGGGTTATTTAAACCTTTTTTCCTTTCCATACTAAAAAGTTCACGATCTTCACTCTGCTGATCGGCTCTTCTTCCGCTCTGAAGAATGAAAAAGGTTTTGATTTTATATGAGATTGATGAACAATCGATACCCATTCCATTTATTTGTCGTCGAAATTCAAGCCAAGCATTCCAGGATTCGATAGTTTCTCGGTCTAATTATTTTGCTTATGTTATCCTTGATCTTTTCTTGATGAATCTCCAGAGTAATTCACTCGACTCCATAGTTTCTCTGTCTAATTCTTTTGCTTATATTTTCCTTGCGGTGAGTTTTCTTAAACATGGCCTTGGGTTTCAAATCCGAAGCAGTCGAGCTCACGGTCTGCCTCACATGGAAGAGAAGCCAATAATGCTCACTCAGTCACTCTTTCTTTGGTACGTATCGCCCGGGAACCAGAGCGACTCCATGGGGGCTCAAGGAGGGCACAGAATGGTTCAATCGAGGAGGAGCAGAGGGTGGCAATGGGTGCTCAGACTTGGGTCGCTTCAGAGAGTGGAGCTCCTGGTTTGGTTCTTGGAATTGTGGATTAGCGATAGACCTCTAATTGTAATTGGGTTCGGATTCTTCATCTCGCCCAAAGATCCATGGTGCTGGAGGGCGTGCTGCTTCTTGTCTCGCCACCATTTCGAATATTTTTCCTTGAAATTTTGTTCCAGTTATACTCCAACCCAGAACCGAAATAGGAGCAGAGATTGTGAACTTTACAGTTTTTAGCATGGAAAGAAAAAGGTGAGTTAGAAAATGTTTATATAACTCTTCATCTTTCTTTTTTTCTTGATTTCAGTCTTCATAAAACCCAAGGAATCAGTTATGTAACGGAAGTGAGTCACGTGCCTATTACATACTTCATTTAAGTGGGTCGGGGGTGATAGATACTAATTTGTAAAGCTTGAGAATTGAGTGAACCCAAGGTAAAGTTTAAGGGATAAAGGGTCAAAGTTGAAAAATTTCAGGAGGTAAAAAGGGCTTGAGGCCTTTAACATTTTGTACAATAAAGTACTAATCTGGACTAATAATGTATAAATCGAGTTAAAAATTGATTGTTAGTGTGAGAGTTGAAGTTGTGTTGGTTCATCAACATTAATCGTTGCATGTGCATTTGCTCCAGCCTCACTAGATCTGAAGAGAGAAAAGTTAATCACTTAAATAACTACATGAGAACTGATATTGATACTTTCATTTTCATATCCTTACACAGTAAGTTGCAAGTTCCCACTACCACGCCTCTTTATGGTACACTTGGGAACTGATTTCCTATGATGTTTTCACGCAGGAGAATCTTGGCTTTCTTTAAATGGCAGCCTACAACTCCATCCACCCATCGAATACTTTATGTCTAATATTAAACAACATTAAACTTAAAACATAGATTTGCAACTGTGATATGTCTTTAAGATCTATTTCCAAGACTTCAAAATCAGTTGATGTATCATCAATTGCCCTTTTTTGCCCTTCAATCTTTCTCAATAGTTGTATAAAATTATTAATGAGGCCACTGTTAAAAATATGCTCTTCTTAAACCCAAAAACCATTTCCCCCTATTGTCTAGCTCATACATGCAAATTATACCAAAAAGACAACCCATTTACACACATATCACCATCAAATTTTTACATTTTTGTAATCGCTCTTGAGAACATGAAAATCGGAAACTAACTATAACAAATCCATAAATATCACCACTAAAAAAAACTAGCCCAATCTCAATACATATGCACTACAAAGCCATTCAACCATATCCTAATTTCATACATTTACAAAACAATTTTAAAAAATTAACAAAATTTCAAAGACACTCAAAATGTACAAATTCTAGTTGTAGACCATAACAATGGTGGTAGGAATGTAAAAATGTTATGGCCTTGATCGATTGAACCAGGAGGTGATTGAACCAGGAGGCAAATCGGAGACGGCCTATGTCGAGATCGTCGTGCTTTCGTTAGTGATCATTGCGTGAATTAGAGACGATCTTTATCAAGATATCATTGAGCTTTCCTCGAGATTGGAGGCGAATCGAAGACAGCCTTCATCGAGATCGGAGGCAAATCGGAGATGGCCTTCATCGAGATCGTTGCGTGAATAAGAGATGGCCTTGGTTGAGATCGTCTCATGGCACTTTCGTCGCTCTCCCTCATAATAGCGTAGCTGATAATAACATTGTTGAAGCTCGGACATGATGACGGGGAAGGAAACCATGTCCATTACTGGCACTAGAGGATACGCCGCTCTTGGCATGTGAAGCTCCTCCTCTCCCACCGTTACCCCATCCACGGCACCGCCCGGCAACTTGGTAATACTCTTTACTTTCAAAGCCACCACCCATCCATTGCTTTTAGTTGTGTAAATTTTTAATTAAATATACTGAGAAAAGAAAAATTAACCTAAATTAAACCACGTTCAAATATGGTTTTTATATTCTTTTTCTTGCAGAAAGATTTTGAATTTTTTTTCTTTAAATTTTAATGGGATTTGAACCGTAGAACCAAATTGATTTAGTCATTTTTGTCTATAAAAACTAAAATTGACCCAATATGTATTGTACTGAAACCTAAATAAGCCCAACTAAAATCCAACTCAAGCTTGAAATCCACTTAACCCAAAACCATTTCAAACTAAAATAACCGAACCTAGATTGGAATTTGTGATAATCCGAATAAACCTAAACCTGAATTATCTAACTAAAATCTAACCTAATCTGCCCCAATTGCAATCCTGACTGTGAGATACTTGAGCGAGGAAAGACAAGGGATTCTTCATAATTTTATAGATCTAACTAAATAATTCAAATCTCAATTACGTATGGATAATTACATGGATCAACATAGCGTTGCATTGAGTATGGAAGTAGAGACTTTTGTTAAGCAAGTTTTGTTCACATATAGTAACTTAGATCAAATCTAAAGTTTTTTATTGAAGTTGTTAGAGTTCATTACATTTTGACAAAATTACTGTTTTAATTCATTTCAAGGGAAATGTGAAAAACTAACTAATGAATCATTTCCAATCAGTCAGAATTTCTCTTTTTAGTGATTGAAAAAGTCGGTTACCATTCAATCATCAAAACATTTGTCGACAAGTAAGGGCAACTGACGTGGCGACCAATCTTGACAATTGAATTTGTCTATCAATCATTGGTAATTTTGAAATTACCAACACGTGGCCATTGGTAGTGAGAAATTAGTAATCAATGTGTTGGAAAAAATTTTATCAACGGCTTAATAATAAGCCGTTAGTCATTTCCAACATATAGCTGTTGGAAAAATGACAGATAGAAATTAGTAGCTGTCTAAGTTCATACGTTTTTTATCAACGATTTAACTTCTACAAATGGCTTAAACTGTGGGTAATATTTCCAGGGCATCAAATTGTTGGTAATTATCTTCAAATTTTTAAAATATTAAAGCAGTTTCCAATGAGGACCTGTTGGAAACTACAATTTTTTTTAAAAAAATATGAGAAAATAAATTAAAATAATTAATATTAAAATTTTCATTAAATTTTACTAAATTAATGTACAAAAAATTAAAAATTAATATTAACAACATTAATAAAATTATACTTAGTAAAATCATATGTTGTATTTACTAAAATTATATAACTAAGATTTTATTAGTATAGAAAAATTCACAAAAATTCAAAAAAAAATCACAAAAATTAACTAAAAATTAATAAAATAACAAAACATACTAAAATTCATAAAAATTTACCCAAATTAATACAAAATTATAAATTCACAAGAAATTAAAAAATTCAAAAGTAAAAAATATCACAAAAATTAATTAAAAATTCAAAAAAACTTACTAAATTTCATAAAAATATATCAAAATTAATAAAAAATTTAAAATTGATAAAAATTCCAAAAAGTCAGAATAAATTCAAAAATCAAACACAAAATTAATTAAAAATTCACAAAATCAAAATTGAATATAAAATCAAACAACTGGATCTACAAAATCAAAATGAAACTCACAACCAGATTTACAAGTTCACACACACAAAACTTACATCCAGATCTACAAATTCAAACATGAAATCAAAAACAAAATCAAAACTAAAATCAATAAAGAGGAGATGAGATGTTGAGGCGGGTGATGTGGCGTCGAGCGAGGCGGCGTTGGGCAAGGCAAGAAGGCGTTGGGCTAAGAGACATCAGCCCTATTGAGGGTGTTGGCTGCATACCAACGAGATGGCAACGTGCTATGAGCAAAATGGTGGATGGTGAAGGCCTATAATGACCGTGAATGACAGATTAGGGAGGACGGAAAGAGAACGAGCAAGGGAGAACAGTAGCGGCAGATGAACTGTGAAACAACTAGGGAAGGACGGAGGGAGAACTTCAGTTGGGGAAGGACGGATAGAGAATGACCAGGGGAGGAGAGCCAAGAGTAGAGCGGGAGGAAAAGGTGAAAGGCGACAAAGAAAAGGAGGGGAAATGGGAAGTGAGTGATCGGTTAGGGTTTTTATATGAGCTAAGTTAGTGTTATGAGCCTTTTGGGCTTTTTGGGCTTTTACACACACACATATACAATATGGCCTTTTAATATAAAATGTATAAATATAATAATAATAATAATAATAATAATAATAATAATAATAATATTATTATTATTATTATTATTATTATTATTATTATTATTATTATTATTAGGCCAAAATGCATCATTAGTCCCTTAACTTTGTCGACTTGCACGAGTTAGTCCCTCAACTTAGACTTAGCACGATCTAATCCTTTAACTTTGAAAAATGGTGTGACTTAGTCCCTTGCTAACAGAATGAGCTATGGTGTTAGTGGCTTGCTAAGGTAAAATTATGATATAAGTCACTCAAATTTATTTGGTAGTTTACATTTGTGCCTAGATATTCTAAATTTTCAATTCAGTCATGAAACCCAATTGGCGGCGTTTCTTTTTTCCCTTGCTGTCAGCTATATTCTCCAACGCCGTCGGCCGCCTTACTTCCATAGAGTCATTTTCCCATCAACCTCGCGTCCCCTTACCTTGTCATTGTCTTTGCCTCTCCTCTCATCAGCCTCGTTTTCCAGTCGGACCTCACATCACTGCCCATCGCCCTTGCCTCACGTTAGCCTCACCTGCCGTCACTACCCTGTCCATCAACGACCCTGCAATGAAATGAAAAAGGAATAGCAAAACGAGCAGCAACAATCAGATGTGATCGATTCGAGATAAGAACAAAACAAAGCCAACCCTTGACCAGTCAAGGATCTGCTCCTGACTCACCTCTCAAACAACAATCGCCATCACCCTGTTGTCCAGAAAATCGAAACCCAACCCTTGACCGGTCAAGGATCTGCTTCTACCTCCGATTTCTTGCACTAATCCCACCTCCGATTATGACCTCGCCATCATCTTGCCTAGCCGGGTTTAGCCGCTGAATGTCACATGAACGACATATGCTCTATCGTTGATTGAAGAAGATCCAAGTTTATAACTGGGGAAACCTCATGTTAGTAAGAAGATCCAGGTTTATAACTGGGGAAACCTCATGTTAGTCATTTATTTCATCTGATAAATATGCTCTGGCATTTAGTGTTATTTATTTTGCAGTTTATTCACTGTCAGGTGTTTTGCACTGTAGTCCCCGTCTACTAATGGACTAACCTGCGCACATTATCAATGTTTAGGGATTAAATTGCATCATTTTTCAAAGTTAGAGGACTAGGTCATGATGAATCAAAGTTAAGGGACTAACTCGTGTGACTTGACAAAGTTAAAGGACTAATGATGCATTTTGGCCTTATTATTATTATTATGATAGATTATATATGATACATTATTATGATATAATTGAAATAGAGGAAATTTTCACTTTAGCCCCAAACTTTCCATAATTGTTTCAGAATGGTTTTTTTTAGTCACTTTCTAGCTGCTTAAGTCTTACTAACAGTCGTTCGTATTGATAATTACCAACGTTTTAAGGCATTGAAAAATTACTAATCGCTCAACCGTTGGTAACCGTTATTAATAGTTACCAACAGTCTAGTGTATTGATAATTACTACCGGTTTAGATGATGATAATTTTCTTGTTGGAAAATAGGTAATTACCAATCCATTCATAAATTGGTAATGTGTTTGAACATTGGTAGATTTTAAATTTTTTTACTAACAGTCTAACGTATTGATAATTACCAATAGCTTGATTGTTAGTAATTTGCATGTTAGAAAATAGATAAATTTTAGTAATGAGACTGGTTACGGTGGCCAGATTTATTACAGGCACGGCGGTGGGATTTCTCTTGTCTCCCCTCACCGGGTGGTTTTGATTGATAGCATATTTAACTCGGACAGACAAGTCCCTAGCACCCAGGGATTCCAAATCTTCATCGCGCCCACCCCGGATGGTGAAGCGTTAGCGCATCAAATTGCTCATCATTAGATTGATTCGACCGATCGCTCTTTCCTTTGATATATTAAACAATAACTAGCTCTATACATGTCATATGGACAGAAATTTTTGCTAAAAAAATATTAAAGTAAAAAATTTTATTTTACGGATGGGAATTGAATTAATGTAAATAAAGCCAATTTTAATTCTTATTCTTTATCCGTATATAAAAATTGATAAATATTTTAATTCCTTATTTAGAGATTTAAGATCTAGCCTCTTAGTGAAATATTGAAACATATAATACATGAACAATACAAAAAAACCTATACTTATACACCACCGTATTTGACCATATTTACTATGATTGTACGTGCTTAGAAACAAATTAAACTCATGAATCAGACCTCCTTTTCATTGACATTCAAATGCATACTGCCATAGACACACTACAACAAAATGACTTTATAGTGAGATTCGTGACAATTTTTCAAATGTGATTAGAGATAGTTAGAAAACATTTAAAATGACATTTTATATAAATATCTCTTAATTTCATATCTTTTGTTGCAGTTTTTTTCCCATTCATTAAAATGTTCACTTAAAAATATAATTTTTTATGATATTTAATTTTTGAATTGAAGTTTAAGTGATTTTTAAAAATTGGAAATAATAATTACATTTTTTAGAAATTAAAATAATTGAAATAAATTTAAATAGAAAGGTTAATTATGGTCTTAAAAAATAAAACACCCTTCTGTACTTTTTTTTTCTCCTTTAATATGCCAGTACCAATTCAACACTTCAATTAAAAAAATTTACTTGCATTATTTTTATTTATTAATAAATAAATTAAAATTACAAATTATGCAGTGTCGAAACTTTTGGTGAGATGGGCAGCCACTTGATATAATTTGGTTATGGTCAAAATGTGAATTTGGAATGTAATCAAAATTAAATCAACAAATTAAGGGGTAACATTAGGGTTTCATATAAAAATTTAAAGTGACACTCAATCAACTTATTAATTAAATCTGTAATTACTAAGACACTCGGCTTCTGCTTCATAATATATATAATAGACGAGTGGTGAATTTTCTACTTCTTTCTACTTTTAACATGGAAGTCAACCTATGTATCATGAGCTGCTGTAACTCTCGTATCGACATTAATCACAAAATATTTTAAATAAGTCTGTTAGGAAGTTAGGAAGGATGATGCCTAATTACATATATTTTTTTATTATCAGAACGAGATGAAATTTATTATAGACACCAGCTAGGATCTGGTATGATCACAGAGTAGAGATCAGAAGTATTACAGAATAACAAAAAACAGCAGACAAATAAACTAACTCAAGCTAAAAGATGGGTGTTGAATTGCAACGTTTTAAAAATATTAAGCACTGCAATTGGCGCATCGTTGTAACTCGATCCAACGGTTTGATTAAAAGAGAGGAAGATCTGATAGCTGGAGATTAATGAAGTATGTGCGGTTTAGATTAAAATTTATAGGCAGCAAGGATTGCAATTTGCAATTTTAGGGACAAGGACTTGAAACAAAAAAAAAAAAAAAAGAGTATGTGTCTCATGAATGAAAAACAGAGACGAGATGCCTTTGTAAGGGTGATTGGGCGAATGTGCCTGCAAGCCAAGGCAGCCAGCAACGGCCATCCGAACGCTAATCCTCCCTCCGGTTGGCATTGGAAGGTGGCAGTGCTGGCTATGCAAAAATTCATTGATCTCATCTCTCTCAGGAAGATCTCTGAAACCCTTAATAGGAGATTAGATCTAGCCAATAAGACCTTTTCTAACGGAACTACGTTGAAAACTTAAAATTTCATGGCAAAGTCGTTGGAAAAGGCTGCTAGAGAACCTTATGTTTTAGTAGTGCGTTCAAATTGATCCATAGATGAGATAAGGATTTGATAGAGAAAACAATATCTGCTACCTTAAAAGGTTTGTTGCTGAAAAGTTTATAATTCCTGCCTTCCCATAAAAACAAAAGAGCTGTCAAAGTTATGGCTTGCCAGACATTAATCAGAATTTTGTCTGAATTTAAACCATAATAACAATAAAAAAGAAAATTCAATTACAATATGACTAGACTGATCCATCACTTGCACTTACCCAAAGATGCGATGTCTCTTTCAAAAGGAACAAAAAGTATCAGTTTTTAAGCGTGACGTTTCCACTAAAGGGGAACAAGATGATCAAGAATATATTTTCATGTATTCAAAGAACCAATTTACACACTTTATACATATTTTATTACAAATCGAATCCTCACGTAAGACCTAGAATCAAGCATAATCCCATATACATCGACTCATAGTCATTGACACAATCAAATGGCTGATTTCCTTAAATTTTTTCCTTCAATATTATTCCCCTTCAAGTTGGATTGTGCGTTTATTACACTCAACTTGCTAAGAATTTATTTTCATGTATTCACAACAAATTTACACACTTGGTACACATTCTATTACAAATCAAATCCTCACTTAAGGCTTAGAATCAAGCATAATCCCATATACATCAACTCATAGGCTTTGATAGGATCAAATGGCTGATTTGTTTAGATTCTTTCCTTCAATGTTACACCACCACAAGTTGGGGTGTATGTTGGTTACACTAAACTTGCAAGGAATATATTTTCTTGTATTCACAAAACCAGAACCAATTTACACACTTGGTACACATCCTATTACAAATCAAATCCTCACTTAAGGCCTAAAATCAAGCATAATCCCACATACATCAACTCATAGTCATTGACAGGATCAAATAGCTGATTTGTTTAGATTCTTTCCTTCAATATTACTCCACAACAAGTTGGAGTGTATGTTGATTACACTCAACTTGCAAGGAATATAATTTCATGTATTCATAGAACCAAATCTAATTTACACACTTTGTACACATTCTATTACAAATCAAATCCTCACTTAAGGCCTAGAATCAAGCATAATCCTATATTCATCGACTCATAGTCTTTGACATGATCAAATGGCTGATTTGTTTAGATTTTTTCCTTCAATATTACTTCCCCTCAGGTTAGAGTGTATGCTGATTACACTAAATTTGCAAGGAACATATTTTCATGTATTCAGAGAACAAGAACCAATTTACACACTTTGTACACATTCTATTACAAATCAAATGCTCACTTAAGGTTTAGATTCAAGCATAATCCCATATACATTGACTCATAGTCTTTGACAGGATGAAATGGCTAATTTATTTAGAATCTTTCTTTCAATATTACTGCCCCTTAAGTTGGTGTGTATGCTGATTACACTCAACTTGCTAAGAATATATTTAATGTATTCGCTGAACCAATTTACACACTTTATACACATTTTAGTACAAATCATATCCTCACTTAAGGCCTAAAATCAAGCATAATCTCATATACATCAACTCATAGCCATTGATAGGATCAAATGGCAGATTTGTTTAGACTCTATCCTTCAATATTACTACCCACAACTTGGAGTGTTTATTGATTACACTCAACTAGCTAAGAATAAATTTTCATGTATTCATAGAACCAATTTGATCACTTTATACAGATTCTGTTACAAATCAAATCCTTACTTAGGGCCTAGAATCAAGCATAATCACATATACATCAACACATAGTCATTGACAGGATCAAATCCCTGATTTGTCTACATTCTTGCCTTCAATATCACTCCTCGTCAAGTTGGAGTGTATGTTGATTATACTCAACTTGCTAAGAATATATTTTCATGTATTCACGGAATCAATTTACACACTTCATATACATTTTATTACAAATCAAATTCTCACTTAATGCCTAGAATCAAGCATAACCCCATATACAATGACTTATAGTAATTGTCAAGATCAAATGGCTGATTTGTTTAGATTCTTTCCTTCAAGACTCCCTCCCAATTTAGAGTGTTTATTGATTACACTCAACTTGTAAGGTAGTGCCTTAATTTGTGTCCAACTGAAAGACTTGGTAAATAAATTTGCATGATTTTTTTTTTCTGAACATGTGCTATTTTAATCAACCCGTTTTACACCCTTTCATGGACAACACGATAGTTGATTTTGATGTGCTTCACGCACTTATGAAATATAGGATTTGAGGCTATGTATATAACCACTTGACTGTCAGAGAATAATGTAACTGGTAGTGTGTGACTCATATTTAAATCCTTCATTAGGTTCTGTAACCAAGTTATTTCACAACATATTGTAGCCATGGAGTGAAATTTTGCTTCTGCACAGTACTTTGTTTCTTCATTTCCTAGGAAGTTGTGCATGTCTGAGAAAAATGAAATATCCAATTATTGATCTCCATGTGTTTTTGTAAAGTTCCCGGTTAGCACCATAAAATGCTTTCAACTCTAGTGGTCTTGTGGAAAGGAAAAGAATTCCTTGGCCAAGTTTTTACTTGATACATTTCAAGACCTTATGTGTAGCATCAAGGTGTGGCTGTCTAGGCTAGTCCATGATTGGCTCAATATATGAACGGCATACACAAGGTCTGGTCTTGTATTGGTGATATATATATATATATATATATATATAGTCATCCCACCAGTCTATGGTATTGAGACAGATCGATCCTCCAATAAATCACCATTTGTCTATGTGAGAGATAGGTTTTCATCAACCGAAAAATGTAGGCTTTCACTTTAAGAAACTCTATATCTTCTAGAATTTCCAAGGCATATTTTCTTTGGCATAATGTAATGCCTTGTTTCAACCTAGCTAGTTCTATTGCTAGAAAGTATTTTAGCTCCCCAATGTCCTTCTGCACCTCTTACTTTAAGCACAAACCCAACTAGTAAATTAAAGCTTCTATTTCAATCAGCTCAAAAGAGAGAATTTCTTTCAATTTTAGTTGCACCTCCTACTTTATACATTCTTGCAATTTAGTATTTTACTCCATAAAAGTCTGGCCAAGTCCTTGGACATGCCCCTTTATTTAAATAAAATAAAAACTAAACAATTGGGGTTAATAAATCACTTATTTACAATAAAACGAACCTAAAATATGTATAAAAATTAAGACACAAATTAAGCTAATCGTCAACAATTGATATCATTTGAAAATTAATACTTTAGTTATGTGATAATTACTTGAATAATTTTTCCAAAGAAATATGAATTTTTTTCCATACCCAACTTAAAAAAAATTATAAGAACTATTTTTTTAAAAAAACTTTTTATAATTATTTTTTTGATCTTTTTAAAGTATAGAGCTTAATTGATATACAAATTAAGAAAACAATCACTATTTAAAAAATATTAACTCTACATTCACTTAATTTTTAAGACAAAAAAAAACCTACAGTAACAATAAATTATGAAAATTCTAATGCTAGAAAAAAAATTTATTATTCACAAGTAAAGGCCTCAATTTTATTTAGCATAATTATAAACATGGACATGAAATCGGAATAGCCAGTATACATTCGGGTAGGTACTTCACCAAGTACCAACACTTCAAACACAGATGAAACTAAACAGAAACAATGATGCTACCGCCACTACCCATATTCACCAAAACATGCACCGCTGTTTGGTTCATTCCCTAGTGCGTAGCCCAGGCCAAGAAAACAAAAGAAATGTTATGAAAAACATGGAGAGTTGTTCAAACATAGGGGCAGTGGTGTATGTGCTAAATTGAGAACTATTGGGTCCTAAATGCACAAAGAAAATAGACATGGAGTTGTTGCAAGAAAACAAAGTTTGAGGAGTACAATGCACACTTGAACTATTGATGCTAGTGAAACTACAAATTAAGAATGGAAGCTTTCGGCCATGCAAAGTTGTAAGGGGACTAGTGGGATACTAGGCTAGTTTGGTGGTAAATTTCAATGATGACCAGTCAAATCTTGTCCCCCACTAAGGAATTAAGGCATCATTGCCTTAATTTGCATAAATTGTACTTGTTATACTACTCGGCCGAAACATACATGGGACTAATGGTCATTTAAAACACTTTTAGTTAGTACTTGGCATTGTAAGCCAAGAAACAATAATAATACCAAGGGTACCTATGTTTTAATGACTAAAATGAAGTAATGGAGCCATGGAGGGTTAAATGAGCCATGCAAACTATCTTGGGATCATTACAGGCATTAAGACCATTTTTTGCCCCAAGTGGCACATGACCGGATGTGCATGTAACCACTCAAGCCAATGGTGATCATTTCGATCAAAGCTCCATTTTGATGTGTTGTTGAGGTTGTTGCCGAAATGGTTTCGGGCTCAAGCCAAAAGGAGATGAATTGAAGCTTGAGTGATGGGTTTTTGGGTCATGTAATAAATGATCAAGGGTTGCCCATGGATCCTGAAAGTGTAAGGTCAATCCTAGACTGGAAGCAACCCCAGAATGTGAGAGAAGTCAGCAGCTTCCTGGGGTTGGCTGGCTATTACAGAAGATTTGTGCCAAAGTTTTTTGTTTTAGTAGCACCTATGACTCAATTAACCAGAAAGAACCAGAAGTTTATCTTGGAAACAAAATGTGATGAAAGCTTTCAAGAGCTAAAGAGGAGACTGACTACAGCTCCTATATTAGTCTTACCAGACCCTAAAAAGGAATATGAAGTGTAGGACTAGGATGCGTCCTAATGTAGGAGAAGCAGGCCATTGCTTTTGGGTTCAGACAACTAAGACCCCATGAAAAGAAGTATCCAGTACATGACCTGGAATTGGCAGCAGTGGTCTTTGCTCTTATGCAATTGAGGCACTATCTTCTTAGTAATAGATTCCAAGTATTTACAGACCACAAAAGTCTTAAATACCTTTTTACTCAAAAGGACTTGAATATGAGACAAAGAAGGTGGTTGGAGTATTTGAAGGACTTTGACTGTGTAATTGAATACACAGCTGGGAAAGCCAATGTAATGGCAGATGCTTTGAGTAGAAGCTACACTGGAGTGCTCAAAGGTGGTGAAGTTAAACATAAGGCCGAAAGCCTGAGCCTTACTTGTTTGACAAGTCAATGGCTAGCTAAAGAAGTGAACAACTAAATGTGATCACCATTACACCAGAATGGAAGGAGCTTATCAAAGAAGCTCAAGCTAGTGATGAGGAGATGAAAATGATAACTGTGCAGAAATAGGGATAACTATACCAAGGTTTTTCCTTTAAACAAGGGATGCTATACTTCCAGAATAGGTTATATGTGCCTGAAAAGGACAACCTGAGGATTCAAATTCTGGAATAGGCTCACTCTAGTAAGTTGAGCATGGATCCAGGGGCTACAAAGATGTACCACACTCTTAGAGTATATTTTTGGTGGCCATATATGAAGAAGGATATTAGCACACATATAGCTAGTTGTGAAGTATGCCAACAAGTGAAGTTGGAACACCAAAAACCAGAGGGAAAACTGCAAAGTTTGCCCATACCTGAGAGAAAATAGAGATCCATATCAATGGATTTTATGGTGGGAATGCCACTGACAAGAAGGAAGCATGATACCATATGGGTCATTATAGATAGATTGACCAAAGCAGCTCACTTCCTTCCCATGAATCTTACTGACTCTTTGGACAAACTGGCATAACTCTATATAAGAAAAATAGTGAGATTGTATGGAATACCTGATGACATAGTGTCAGATAGGGATCCTAGGTTTGTTTCTAGGTTCTGGAAATCCTTACATTAAGCATTGGGCACTAAGCTCAAGTTTAGTTCTGCTTACCATCCACAAACTGATGGATAGACAGAAAGAACCATATAGACTCTGGAAGACATGTTGAGATGTTGTGTGATTAACTTCCAGGGTGAGTGGGATGTGCATCTCCCATTAATAGAGTTTTCCTATAATAATGGTTATCATTCAGTGATCGGAATGGCTCCTTATGAAGCCTTGTATGGTAGAAAATGTATTACTCCTCATTGCTGGCATCAGCCAGAAGACAAGTTAGAGTTGGAGCCAGACATTATTAAGGAAACTACAGAGAAAATAAAACTGATCCAAGTTAGGATCAAAACTACAAATGATAGGCAACAAGCCTATGCCAACTTGAAAAGGAGAAGAGACCTGGAATTCCAGGAAAGGGATTGGGTGTGGCTCAAGGTCTCTCCCATGAAAGGAGTTATAAGATTTGGGAAGAAAGGAAAGCTAGCACCCAGGTATATTGGGCCATATCAAATACTGGCCAAAGTGGGAAATGTGGCTTATCAATTGGACTTACCACTAGAACTTGGTAACGTACATGATGTATTTCATGTAAGCCTACTCAAGAAATATGTTCCAAGTTCTAAGCAGGTAGAGGTTCCTGCTAGTGTATCTGTAGCACCAAATCTTTCATATGAGGAGGTGCCAACTCAATTCCTGGAAAGAGATACCAGGAAATTAAGAAGTAGATGGATTTCCATGATAAGGGTACAGTAGAGTAACCATACTCCTGAAGAGGTAACCTAGGAAGTATAACAGGAGATTGCCAACAAGTACCCTCAACTATACTCTAGATTGGTGAAGAATTTGGAGGACCAAATTCTTTAAGGAGGGAAGAATTTTTAGGTTCATTCTCTAGTACGTGGCCCAGACCAAGAAACCAAAAGAAATGTTATGAAAAACATGAAAAGTTGTTCAAACATATGGGCAGTGGTGTATATGCTAAATTGAGAACTATTGGGTTCTAAATGCACAAAGAAAATAGACATGGAGTTGTTGCAAGAAAACAAAGTTTGAGGAGTACAATGCACACTTAAACTAGTGATGCTAGTGAAACTACAAATTAAGAATGGAAGATTTCGGCCATGTAAAGTTGTAAGGGGACTAATGGGATACTGGCCAGTTTGGTGGTAAATTTCAATGATGTACTTGTTATACTACTCGGCCGAAACATACATGGGACTAATGGTCATGTTAAACTCTTTTAGTTAGTACTTGGCATTGTGCGCCAAAAAACAATAAAAATACCAATGGTACCTATGTTTTAATGACTAAAATGAAGTAATAGAGCCATGGAGGGTTAAATGAGCCATGCAAACTAGCTTGGGACCATTATGGGCATTAAGACCATTTTTTGGCTCAAGCGGCACATGACCGGATGTGCATGTAACCACTCAAGCCAAGGGTGATTATTTCGGTCAAAGCTCCATTTTGATGTGTTCTTGAGGTTGTTGCCGAAATGGTTTCGGGCTCAAGCCAAAAGGAGACGAATTGAAGCTTGAGTGAAGAAATCAAGCTTGGAATCTCCATTCTCGGCACTAGGCAACCTAAGAATTCAAGTTTGAGCTTTGGTTTGAAGGAACAAGGAGAGGTCGAGATGTTCAGGCTTCATTTCGAGGTAAAAAAGTAAAGTTCACTTGGTTTCCTTGGAAATTTGTCCATGAACAAGTGATTTTTGTGATTAAGTGATGGTTGAAATGTGTTAGGAATTGGAATTGAAGGACACATTTTGGACTCAAGCATAACCGAGAGGCTCAAGTTTTGATTAAGAAGGTAGGGTTCACTAATTTGCTTGATTGCTTGGTAATATACCATGATTCAAGTGGTAAAGTGGCTAAGTGATGGTTAATTATGCTAAATGACCTTAGTTACTTGATGGGCTTATTGTGATGATTCGGTTTTTGAGTGTTGATTAGCTAATTAACTATTGGCATGTATTAGAAATCCTAGTGAATGAGGCCAATTTGCTAGGTATTTCGGAGCTCTAGTGGATGTGGATCAAATTGGTGAAGTATTATGTGCAATGGTGCACAAGGGCACATGCTATGGTTTCGGCCAAATGGTCATTGTGGTGTGTGAGTGTGTACCTTGTGTGCTTGAGTGTTGTTTTGTGCTTGCTAACCCCTTACTTGTGTATTCTTGCTTATATGTCTCGGATATGTTAGTATGTTGTATATATATGTTGTGGTTTTGGTGTTTTTGTGTCTTGTTTTGCAGGGCATTATGAGCTTGAGGAGGTTAAGTCTTGAGTTGTACACTCGGCTTAACTAAATAAACTCTTAATTGAGTTGTTATGGTAGTGAACTCTATTGAGTATTTGTTACTCATTACCCATACTCTTGTGTTTCAGGAAAAGACATTCGACCTGAGTAGTGTAGCTTGAGTTGCTAGTGTGTGTGTACTAGCTTTGCTTGTGTGCTAAGGTATGTGCCAATGTTGTGCTTGGCTTGATTAACTTAATACATTACAAGTCTTTATTTGAAGTTTGGCCGAGACTTATGGTTTAAGTTGTGCAGGCTTGTAGAGTGGGACTGTCTAGGTGGGCAACAATGGATGTGTGGACTATTGCTCTGATAGTGGTTTTCACTTTTATGACAATGAACATGGCCATAGGACTTGTACTATAGTGTGTCTTGCTTTATGACACACTTAAGGTTTTATTTGGAGAGTAAGCGTTTTGGTTTGTAAGCGTAATTTGGATAATGAAAACTTTGGTAAATCATGGCATGTAGCCATGTTTAGTGTACTAGGTAGACTACTTTTGGTTATGTACATATGTGTGTAGTCTCGGGTATGCCTAGTTTTTGTGGTACATGAAGTACCTTAGTAGGCCGAATTATGCTTGCTTTTGTGGTATGGTTTTGTACATGACAACTTATGGGCCTATGTGTAGCTTGTTATGAATGTGAAGTATGTTTTACATTGTGAACCTCCCATCTTTTATTTATGGCCGAATGTTCATTTGTACTCAAACTTGGATTTCCAAACTTTGAATATCTTGGGCTTCTTGGTTGCCATGCACTAAGTAGTACACTTGAGCTGCACACATCCTAAACACTTAACTTCATTGAGTGTTTGCCTTGCTTGTTATGCAAGTTACCCATTTACAGCCTTGCTTGTCTTGCAAGTTAATATTTTTGGGCCCTACTTTTGTTGCAAGAAACTAATTGGGTATTTCTCAAAAGCCTCAAGGGCCACCTCCCAGGCTAGATACCTTAAGACAATAAGACTTAAGGTTAAGTAACTTTGGTTGGCCGAATTAAATGTTGTTAATAACACTCTAGAAATATCTTAGTTGTTAACTTTGACTAAGGATTGGGTGAGTGTAGTACAGAATGAATGGGCCAGGGCTTGTGTGAGGTGTGACAACTGCTTTCCAAATCATCTTTGTCATGTCATCCCTTTTTTTTTTTTTTTTGCAAAGGGATGAAAAAAGAATTCTAATTTTTTACGAATAAAAGGCACGATTACTTTGTGTCTTATTGTCTATGTTTCAACAATAGAATACCTAATCCCAAAAGAATTCATCATGAAACACAAGACTATGTTGAACTCAACTCTCTTTCATCCAAGCAAAATCAATGTAAGAATGGCACATTTAGCTTCTAATTTTCCATTTAGGCCAGCTTTAACATCTCCAGGGCTTCTCTTCTCCTTTATGTACTGATTCAAAAGATTAAAAAACTTGTTATGTTTGAAGCCTTGTCGAATCTTTGTCCTGGAATCTACAATCTTGCCTTTTTTTTCCCTTCTATAAACTCGAAAGGTAAGATCTAAGAACTAAAATTCTACTGAGAATTCAAGACTAAACACACCATTAATCACTCTTCCTGAAACAGCACACAACAATCTATGAAATATGAAGAGGCAGATTAATGAAACTGTTGACTTTTTCTCCCCTCCATGTGGGGGGGGGGGGGGGGGATCTCTCTCTCTCTCTCTCTCTCTCTCTCTCTCTCTCTCTCTCTCTCTCTCTCTCTCTCCTGTTTCTTTCATTTTCTTTTCTTATTGTTTTGGTCAAGTGTTGCGGCTGAGCTAAGACGGCCGCAAATTTCACTGCAGAAATTGAAATTGGGTGAAGAAACAGTTGGAGGCGGTAACAGATTTTGTTGAAAAATGGATGAAGCAACGCGGAGCCTTGGCTATAAATAGCCATGCCTTTTCCTCCTTCACTGCACCCGGTAGGTTGCTCATAATTTCTAAAGAGCAAAAGAAAATTGTGTGAGAGAGAGATTTATTATTAGGGAGTGATAAAATAGTGAGGTATTTTTTTGGGGGTATTTCGGAAACACTTGAGTGCCACTATTTTGGGTTTATCTCATACCTTTAGAATTTTTATCTAGAGAAGATTTTCTCTTTGTAAGCCTACTATATTTATAGTGGAAGAAAATCTCAGAGTTTGTCCCATGGACGTAGCCCTAAAATTAAGAGTGAACCATGTAAATTTTCTGGTGCCATTTTTACTAATCATCTTGCTCCCGAAGTTATCACCCTGTGACGGCTCTCCTAGTTAAAGATACGTCTTAACCAAGTAAGTATTTATTTTTAGTTTATTTAAGTGTTTTTATTAAATTAAGTACCTCAAGTTAGCACCTTGTTAAGCAAGAAAGGCAAGCTTAACTAAGTAAGTGAGTTCCTAAGTGTGGTTTGGTACCTTAAAGTCAAAAAGGGGTAAAATGCTAATTTTGACCCAAGTTAGAAGCACGACTATAATCTTGATGAAATTAGTGTCATGTAAGAAATTTGGCTTAATTAAGTCAAGACCATTAGTTATCTTAGCTATTAGAGCCGTCTTTCAAGGATTTGGGTAAAATGTTGCTCTAAGTGTTTATTTGAGCCATTTAGGTCTTAAGTGGCCAAAGTGTCCAAGAGGCTAAGTGTAAGAGGCTTTTGGGCATCCTTTAGAACAAAGGAAAGATGGTTTTGGGTTGAGAGTTTAGTGACCAAATTAAAACAAATGAGAATCTATGGGTCAAGGAGCAAGAGTGGAATAAGTATGTCTTATTGGGGGGAGTTAGTATATTTTTAGGTAAGTTGACTTCCCTTGCCATTTGTTTCATTCCCCAAATTTCGTAGCTTTCTCTCCCCACCAGAATTTCTGCTCTAAAGCTTCCCATTTTTGCAATTTTCCATCAAATTTGAAGGCTCCAAGGTGTTTACAAGAAGCTTCAAGCTTCATTTTGGTGTTCTTGCTTCAACTAGCTCTTTAATGCTTGTTTGGACTTAAAACCTTAGGTAAGCTTCTTGGGTTTTCATGGGCTGGTTCTAAGTTGTTTCCATAGCTAGAAATAGTCTTGGTTTGATGTTATTGGTGCCATATCACGTTGGTTTTAGGATTGGAACTCAAGAGAGCTTGGTTGAACTAAGAATGGCTTGTGCTTTGATTCTTGCTTTGTGGCTGAGTTTGAGGTAAGGGTTTAAGTTAATTAAGCTCAAATAATGCATAGAAATGTAGTGTTTTGTGTGGGAATGAAGTAGAAACAAGACCCATGTGATTTGAGCTTGGGATGAGAAAGTTTGAGCAGATTTTGTGCAAGATCGCATGCTGTTGCGCAGTGCTAGAAAGGCATTGGCGACCAGCGACGCGAATTGGCGACGCGTCGCTGAGAGATGCCAAATTTGTCCGAGCGTCAATGCCTTCGGCAATGCGTTGCCAATGGCACTGCCAAGGCATTTCCCCCCCAAGCTCCGGGCATTCTAAGAGTGTCTCAAACTCTCGGTTTTCATCCCTATGCTAATTTAAGATGTTCCATAGCTTCGGTTAGGTCTAGAACTCATTCCTAAGTTGGGAATTATGCATTGTTTAGGTGGTAGCTAGGTGGTGTGGTTAAGGAAGAGTAAGTAATGACGCTAAGGAAGTTAAAGTGCTTAAGTTCCTAAGTGAGCACTAAGGGGATTAAGTCGATTCTCAGACTCTTTGTTGGCCGAGTGGATTGTCATAGACCTTTGGTCCATAAAAAATGAAACCTAAGTAGATCCCAACCAAACCATTTGGTTTGGTAAGTGAGCCACTACGGAACTCTAAGCTAAACTCTAAGAGTTCGGCTAGTTAAACCACGTTGGATGGCTACCCTGTACAATAAATTAAGGGTAAATGTGGGTAAGTTTGAGATGAGGTGACAACCTACTCTAGAACTCGTAGGTTGGACTTATGGGAGGTAAAGTACCCGGGATACGAGGGCTAGTGTCTCAAGTACCTCAGCCGTTTGAGCTCACAGCAAGTTTATGGCACGTAGTGTGCAGGAAGTCGCAAGTGTTGTGTGAATTTCATATCATACATTCATGCATTGCATATCTTACATGTTGTTATTGCTTGAGGTTGTTTGTTAGTTGACTATTGTCTATTTGCTTGGTTGTTTTGGTTGCATGTTGGTTTGCTGCTATCTTCTTTGTAGGTACTCCAAAGGATCCTTACTGAGTGCATTCATGTACTCACTCCCTTAAGTTTATTGTGCAAGTTCTAACCTCGAGCCTAATAACTAGATGATAGCTGTGGCCTAAGCTTTATCTTTTACAGGTATTCTTCCTTGAGAATCCTCGTGATTCTAATTTTACTTGTGGACTAAACTATGTACTAACTAAGTTTTATGCCTTTACAATGTAGAGGGTAAGTGGTGTACAAGGACTAAGGAAGGGCCTGCACTTGGAGCTCTGATAGCTCAAAGGTGGGGCTCAAGTAGATGATCTTAGTTAGATTTTTGTCTCATGTATATAGTACCTTGTGTACTAAGGTGCTACCTCTATTAGGATACTTGTGATGTAAAGCCATCTAGTTACTTTTGGGTGCATGCTAGTGGTGTTAAGTATGCACAGACTATTACTTGAAGTCGAAGTAACTAGCATTTCACTGTCTTGGCACGTTTTGAGTATGTTTTAAATGAAATGCTCGAGCAATGTTTTTAACAAATAGTTTACTTATTTGTTTGCATTGCCAGGACAAAAGCATGCATATCTTTTACTGGGTAGGCTAAGAAACTAATTACATATAAATTGTTTTAATTTATATTGACGAGTAATAGTTAGCCAATAGTAACTAAGTGAGATTCATAGTCCCTAAGGGCCTAGAAGCTGAGATTTTGGGGCACTTGGGCCTCATTCCGTGACACACCCGCTGCGCGATCCTAACAACTGGTATTAGAGTAAGGCCCGGTGTTTATATATACTTATCGTATGCTCTGTGGTTGCCGCTGTAAAGTGGATCCTCCACATCAGAAAATAAGTTAGATTATTATTCACCATTTTTGCTTGATTCTGGGTATTTTTAGTAGTATGGAAGCCAAGACCAGCAAGATGATTAGTCTAAACAGCTTGAATATCACATATGGAGAAGTAAGATGAAGGATCTCTTATATGTGATGAAGATGCACTTGCCCGTGTTTGGTACAACTAAACCGGGAGATAGATCGAAAGAAGATTGGGCATTCGAGCATGAGCAAGTATGTGGTTTCATCCAACAATTTGTCGAAGATAATGTATACAACGACATATCTGCAGAAACTAATGCACGGACACTGTAGAACAAGCTTAAGGAGCTGTATGCTTTAAAAACCGGCAACAACAAATTATTTTATCTGACAATATTGCTTCAGATAAAATACTGGAAAGGTTCATCCATGGCAGATCACCTGAATGATTTGTAAGGAATCAGAGAACAGTTATTCACGATGGGCATAAAGTTTGACAACGAGGTACTCGCTCTTATAATGCTAGCCTCATTACCAGAGTCTTAGGAGACTTTGAGAATTTCACTTACAAATTCTGCACCAAATCGTGTAGTAAATGTGGAATTCATCAAAAGTGGAATACTAAATGAAGAGATGAGACGAAGATCGCAAGGATCCTCTTCATCACAGTCAGATCTCCTCGTGGCAGATTCTAGGGGGCGAAGTGAGACCAGGGGGCCAAAGTCAAGAGATAAGAGTAGAGGAAGGTCAAACAAATATGCAAAAATTGAATACCATTGCTGTAGGAAAAAAGGGCATATCCAGAGATTTTACCGAGAACTCAAGCAAGACTAAAAGAAAGGCAAAAGACAGAAAAAGGATGACAGCAGTGATGATGAACAAGCAAATGTTGCCGATGAGTTCAACATTGTCCATGATGATGATATTGTTAGTCTTACAACCCATGTGGCAAGTTGGGTGATTGATAGTGGTGTTACCATTCATGTCACTTCTCGAAGAAAATTCTTCCCATCTTACATACCTGGCAATTTTGGTGTTGTGAGAATGGGAAATAAGGGTATTTCAGAAGTTGCAAGAAAAAGAGATGTTTCCCTGGAGACCCAGAATGGTACACGATTAGTCCTAAAGGATGTCAAACATGTTCCAAATTTACGCTTGAATCTGATTTCAACAGGCAGACTTGATGATGAAGGTTACTACAACACCTTCTTTAATAGTCAGTGGAAGCTGACGAAAGGAACCCTGGTGGTGGCCAAAGGAACAAAGAACTTAAAACTGTACATGATGTAGGCAAAGCTCTCTCAATATGCTGTGAATGCAATGGAGAATGACAGTTCATTAGAGTTATGGCATAAACAACTAGGTCACATGAGTGAGAAAAACATAACCCATCTTGCCAAGAAGAAGACATTACCTGGATTGGATCAGGTCTATTTGAAGAAATGTGTTGATTGTCTGGTGGGAAAGCAAAACAGATTATTTTTCAAGAGTTTCCCTCCTTCTAGAATGAAGAATGTGTTAGATCTGGTGCACTTAGATTTGTGTGAGCCAATGCTGAAGTCACTTGGTGGTGCTCGATACTTTGTGACTTTCATTGATGATCATTCTCGAAAGACATGGGTATACACTCTGAAGTCAAAAGATCAGGTGTTAGAAGTTTTCAAACAATTTCTAACTCTAGTTGAGAGGCAAACTGATAAGAAGCTGAAGTGCATATGTACTAACAATGGTGGAGAGTACATTGGACCATTTGATGCCTATTATAAAGAGCATGGGATTCGACATCAGACAACACCTCCTAAGACACCACAGTTAAACGGTTTAGCTGAGAGGATGAACAGAACTTCGATGGAAAGAGTGAGATGTTTACTCTCACATGCAAAGTTACCTTAGATGTTCTGGGGTGAAGCATTGCTAGTAGCCGTTCACATGTTGAATCTTTCACCGTGTGTCCCTCTACAGTATGATGTCCCGAAGAATGTATGGTCAAGAAAGGATGTCTCCTATGACCACTAGCGAGTGTTTGGCTGTAAAGTTTATGTACATATCCCAAAGGATGAGAGGTCTAAACTTAATGTCAAGACACGACAATGTGTGTTTATTGGCTATGGCCAAGATCAATTTAGCTGTAGATTTATGATCTAGCTACAAAGAGGCTTGTCAAAAGCCGTGATACTGTATTTGTTGAAGATCAAACCATTGAAGATATTGAGAAAGTTTAGAAGAATACTACAGCATCTGATGGTAGTTTAACAGATTTACAGCTGATTCTTTAAACGGCAGTGCAAAGACAGATTGAAGATGATGTGCAAAATGATCAATCTGAAAAAGGTGATCATGATGCTCCCATTGAGAATGAACCAGGTAATGCTGATGATAATGATGTTCATCAACAACCACCAGCACTAGTGGGTTCTCTAGTTTTAAGGAGATCTAATAGAGTCCGACAACTCTCTACTATATATCTTGAAAATGAGTATGTGTTATTGACTGACAGGGGAGAACCAGAAAGCTTCGATAAAGCTATGGATGATGAACACAAGGAAAAATGGATTGACGCCATGCAAGAAGAAATGAGATCTTTGTATGAGAACAGAACATTTGAGCTGGTGAAGTTGCCAAGAGGAAAAAGGGCTCTGAAAAACAAATGGGTATTCAGAATCAAATCTAAAGAATCCAATTCATAGCCACCGTTCAAAGCTAGATTATTTGTTAAGGGTTTCAGTCAAAGGAAAGGTATCGATTTTGATGAGATTTTTTTTATCGGTTGTGAAAATGACATCCATCCGTACAGTTCTAGAACTAGCAGCAAGTCATAACTTGGAGATTGAGCAGATGGATGTGAAAACTGCCTTCGTACATAGTGACTTGGAAGAAGAAATATACATGGAGCAGTTAGAGGGTTTTGAAGTAAAAGGAAAAGAGGACTATGTTTGCAAGCTAAATAAAAGCTTGTATGGTCTGAAGCAGGCACCCAGGTAGTGGTATAAGAAGTTTGAGTCGGTTATGGGGGAGCAAGGCTACAAAAAGACTACTTCTGATCACTGTGTGTTTGTGCAAAAATTTTCTGATGATGATTTCATTGTTCTATTGCTCTATGTGGATGATATGTTGATTGTTGGCCAGAATATTTCTAGAATCAACAACTTGAAGAAGCAGTTGAGTAAGTCTTTTGCTATGAAAGACTTGGGGCTAGCAAAGCAAATTCTTGGCATGAAGATAACAAGAGATAGGAGTGCCAAGAAATTGTGGTTATCACAGGAGAAGTACATTAACAAGGTACTTCAGAGATTCAATATAGACAAGGCTGATACCCAGAGACATCTTCGCTGGAAGGCATAGTGACTTTCGGGAGGACTTCCTGTAAGGGAGAGCATCTAGAGTTGAGGTTTCCCAGAGGCGTGTGCCTGAAAAGCTCAGAGAATAGGGTTAAGAGGTCCCCGGGGTGCTTTTCCGGGGAGGAGCCTCCGATGCCCAAGTCAGTTTCCTGAGAAGGTAAGGGGGAAGCACTAGAGTTTTTAGTGGGCTTGCCTGTATTTTCTCGAGGAGGAGGAGTCGAACCCTTTGCCAGGGTCTATTCCCAGGTATTTATAGAAAAGCTTAGCCCGTTCAGATGACGACACGTGTTCGGTCGGATGTTCCCTGAGTTTCTGGGCATAGGGGGCGAGTAGCCGGTGACAGGCTCCTTGAGTCTTGAACCGAGACAGGTCATGACAAGACCTGGACGGCATCGGCGTGTCAAATTGCCGTTTGAGGTGACATGTAGCATCTGTGGGCTGCATGTCAGAGGCTCCTTAAATGCTCATGCCGTACTCCTCAGGTCCTCTGGGCGAGGTCGTTCTTTGACACGGCCGCCCTTCTTCGGGAGTTATGCTCGTGCTTTTGGGGGGTTCTCTCATTTGGAGGTTCCAACTTCGGGGAGATTCCCTTCTGTTTGCGATGGCTCATCCGAAGGCGATCCGTTCGGTCCCCCGAGGGAGCCGGCACCATCTTTGCGATCCTTGGCGTTCTTGCCGAAGTTCCAAGTTCGGGGTGCTTGGCTTCATTCTTTCCGAGGTCAGTGATGGTGCCTCGTTCGGGTGATGCCAGGCTTCCTGATCATACTTTCGGCAGGAAGTACGTACTGGGAGAGGAGGTAGTCCTTCGGCTATCACAAGCCCCCTCCAGAAAGCCGAAGTGGGCACTTCGGTTTGGCAGAAGGAGTACTTCGAGGCCTTGGGTATAGCTCTCCTGCCGAAGGTGCACCTTTTGCCCGAAGGCACGGGTTGTTCAAACAAAGCCCGTCTTTTGGTGTCTCCAGGGTAACCTACTTCTTTACTTTTGTGGGTCTGTGAAACGTCGTATCTCGTAACCAGACGTGTCAGTCTGGAGCGGCGCGCCCTCTCTCAGAAGGCGTGTCCCCCTTTTGGCGCGATGGCTGACACGTGGCAACTTTTTATTGGCTGGGGCTGCATTGGTTACAGCGGGCGTGCCTTTTCATGCTTAGCAAGCAGTTATGGCGACTTCTTGCCTTCGCGCAGCATTTATGATGCCGTTTCGCTTATCCCCCCTCGGCCTATATATACTTTTGTTCCTTCACAACCCCTTTTGCTTCTCCTTTTGCTCTCCTCTGTCTTTCAAGTGCTTCTACCTTTTTCCTTGCTTTTCGCGGCGGTGCTGTTTAACGAGGTTTTTTCCAGCCACCTTTCACGACGGCGTTCTCAAATCTAGATTTTGGCAAATCATTCGGTGGTTTTTTTATCTCCAGAATCCTCTGATTTTTGCTTTTTCAAGCTTTTCCGAACTCGTTTTTCAGCCAAACATGCCTATCCCCGAGAGCTGGCAGCCTCTTCTTTCTCACCCTTGTTGCACCACTCCTGCAAAACTAGAGAAATGGAAGAAGAAGTTCTTCCTTCCCTTCTATGCCACTACGAGGTTGCCACGTTCTGACCAATTTAGTTTTTCAAACCGTAGTGACGAGGTTACCGTTTTCCGAGCCCAGCTGAAGGCAGGACTTCGGTACCCTCCGCCGAAGATGGTTTGCGAGTTTTGCGATTTCCATGGCATTGCCATAAATCAACTTCCACCGAACTCGTACTGCTACTTCAACGCCTTTCTTTGTATGTGTGGCGTTTTCAAAATAGAACCCCACTTCATTCTTTTTCTACAGTACTATAAGCTCTTCGTGGTCCCGAAGGGTGGCTTTTATTTTATGCTACCTCGGGGATCAGGGAGCAAAAAATATAAGTTCACCTTTGCCAACAAGGACAGCTGGCGAGGGTGGCAACAAAAGTTCTTTTTTCTGAAGAATGAGGAGGCCTGGTCGCATGTTCCGACCAAATGGGCTCGGGGAAAGCTGGAGATGGACGTCGTTGACCCGAGGATATTGCTGACTCCCGAGTTGGCACCTATCTTCGCGGACTTCGACAGACGGATCCGAGCAGTCTCCGACTGGGATTCCGAGGTCCCTTCGCGCCCTCTTTACCCCTTTCCCATTAATTGGAAGTTGATGACCGAAGAGGTCCTTCGGGAGCTAAAAGTGGTAAAGGAGCACAAGACGGACCTCGAGATGCCGGCTCCTGCCATTGCCGAGAAAGACTCCTGGCTGGTGTAGCTTCTTCGGAAGGAAGAGTCTTACGAAAGTTTTTATGAAAGTAAGTTATCTCCAAATCCCCTTTCTATATTTTCACCCTGGACTCACACTGATGTCTTCTTTCCTTTTCAGAAATGGGCGATGACACTGCTGCCTTCTACAAATCGCTTTTCCTCGGTCAATCCGAGAAAGGTGAGCAGACGAAGAAGGCCGTCTCCTGAAGACGGAAAACGTCTGGGGCTGGGCCATCTGCGGCCAAACGGGCGAAGAATGATGCGCCCCCTCCTCTCCCAGAGATTCCCGAGGAGGTGGGCGAAGAGCCCGAGGCTGCTATTGTCCCGTCGGCCGTGGTCGTTGCTGACCTCACTGTTCAGAGTCCCACTCCTTCGGCGACTCTTCTGGATGCTTTGGTAGAGGCCCCTTCTGCCGAAGAGCGTCGTAAAAGAAAGGGCAAGGGGATTTCTACCGAGGAGGCTCGGGCTTCCGACGACGAAGTCGCCGAGGTGCCAGCAGGTTTGTTTTCCTAAAAAATTGTGGTGCCTTCTTTTTTGTGGGTTTTGAGATTTTCTTGCCTTGACCAATTTTTTGTTTTTTGCCATGCAGGGGAGATATCATCTCCTGGTTGGGTGGCTGAGCACGCCCAAAAGCGGGCCCTTCGGGATGCCCATATCCCGAAGGGGAAGGTCCCGAAGGAGCCTTTCTGGATGTTTACGGAGGACATGAATTTGTACTCTGGAGACTGCCAGCAAATGGCTAAGGAGATCTCAAAGGGGGTGCTTACTGAGGCCTCCTTCAAGGCCATCGCGGAGCCTCACCCTGATGATGACTCTCTTGCCGCGAAGGTCTCTGAGCACGCTGCCCAGGTACACCTCTCACCTTTATGTTTTTTCCTTTTGATTTCCTCTAAATGTCTGCCTCTTCTTCTTTGCCTTACTAACTTTGTCTTTGTTTCTCCGCAGCTGCTGGGGTACGCCGGTTTCCTTAGAGTTCGGGTGGCGAGGCAGGCGATGTTCCGAGCCTCGACTGTGGGCACCATAGACCAATATAAGGCCAAGTGCTCGGAGCTGGCCACACAGAATGAGCAGCTGGCTCAAGCTGCAGAAAAGGAGGTTGCTGCCGTTTGGGAGGAGTTCCTGAAGGAAAAGGAGGAACTTTTGAAGGACTCATCCGAGAAGATTTCTGACCTCGGCTCCTAGGTGGCGGAGCTGATTTCGTTGAACGAGGCAGTTCAAAAGGAAAAGTCAGAATCTGAGGCTCTTCTGGCGAAGGTGCTTGAAGAGAAAGCCACGCTTCAAGCCGAGGTCGAGTCTTTAAAGAAGGAGCCGGAGAAGAAGAAGATGAAAGCGCTGAAGAAGAAAGTCACGGATCTGAAGGAGGACCTTGAAGACCTCGGTGTCGAGAAGGACAAATCCGACCAGATGACCAAAGTTGGTTTTCAGGACGGGTTTTGCCTCGCTCGGTATCAAGTTCTTCAAAGGTTTCCAGACTTGGACCTTTCTTTTTTGGAGGCTCTGAACATTCCCGAGGGGCCTCGGTGGTCTTGGTCCAAGATGAGCATCTGAACCTGCCCCCTTCACTTCCTGCGCGGAAGGTTGTGGAGAAGGACGCAGGAGCTGGTGGCTCACGGGACGCCGAGAATCCTTAGTTTGTTCTAGGGCCTTTTGCCTTATTTTCCTTTTCTTTTGTACTTCTTCTTCTGGCAGTCTTCCTTCTTTGTAAGCAATTTTATCTTAATAAAAGACTTTTTTAGAAAATTTGGCTAAGTGTCTTTGCGAGATTTTTCGTTTCCCTTTGTCCCGAACTCATTCACTCAAGAGACTTCGGAAAACCTTATCTGCGCTTAGGATGGCGACCTTCTTCGCGAAATCTTGGTTAAGACTTGTACAACTTATGCCCAAGAATTTTGGCTAAGTCTTGTCCCAGGTTTTCTCCATTGTCCCGAACACGTTCGCTCAAGAAACTTCGGGAAAACTTATCTGCGCTTAGCATGGTGACCTTCTTCGCGAAATCTTGGCTAAGACTTGTACAACTTATGCCCAAGAATTTTGGCTAAGTCTTTTGCCAGGTTTTCTCCATTGTCCCGAACACGTTCGCTCAAGAGACTTCGGGAAAACTTATCTGCGCTTAGCATGGCAACCTTCTTCGCGAAATCTTGGCCAAGACTTGTACAACTTATGCCCAAGAATTTTGGCTAAGTCCTTTGCCAGGTTTTCTCTATTGTCCCGAACACGTTCGCTCAAGAGACTTCGGGAAAACTTATCTGGTCGTCCATTTTTTCGGAATTTGTACCTCTTATGCTTAAGACTTTTTGGCTAAGAAACTTTCGTACTTAGAGAATTTTTCTAATTTGTACAGCACAATCTTCTTCGCCGAGATCCTAAGTATAGAATTTTCTCAAGGCGTCCAAATGCCACGTATTTTTTAATTCTATACCTTCGGAATCGCCAAGCTTGTACACCTCTTTTCGTACTTCGGCAAGGATCAGATAGGGACCTTCCCAGTTCGCGCGAAATACCCCGTGGGATGGCTTACGAGGTGCAAATTCAGCCTTTCAGAGAACGAGGTCTCCTTTCTTTATTCCTTTTGGCCTGGCATGCAAGTTTATAGCCGTGGCCACTCTCTGCTGAAAAGCTTTTCTTCTCAGCTCCGCTATTTCTCTGTGTTCACCGACGAGGTCGAGCTTGGTTTTTAGGCCGAGGTCATTTCCACTTTCATCGAACACTTGTACCCATATTGACGGTTTCACGACTTCGACTGGGATGATGGCCTCTGTACCGAAAATGAGTGAAAAAGGTGTTTCCCCTGTTGCTCTTCGGGGTGTCGTTCGGTAGCTCCACAGTACACTTTGGAGCTCTCCTGGCCATTTCCCTTTTGCTTCCCCCAGCCTCTTTCTCAGACCATCTTTTATGGTACTGTTAGCTACTTCTACCTGCCCATTGCTTTGGGGGTGAGTTACTGGGGCGAAGTGCATTTTTGTTCCGAGGTCACTGATAAATTCCTGGAACCCTTTGTCTATAAACTGGGACCCATTATCAGCAACTAGTACCTTTGGTATGGTAAATCTGCATACGATGTTCTTCCTTACGAACTTCTGCACTTCTTTTGCAGAGATAGTAGCCAACGGTTCTGCCTCGACCCATTTGGAAAAATAGTCTACTGCTACTACGCAGAATTTCACGCCTCCAGGCGCTGCTGGGAGTGGTCCTATAAGGTATATGCCCCAGACTGTGAAGGGCCAGGGATAGTCAGCCGAAGTCACCATTTCCGAGGGTGTCCTCTGGGTTTTTGCGTGTTTTTGGCAGTTACTACATTTTTGGACGAACTGCCTAGCGTCCTTTCTCAGGGTAGGTCAAAAGTATCCTTGGGGCAGTATTACTGCCGCCAGGGCGTCGGTTCCGATGTGTGAACCACAAGCGCCTTCGTGGAGTTCTTCAAGGATCATTTCAGTATCCTCTTCGCCAACACAACTCTGTAAAGGATTTGCATATCTCTGTCGATACAGTTCTTCGCCTATTAGGAAGAATCGCCCGAAGCGTCTTTGCACTTTTACAGCCTCGATGGGGTCTTCGGGGAGCACGTTGTTCGCAAGATACCTTTTTATCGGGTTTTTCCAGCCTTTTTCTGAAGTTACTATGTTCAGTACTTCAATGCTCGGGCGGCTTAGTACCTCGGTGTATGTTTTTGACTTCAACAAGTAGTCTGCTTCGGTGTTATCCCGTCGAGGTACGTTTTCGATCCGTATGGTGTCGAACTCTCGAACGAGCTTTGTCACTAGTTCGTGATATTTTGCCAAGATTGGGTCCTTCGCCCCATAGTCTCCTGCCGTTTACCGAACTACTAGCTGGGAATCGCTGTGGGCTTTTAGATTTCGCACGCCAATTCTTTTGGTTAGGCGCAATCCTGCTATGAGGTCATACTCAGCCACATTGTTGGTGACGTTAAAGCTGAACTTAATAGCCTTCATTACTTCAAGGCCTTCGGGACCTCTGATAATTACCCCAGCTCCCTGGTGTTCGGACCCCGAGGCTCCATCGACGTACAAAGTCCACTCTGGCTCACCTTCGCTTGGGTCTGGATGGCTATCTTCGGTGGTGGGCACTTCGGCAATGAAGTCTGCCATAGCTTGAGCTTTTATGGCTTTTCGAGGTTCATAAGTGATGTCGTGTTCGCCAAGCTCTATGCACCATTTGGAAAGCCTTCCCGAATGATCAACTTTTCTCATGACATCGCCCAAAGGTAGACTGCTTCGGACGATGATAGGGTGAGCCTGAAAATATGGTCGCAACCTTCTTCCTGCTAGCACCAAGGCATATATAGCTTTTTGCAACAGAGGGTACCTGACTTCGGCGCCATGCAGGGACTTGCTTACGTAGTAAACTGGCCATTGCTTCACCCCCTCTTCTTTCACAAGGACTGAGCTCACGGCTTTTTCTGTGACGGCGAGGTATAACACGAGGGGCTCTCCCTCGTGAGGTTGCCGCAAAGTGGGCAGACCGGCTAAGTAGATTTTGAGTTCCTCCCAAGCCTTTTGACAGTCTTCTCCCCAAGGATGGTCCTTACTCATGAGGTTGTCCTCCTTTTTTGCTGCCTTAGTGAGGACTTTGAAGAATGGTCGACACTGGTCTCCATATCTGGAAATAAACCTGCTGAGGGAGGTTATCCTTCCGGTGAGCCTCTGCACATCTTTTAATGTGGCAGGAGTTCGGAACCCGAGTAGAGCCTTAATTTTTTTTGGGTTGGCATCGATGCCTCTTTCTGATACCATGTACCCAAGGAACTTTCCCGAGGTTACTCCGAAGACGCACTTTTCGGGATTAAGGCGGATCCCGAAGGCTCTGAGCTGATGGAAAGTTTCCTTTAGATCTGCGACGTGGTCGCCCGGCAGTTTGCTTTTGACTATCATGTCGTCCACATATACTTCCATGTTTCTCCCTATTTGGTCGTTAAAGACCTTGCTCATCAATCTCTGGTAGGTGGCTCCTGCGTTTTTGAGCCCGAATGGCATCCTGATGTAGCAGTATGTTCCTCCCTCGGTGATGAAGGCGGTTTTTTCTTCATCTTCAGGGTCCATCCATATTTGATGATACCCACTGAAGGCATCCAAGAAACTTAGGAGCCCGTATTCGGCGTTGAGTCTACCAAATTGGTCTATCGGTGGGAGAGGGTATGAATCTTTGGGGCAAGCGTCGTTCAAGTTTCTGAAGTCGATGCACATCCGCAGTTTGCTACTTCCTTCTTTTGTGGCAACTACCACATTGCTTAACCATTCAGGGTACTAGACCTCCCTGATGACATCGGCTTCTAACAGTCGTTAGACTTCGCTTTTGACAAAGTTACTTTTATGAGCCGAGATGCCTCGTTTCTTTTGCTGGACAGGTTTTGCTTCCGGGCTTACTTTGAGGCTATGTTGAATTATGTCAGGGTTTACCCCTGGCATATCTTTCGGTGAGTAGGCAAACAGATCTTTATTTGTTAGTAGGAAAGATACAAGTTTTTCCTTGTCACCTTCGGCCAAGTTTTTCCCTATTCGGGTATTTTGGCCTAGGACAAGTTCTACTTCTTCCATTTCTGCCTTCGCGGGATTCTCTGCCTCGCCCTTTTTTGGTGCTTTTGCTTCCACAGCTTGCGCGAAGTTGTTTGCTGGAGCTTTCGTGTTTTGACGAACATCTTCCTTACTTCACCTTGATCTATGAAGATTTCCGCATCTCCGTCCTTGGCGGCGAAAGTGACGGTTAAGTACTTGACATCAGGGCGAATGTGCAGGTTTCCCTGTGTCTGTCTTCCAAGGATGGCGTTGTACGATGAAGGGACATCCATAACGATGAACCTTGCCATTGTGGAGGCGTACAACTCTGTTGTCCCAATCACCGAAGTCCCTTTCAGCATCAAAGGGAGATCGATCCATCTGAGGACGGGCAGTTTGGACGGACCTACCCCGAAGGTAGGCGAGGTGACGGGCTTGAGGTCACTGTTAGATACAACCAACCTCGGCAGCAAGTGTGAAAATAGGACGTCGGCATTTGATCCGTCGTCAAGCAGCACTCTTTTGACGTCCCAGTTTCCTATTCTTGCCATGATCAATAATGGGTCGTCATGGGGAAAAATGACGGTGGAACCATCATTTCGGGTCAGTTTTTTTGTTGGACTTTGATACTCCATGACTGCTATTTCTCTGGCCTTCCTCTTTCTTTCCGAGGATGGCAGTCCCGTCGTAATTGTTTGTATGATTCCCGCTGGAGGTGGGGGGCGCCTTTTCGGACTTCGGTTTCTCCGCCTGTCGGAGTCATAGTCCTCATCTTCTGCCTTTCCTTCGTCCTCTTTTCTCCTTTTCGGGGAAGGCATGCGCAGATAATGCCGAAGTTGGCCCTGTTTTATCAGCGACTCTATATACTTTTTCAATTGGAAGCAGTCTTCGGTTTCATGGTCGTGGTCGCAATGAAACTGGAAGAACATCTTCATATTCTTTCTGTTGTCGGCGGTCATGGCCCGTGGCCGCTGAACCTGAGTTCCCTGCCTTTCCATTGTCATGAGGATGTTGGTCCTTGTGGTGTTCAGGGGTGTGAAAATGGGGAGTTTCCTTCCTCGCGTTCTCCAAGGTCGGCCTGCCTGTTCGGTGGGATACCGGGCTTGCTGGCTGGACCCTTCGGCCCGGGTGTGATCAGACTTCGGTCCGCCCATTCTCAGCTCTTCTGCTGTCATGTGCTGTTCGGCCCTTCGGTAAAATTCGCCCAGCGTGTCCGGGGGGTCCTTGGAGAACTCGTAGAACGGCTGTGAGTCCCTCCAAAGGCCCCGTGTCATCGCGAGTATGCGTATTTTGGGCCGAAAATCTAGGACACTCAAGGCCTCTCTGTTGAATCTCTCGACATAGTCGCAGATGGTTTCTCCATTTTTTTGCGCTATGTTGAACATCTGGACCGGCATCTTCGCCGTTGGCTGACTTCCGATAAACTGCTGTGTGAAGGCTGTGGATAACTCCTGGAACTCCGTGATGGTCCCTGGAGCCAATGAATTATACCAGGCCGTTGCTGGCCCCGTGAGAATGACTTCAAAACATTTGCACAAGGTAGCATCGTCGGCACCATGCATCATCATGCTGCGTCTGTACTTGGTCAGATGGGCCTGTGGATCAGTACGGCCATCATAAGTTTCCAGGCGAGGCACTCTGAAGTCACCTGGCATGGCTGCCTCAACCACATCTTGGGTGAATGAGGACTCATCTCCACAAAAGGTTCTAGACAGCCCGGCCCAGACGGGTTTGCGGGCCACCTGCTTCTCTACTCTATCCAACCTCACCAGTATCTTCTCCATGAGGATCGTGGCGCTAGGTTCTTCTTCTAGGAGGGGAGATTGTCAGTGTCTCTTCGGAGAATGAGTTCGGCGCTGAGGTGATGGGGACCTCGCCTCAGGTGACTGGCTCATTCTGTGTGTGATTTTGGGTCGTCTTGACCCTGTTTGCCCTGCGAGCCACGCTTCGAGGGGCATGTTTTCCGTTGAAGACTCCTCTCGTGGGTCTCCACTTCCCGAACTACGATGGGTCGGTTTGGGACTTTTCTCCCGAGGGTGTGCCGGCGAAGAAGGCCTTTGGGCTTGTGCTTGTTGCGGCCACCTTTGGTCTATCTGTTGTGTCATTTCAGCCACAACAGAACGTTGAAAGTCGCGCAGAAAGCTCATGGTTATGACCAGAGGACGTTCTTCTTCAGGCGTGGAAGTCCCTGGGAGGGTTTGCTCAGTGGCCGGTTGGACTTTAGGCGCGGACGGGGACCTCGGGAGTCCCTTGTCCTTAGAACGCCGAGTCTCAACGACGGCGACCCGAGGATGGTTTCCCACAGACGGCGCCAAATGATGCCCAGAGACATCTTCGCTGGAAGGCATAGTGACTTCCGGGAGGACTTCTTGTGAGGGAGAGCGTCTAGAGTTGAGGTTTCCCAGAGGGGTGTGCCTGAAAAGCTCAGAGAAGAAGGTTAGGAGGTCCCCGTGGTGCTTTTCCTGGGAGGAGCCTCCGATGCCCAAGTCAGTTTCCTAAGAAGGTAAGGGGGAAGCACTAGAGTTTTTAGTGGGCTTGCCTGTATTTTCTCGAGTAGGAGGAGTCGAACCCTTTGCCAGGGTCTGTTCCTAGGTATTTATAGAAAAGCCCAGCCCGTTCAGATGACGACACGTGTTCGGTCGGATGTTCCCTGAGTTTCTGGGCGTAGGGGGCGAGTAGCCGGTGACAGGCTCCTTGAGTCTTGAACCGAGACAGGTCGTGACAAGACCTGGACGGCATCGGCGTGTCAAATCGCCATTTGAGGTGACATGTAGCGTCTGTGGGCGGCATGTCAGAGGCTCCTTAAATGCTCATGCCGTACTCCCGAGGTCCTCTGGGAAAGGTCGTTCTTTGACACGACCGCTCTTCTTCGGGAGTTATGCTCGTGCTTTTGGGGGGTTCCCTCGTTCGGAGGTTCCAACTTTGGGGAGATTCCCTTCTGTTTGCAATGGCTCATCCGAAGGCGATCCGTTCGGTCCCCCGAGGGAGCCGGCACCATCTTTGCGATCCTTGGCGTTCTTGCCGAAGTTCCAAGTTCGGGGTGCTTGGCTTCGTTCTTTCCGAGGTCAGTGATGGTGCCTCGTTCGGGTGACGCCAGGCTTCCTGATCATACTTTCGGCAGGAAGTACGTACTGGGAGAGGAGATAGTCCTTCGGCTATCAAAGGCTAAAGCGGTTAGTTGTCCTCTTGCTAATCACTTTAGATTAAGCTCTAAACAATGCCCTTCTACTGATAAAGAGAAGGAAGAAATGAAAAAGGTTCCATATGCCTCAGCAGTTGGAAGCTTGATGTATGCCATGGTATGTATACAGTTAGATATTGCTTACTCAGTTGGTGTAGTAAGTAGGTTCTTTTCAAATCCTGGTAAGGAACATTGGGCTACAGTGAAATTGATTTTCAAGTATCTTCATGGTATTTTCAAAATGTGCTTATGTTTTGGAAATACAAAGCCTGTGTTAGTTGGCTACACATATGCAGATATGGCTGGCGATGTTGACTCGAGAAAGTCTACATTAGGTTACCTGATTACATTTGCAGGGGGAGCAGTGTCATGGCAATCAAGATTACAGAAATATGTTGCTCTTTCAACAACTGAAGCTGAGTTTATTGCAGCAACGGAAGCATGTAAGAAGTTGCTCTTGGTTTCCACCAGGAGAAATATGAATTATTCTATGATAGCCAGAGCGCAATTCATAATTCCTCTTTTCATTCTAGATTGAAGCACATTGATGTGAGATATCATTGGATAAGGAATGCATTGGAGATGAAGCTATTACAGCTTGTGAAGATCCATACTGATGAGAACGGATCTGATATGTTGACTAAGAATCTATTGAGAGAAAGTTTGAATACTATCGATTGGCAGCAGGAATGGTAGAACTCCCACATGAGGCGAGAGGGGGAGATTGTCGACTTTTTCTCCCCTCCATGTGGGGGGGGGGGGTTCATTTTTCTTTTCCTGTTTCTTTGTTTTTTTTTCTCTCTCTCTCCTTTCTCTTTCATTTTCTTTTCTTATTGTTTTGGTCAACTGTTGCAGCTGAGCTAGGACGGCCACAAATTTCACTGCAGAAATTGAAATTTGGTGAAGAAACAGCTGGAGGCGGTAACAGATTTTGTTGAAAAACAGATGGAGCAACGTGGAACCTTGGCTATAAATAGCCATGCCTTCTCCTCTTTCAGTGCACCCGGTAGCTTGCTCATAATGTATAAAGAGAAAAACAAAATTGTGTGAGAGAGAGATTTATTTTTAGGGAGTGATAAAATAGTGAGGTATTTTTTTGGGGGTGTTTGGAAAACACTTGAGTGCCACTATTTTGGGTTTATCTCATACCTCTAGAATTTTTATCTAGAGAATATTCTCTCTCTGTAAGCCTACTATATTTATAGTGGAAGAAAATCTCGGAGTTTGTCCTGTGGACGTAACCCTAAAATTAAGGGTGAACCACGTAAATTTTCTGGTGCCATTTTTACTAATCATCTTGCTCCCAAAGTTATCACCTGTTGTGCGGTCCCAACAGAAACAAGAATTCGAACTCAGCATCGCATCACTTTAGTAGACATCGAGCTCGACTACTCATTTTACAAGGGAGAGGCGAGCTCGGAAGAAACCAATTGGAACTCGATCATATCCCAATTGAAAAAAAAAAAAGGACAAAGAAAGAAAGAAACAAGCAACCTGAATCATGATTTCAGCCATGAATCTCCTTACTTGAGCTTGAAAATGGCCTCTTTAGAGCAGGCTGGGATCGGCCATGGAAGCTAGAGTAAGGGAGAAGAGAAAGAAACAAACAAACAAGCTTCATAGGTCATGATTTCACCCATGAATCTACTTTCTTTAGCTAAAAAATGGGTCTCTTTACAATAGATGAGGATCGGCCATGGAAGGTGGAGCACAGTGAGGAAGAAAAGATCTCAATGCTTTTCCTGATGTTTTAGTTTCCATCTCTCTGTCTTTTTTATTTTTTTCAATGACATAAAAAATTACAATAGAGTTAAGATACACCTAGAATGTCACACAAGCATGCCACATCAGGTGGGGAGGGGCGGTGCTTAAAATACGGTGGGCATAGCATTTTCGTTACAAGGAAACCACACAGATCTTCTTCCTTGAAAAATAAAAAATGAAGCAGCAAACTATTTCATTTAAGGTTGTTTAAGTTTGACAACGGCCTCCCACACGGACGTGGTTTCGGCACCCATGGCCAGGGCGGCCTGAAAATTGCCGTATGTTTCGACGCACTGGAGGCCGGATTTACTATTTTTCCTGTCGATGACGCCCCATACGGTGTTGTCGAAGTGGCCCGCCTCGCGGATCTCTGCGTAGCACGTGTTGGAGTACCAGCGCCCCACACAGTGGACCAGCACATCATGCAGTCGACGTCCGCCGCGCCGTCGAGGTCCTTCAGGCGGTACACCACCGCCCCATTGGAGCCTGAAGCGGCCCCTGCTTTTTTGGTGTGGAAAAAGGCGCCCCACTGGCCGTTGGCGATCTCCATGGGATAGGGGGATTCGCCGATGTGGCCGAACCAGTCGTAGGAGCGGACGAATTTCATGGTCGCTCCCGTGGCGTTGTAGATGAGGCACTTGGTCGAGACGCCATTTCCGGAGTTGAGCTTCAGGTTGTCCACGTAGGTGCGGGCGTTAACGGACTTGTTCTCGGCGATCTTCATCTTGAGCGCCACCCGGGCTCGGTCGTAGCGCGCTATTTTCTTGCCCTCGTAGTCCGGCAGCGCCTCCAAGGTCATGCCTGTGACGGGGTTTCCGAACACGTTCGTCGCCATTGCCCTGCAGAAGATGAGTACTCTAGTCTCTAGCTAGCTGCACAGATAAAATCATTAGCTTCCGACTTGTTAACGTTTGATGCTTCTCCCTCGGGTATTTATACTCAGATTCCCTCAAGTTGGAAGAAAACAACAATAAGAAAAAAGAAAAATAAAAAATGTTGGACGAGTATCCGTAATTAAATACGGTGGCTGTCGCGGTACAGGCACTTTTTCCTCTTTCCCTCAAACTTTTCACTTTTTGTGATTTAAGAACCTACGTTTTGGAGATCAGCAAAACTTGACAAAATTAAGGAACGACTCGCAATCGGCTTTTGTAGGTACGGTGAAACGGGAAGGAGTTTTTAAGTGGTACCGTATTTAGGTGTTATTCCCTCCATTTCACAAAATTTAACCCTTCAACTTTTTTTGGTTTAAGCTTAAATTAAATATATTTATATTAATTCGTAAACTAGCCCCTTTAGCCTCGCAATTATATTGCTCAATTTAGAATTGGAAGAACTTTTTTTACAATCAAAGATAAGAAAAAACCCTTACAAAGAAAATCATAGTGAGACGGAAATTTTTTTTGTTTTAAAAAATAAATCTCACCAAGGCGGCAATATTTGCACGAACGGCCAATAAATCAGCATTAGGGATAATGTTAATCGCAACGGGAAACAAATGATTCCATAACTTATACGAAGACGACTTATTCCACATGAATGAAAAATGAGCCAGAAAAAGCCAGTTGACCAAACGACAGTTTCATATATTTTAAAATTCCATAGTTTCTTTAATCCACGATAATTGCTATTTAAATGCTAATATTGTATATGTCTCATACCCCTCCGTCTTTCTTTGGATACGAAAATTAAAGTGCGTGTAGTGTATTATATTTCTTTTCATTGTTGTCTCTAAAATTAAAATTAAAATTTTTTTAGATTATGTGTAATGAAAGTTTAAATAATGATTAAAAAGAATTTTTTTCCCTAGATTTTGTGCAGTAAGAGTCTTAATAAAATTTAAAAAAGAAAATATTTTTATTAGATGCTAAAAAATTTCTAAATAGTAAATGTTCCAACCTTTTTAAGATGGCAAAAAAAATCTTACATTTTATTTTTTTTTTTGGGGCGGGGAGTATAAAAAATGCCATTGTTATCGTGAGGTGTTAGGGGCAATTCCACATGTTACCACCACTATTGTTAGGGCCATGAGTGAATTTCTTGCGTCCACCCTAATTGACTTTCATCACAAGATGAAGCATTTTAATAGTTGTGAGGTGTAGAAATTAAATGACAGAAATATCAAATTTGCTATTAATATTTTGGGTAGAAAGTGGATATATTATTATAGTTTTTTTTGGCAGGTTTTGAAGTATTGGGGTTATTATACATCTTTAAAAAAATATTTGGATTTTTGAAAGTTTTGCCAAAAAAGGGTTTGATCTCTGCTATCAGTGCTTCAGCCTTGTTGCTGTCTCTGTCACCAGTGCCCCCACTCCATCAACACCCTCCCTCTATTTCTACTGTCTAATTTTGTCACTGGCTTGAGAGAGAGAGAGAGAGAGAGAGAGAGAGAGAGAGAGAGAGAGAGTTTAATTACAAAAAACCTTTGAAGTTTGTTAAAACTTACATTATCATCATAAAATTTCAAAACTTATTATTTTTAATGTTTTTCATTGGTTTTTTTAACGTTTTCTATTAGATTTTTAACGGTCAATAGCATATCAACTCTTAATTTAAAACTTCATTGGCATATCTGGTCCATTTTAAAATATTAGTGGGAGATTGAACAAAAAATATATATATATAATGGCATATCTGCTCCCAACCCAAAACTTTAGTGGTAAATTTGATATTTTTGCCAAATTAAATTGATAAAGACAATTTTTTAAATTGTAGATTTTATTATTAATTTGGGGATAATCATAATATTTTAAAGAGATTTTATATAATGAAATATTATTTATTGTTTCTATTATCACGTGATTTAAATTAATTACAATTTCTTAGTTTTTACACTAAACTTTTAATATTCTAACTGACATCAACCAACAAAGAAACTAACTAATTTACGTACTAATATAATATAGTTAAACACCAAAAAAATCAATCACAGACACCAAACTAGTAATATTAGATATCAGAATAATCAATTTATATACTGATATAACATAATTAGACACCAAAAAAGCATTACTAAAACTTGTGCAATTGCCTTGCACAGGTCATGCGCTGATCACTGCCCAATATTGTTGAAGCTTGATCAGTCTGATTTTGGTCCGATTTCGTTTAGATTTTTTTATGTCTGTATGTCTCATAAGGACTTTACTTTTGTTAATTCGGTGTGATCAAAGAACTCTATTCAAGGATCAGCTGCTTTCATTTTCAAAGAGAAGCTTAAAAGGTTGAAAAATCGATTGAAAGTTTGAAGGGCTTCTGAATATATTGAAGTTGATACCCAGACAAAGGCATTGCAATCTGAAATAGCCAGGTTGGATATTGAGGCTGAACAAAGAAGTTTAAATGAATTTACTGAAAAACAGAGGATTATCAAGCATGCGGAAGCAGAAGGCCAGAATTAATTAGGCCTATGTTGGAGATGAGAACTGAAAATTCTTTCATTCAGTTGTGAAAGGGAGGATACAAAAAAAAAAATAGAATTCAGGGGTTGACGGTCAGAGGAAAGTGGGAGGAGGATCTAACACAAATCAAAGAGGAAATCTTCAGTTTCTTTAAGAGCAAGTTTCAAGAGCCTTTGAAATCTCGGCCCAAGTTCAAAAGTACCAAATTCAAGAAAATTTCTGATTACTTGCAGCAGACCTTAGTTGTTCTGATTTTAGAGGAAGAAATAGAAGCGACAATATGGATTTGTGGGGGATCAAAAGCCCTTGGACCCAATGGGTTTACCTTTAACTTCATAAAGGAGTCTTAGGAGATGGTAAAAGGAGATATAATAGATTTTGTTCATGAGTTCAAGAGGAATGGCAAACTGGAGCTCGGATATCATTCATCCTTCTTCACCTGGTGCCAAAATAGGCAATCCTACCACCCTAATGGATTACAGACCTATAAGTCTTATTGGATGCCAGTACAAGATTATTGCCAAAATTCTTACTCAAAGATTGAAGAAAGTTATCCATCTAGTAATAAGTCATGTGCAGATTGGTTTTATCAGAAACAGACAGATTGTAGATGGTGTTTTAATAACCAACAAGCTGATGCAATTGGTGAAGAAAAATTTTTAAGGTGGATTTTGAAAAGGCCTTCAATAGTGCTAACTAGGAATTCCTTTACTAAACTATGCAGCAAATGAATTTTGGAGAAAAATGGAGGTGATGAATAAGAGCATGCATGGAATCTACACATTTCTCAATTTTGGTAAATGGCTCACCCACAAAAGAATATGCTATGGAAAAAGGCTTGAGACAAGGATGCCCATTGTTTCCTTTTTTGTTTCTAATAGCAGCTGAAGCCTTAAATATAATAATGGATGAGGCCATGGAGAAAGGGGTTTACAAGGGTGTCTCGGTTGGAAATGGGAACTTGTCAATCTCCCACCTCCAATACGTGAATGATGTTCTCTTTTTTGGTTGCTGGTCGCAATCAAACATTATTAATTTATTACACTTGCTGAAATGTTTTCAGCTTTCTTCAGGGCTGAAGTTAAACTTGATCGAAGGCAAGATCACTGGCGCTGGAGTCAGTCTTGGGGACGTCCAATCCCTTGTTGATTTTGTGAGATGCTCGGCTGGCAAATGCCCATTCATGTATCTTGGCTTACCTATTGGCTTATACATGAATTTGGTGGCATCATGGAAGGATATATGTGATGGGAAGATTTGATTCGAGGCTTGCAACCTAGAAATTTAGATTATTGTCTGCTGGAGGAAGGCTAACCCTAGTTAAATCTATGCTTAGAAGTCTAGCTCTGCACTTCTTCTCTTTGTTCTGTTCCCCTTTCAGTGTCCTAAAAAATCTTGAGAGTAGAAGATTGCAATTCTTTTAGGGGGAGACAAGGGGAGGGTAGATTAATGGCTTTGGCAAGTTGGGAAAAAGTTGTTATTCAAAAAGAGCTTTGGGGCCTTGAGTGTAAGGAGCTTAAAAGGGAAAAACCTGTACTTGTTGGGTAAATGGTGGTGGCATTTTAAGGGGAAGATGCTTTATGGGTCCAGGTCATTAAAAATATCTATGGGAAGGACGGTGGTGTAAGTTGGGGGCAAAAATATCAAATTTGTCACTAAAATTTTGGGTTGTAAGAGGATATGCTATTATAGTATTTTTTTTTTTGCTCAATCTCCCATTAATATTTTAAAATGGGCCAGATATGTCACTGAAGTTTTAAATTAAGAGTGGATATACTACTAACCGTTAAAAATTTAACAAAAAATGTTAAAAATCCAACGAAAAAAGTTCAAAAAAAAAAGTTTTGAAATTTTAGGATAATGATGTAAGTTTTAACAAACTTCAAATACTTTTTGTAATTAAACTCTATCTCTCTCTCTCAAGAATACTAGCAAAGAGATTAGATAATAGAGAAAAGGAAAGGGTGGCAATGAGGTTGGGGCACTTGTGATGGAAACATCAACAGGATTGAAGCACTAACGGCAGAGATCAAATCCTTTTTTGGCAAAAATATAAAAAGTCTTGATATTTTTTGAAAGATCCGTAATAATCCTAAAATTTCAAAACCTACTATTTTTACCATTTTTCATTATTTTTCTAACTGACAGTGGCATATTCGGGCCATTTTAAAACAATAGTGGGAGATTGGGCAAAAAAAAACTATAGTGGCATATCCGCTCCCTACCCAAAACATTAGTGCAAATTTGATATTTCTTCCTTTAAATTAGAGTGAAGGAGAAAGGGGTTTAGGAGCTGTTTATGGGAAAATAATAAAAGGTCGGTTAGAGATGGATAAACTTAGGGGTTTCCTTTTCCTCTTCTTTTATTAGACACGAGTAGTAGAAAGTGATGAGGGTATCAGTTTTTGGGATGATGTGCTGGGTGGGTGAAAGAAGACTCAAAAGAACTTGCCCGCATTTGTTTTGTCTGGATGTGAAAAATGATGGGTCTGTGAGAGATCATGGAAGTCGGATAGATGGCATCTGGTCTTAGGAGTTGAGGTGGGTTAAAGTGGGGTGAACTTCAAAGGCTGGAAAATACTATAAATAATGTGCAGGTGTTTGAAAATCAGCAAGACAGCTGGAGATGGGAGCTCGACTGGAACGGCAAGTTCTCTGTCAAAGCTTTGACGAGATTGATCGATGTTGCTTGCTTTAACACTCAGTCAGCCAACCAGATGGAACTCCTAGGCTCCATAGAAGTTCAACAGTTTTATCTGGAAAGCCAAATAGTAGGAGTTACGAGCCAAAGTCTGTTTACTTCAAAGAGGTGTTCCTGTCAACAATATTCTTTGCTCGTTATGTCTGAATGCAGTTGAATTGATAGAGTGCTACGTCATTAGATTTGTATCTGAAATCGAGTCTGGACATGGTGACAGCTTGTAAGATTCTAATGTATGGATATTAGTGAAGTCCTTTCAGAATCCCACATACACAGGTCTAGTAAGATTCAATGCAAAGTCTAGGAAGCAGTCAGATTTATAACGATGTGAGCTCTGTGGAAACGAAGAAACCGGGTGGTACACAATGAGGCGAATTCCTGGCACTTGAACCTTCTGGACAAAATTCAACCTTTATCTTTACTTTGGGTCACCATCAGATCTTCAAAAGCTAGATGTTCCTGGTCAGCTTGGCTACAGAATCCAAGGGATTGCTGCTCAAGTTAGGATTGATTTTTACCAGTCTTTAAAGTCAATTCAGTCACTAGACCTGATTGTCGTTTCCTCTTACTCTTTTTTTGTGCTTTCCTTAATTTTGAGCAGGTATCTTAGTTGGCCATCTGTGGCTAGTCTCTTGCAGGTGCACATGTTATTTCTTGTAATATTTTTCTTCAATAAAATTCTTTTCCGTTGCTGTTAAGAAAAACCATTACTAATTACAAGAACAGCAATACTAGAGATCAAAACAGTAGCAGTAAATATGAGGTTAACTTATTTATGCACCAATCTAACATAATTAGATATCAGAAAACAGTACTAAATACTAAAACGAACAGTTCTATATATCAAAACTACAATTTTAGACACCAATTCATCCAATATATAATAACAATAACTATCTAATGCCTTAGTTTCCCCGTTAATGATAGACCGCTACTCTAATAGATAGTATAATGCATCGGGCGATGATAGTGAGTTGTCCTAACCATGTGTGTGCATCCCAATGAAACTGGAAATATTCTATTAAAAATGCCAATGGAACAAGATTCATCCCAGATTTACTACTTCGTCTAGTGGAGGAATTTAAAAATCACTTGCGTTGATTCCCATCGTCATTTTGTGCAATGATGATGAAAGCTCTCAGTCGTCATTTGCTAAAGTTTCTTGCCGTTTTGTGGGTCTAACTGAATAACTTGAACTGAATATCAATTATTTATTTGCTTAATAGCTTACTGATGTACTAATTAAGTTGCCTTTAATATTTTACATTGCCCAATTAATTAGTCGTACATAATGATTTAGTTCTAGATGGAATGTGCAAACATTTTAATTTTAAGATTAGGGCTATAAAACCCAAGTTTTAAATATCATATACTAGAAATCATACTATTATTTTATGATGTGGTACAGTCTCAATCTCATGATTCTACTTTATTCATACAAAGTTTACATATAACTATAATAATATTTTAGTCCCATCTAAATGTTTTTGCATATATGTAAATTAACTAAAAGTTTTTCTCACATAAATAATTTATTACCTCCATTCCAAATTTTTTTCTTTATTTATGTTTTTTTACTTAAATTTGACTTGAATTTATTTACATTATTATTTGCTAATTTTTTTAAAAAAGTATATATTTAGAAACTAGGCGAATTATAGTTTTTAAAATCTCTTTCTGCCAGCCTGCCATAACCGTCACATTTTTCCCAATTTCCAACTACGATCTTGATGACAGCTACTATTTTTTGCTACTCATAGGAATGGAGTTGGTATTGTATTGGATGATGTTGCGCAAATGGTAGGCTTCGCATGGGTGGATAGATTGTTTTCTTGATCTCATCCTTGATTTTTGTATTCTGTAGAGGTGAGATTTGTTTGTTCTTAGGCGATGATACCATCTCAATTTGGTTCTTTGATTGAGTCTTTAGGTTCTTAAGTGTTTTCATCGTTTGGGTGGTGCTCATTAGGTATTCTATACTTGGATCCTTCTAATCTTAGTTTAGAGCCTAATAGGAACTTGATGATGAAAATATGAGGAGGAAACAGTTTTTTTTTTTTTGTAAATTTTCTAGTACAAAGATAAAAGAATTTATACAGGTATTCAAGCATCTATTTTTTGCTATACTTGATTCTAGCCATTAATTGTATTTGACCTTTAAACAAGGAAAGATTTTCATTCCTATGATGATGCTATTCTACAGCTCATGCTAACACTCCCCCTCAAGTTGGTGTGTATAAATCTTAAAGCCCCAACTTGTCAAGTGAGCTATAGAAGTTCTTGCTGCATGTTGCTTTTGCAAGAATGTCCTCCAACTGATATTTGGACTTAACAAATTGGAATTGGATTATCTTATCCTCAAGATTTTACTTGATGAAATGATGATCCACTTCCACATGTTTGGTTTTATCATTCTAAATAGGATTATGAGAATTTCAATAGCAGCTTCGTTGCTGTAGAAATAGGTCCATTTCTCTATTTTGGGGAAATCCAATTTCACTTAACAATCTCAGACCTTTAGCCATTCCACAAAATTCCGCTTCAGTACTCGACAACGTTGTTACTTTCTGTTTCTTACTTTTCCAAGTAACCAAATTTCCACCAATAAACGTGAAATATCTTGAGGTTATTTTCCTGTCTAACACATTTCCTGCCTAATCCATGTCTGTATATCCCTCCAACCTTAGGTGATTGGTTTTTATAAACATAAGTCCCTTTCCAGATGACGACTTGAGGTATCTAAGAATTCTTATTACTGCATTCATATGGTCTTCACTTGGACAATGCATGAATTGACTTACTACACTCATAGTATAGGTAATATCTGGGTGAGTATGTGAAAGATAAATAATCTTGCTAACTAATCTTTGGTACCACTCCTTGTTTGTTGGTACTTGATCAGGGTATACACCAAGTCTATGATTTTGGATAATGGGTGTGTCTTTATGCTTACGCTCTAGTAACCCAACTTTTGATAATAGGTCTAGGGTATATTTTCATTGGGAGAGAAAAATACCTTCTTTTGATCGTACAACCTCAATCCCAAGAAAGCACTTTAGTCCCCTTAGGTCCTTCATTTGAAATTCCTTTGCTAGTTGTTCCTAAGGCCTTGGTATTTCTTCTGAGACATCTTCTGTAATAATCATGTCATTCACATATATTATTAAGGTTGTTACCTTACCTTGTCAGTGCTTTAAGAACAATGTATAGTCTGAATTAATTTGTTGGAATCCATTTGCCTTCATTGTCATACTAAATCGTCCAAACCATGCTCGAGGTGATTACTTTAATCCATACAATGCTCATTGTAATTTGCACATAATTATAGCCCCAGAAGTAACCATATAGCTAGATGGAATATCCATATAGACTTCCTTCTCTAGATCACCATGAGTGAAGGCATTTTTCACATTGAACTGGTATAGTGGCCACTCAAGATTTGCTGCACGAGAGAAAAACACTCTTATAGTGTTTAATTTGGCTATTGGTGAGAAAGTTTCTTGATAATCCATGCCATAAATTTGCGTGTAACCTTATCCTACTGTTTTCATATCTTTTGGTAGAGGAATAGGAGTCCATGTTTCATTTTTCAATAAGGCATTCATTTCTTCCTTTATGGCCTGGCCCCACCTAGGGTCCGCCATTGCTTCTTCGACATTAGCAGGGATGTGGACGACTGAAAGCTCATCTGTAAACCTTTTGAGGGGCTCTAAAAGCCTTTTTGTGAGCATATAGTTTGCAATAAAATACTTGGATTTTAATTTCTCTATATCCAGAGAGTACCTATTTGGAGGCTTACCACGATTGTGCCTGAAAGATAAGTTATAACCAGTAGGAATATCCCTATTTTCAAGAGATATAGTAGGAGAACTTACCTCAAGAATGTTCTCACAAGGTAGATCACCAGGTACTTAGGAGTAAAGGGGCTCTATGTTGAGAGTGATCGTAATGTCATTTGGAGGTGTTTTAGGATTCCCATTAAATATAGCTAGTTCTAGTTCTGAAGGTTCTCCTGGATTTTTCCTTAATTCTGAAGTTATTGTTCCCAGCTTTGTAGGTTCTCCCTAGTTGAACCTAAGCCAGTTAAGCTTCTCTTGTTTCTCCCCCTAAAGAGAATAGCTAGATTCTTGCGAAGGATAAAACGTGGCAGACTCCAAAAAAGTGACATCCATCATAGTGTAGGCTTTCCTAGTGAATGGATCATAACACTGGTACCTTTTTTTGTATGATGCATATCCTAAGAAAAGGCACTGAATGGCACATGGGTCAAGCTTTGTTCTCTAATTCTTATAAAGGTGAACAAATGTGACACACCTAAAAACTTGTGGGGAAATTGTCAAGGCTGATGGCAAAGTGACATATTTTGAAAGAGCCTGAAGTAGAGTCTAAAAGTTTAGAACCTTGGAGGGCATTCTATTGATTAAGTGTACCACAATGGCCACAAGATCAACCCAATGATGTTTAAGTACATGTGCCCCAAGTAGTATAGCTCGAGTAGTTTATAGTATATGACCATTCTTCCTTTTAGCAACTCTATTTTGCTGAGAAGTCTGAGTATATGAGGTTTCATGAATAGGACCATAATGTTGGAAGTAGTCATGAAATGATTTGTTCATAAACTCCTCACCGTTGTCAGATCTAAGTACTTTATTCTTGGCCAAAAATTGGGTTTGCACCATGGAATGAAAGGATTGAAAGACTGCAAAAACTTCATCTTTGTTTTTCAACATGTAAAACCATGTCATATGAGTGCAATCATCAACAAATATCATAAACCACCGAATTTCGGATAAAATTGATACTAGAACAAGACTTCATACATTAGAATAAATTAAGGCAAATGGAGTGCTATTTTTATTCAGATTCGATGGATAAGACATACGATGACTCTTTGCTAAAATGTAGGTGTCACATGAAAAGTCATCATTTGACATTTTAATGAATAAAGAAAGAAACAAGTGCTTTATATAACCAAATGAGGGGTGTCCTAACCAATGATGCCAAAGCCAAGTTTGTTGTTCTATAATATCACTTGGAGTACCCATGTGATGTGCTTGTCCCAAACTGAAGTCATCAATACAGTATAAGCCCCCTTTCTTAGTACCATACCCAATGATCTTTTTGGTAAGAATATCACGAAGAAGACAAAAATGAGTTTGATGCCCTTACACAACTACTATGTGTAGTAACGATGACATAAATGGTGGTTTGGTATGCTTTGAATTATTTCAACCTTGGTTTCTACGGAAAATGCCTAAGCTATGTGAATGTTTTATGGATTTCCACTTATGTGACTCAAAGTGAACTTGCATGCATACTTGCATTTCTAGGTTAATTAACTAGTGACATGAAGTTTTAACAAATGTGCACTTAAAGAACTAGTCAATTGCAACAAATGTGAGACCCGTTTTCACGAGTTTCCTGGGTAAGGCCAAGTAGAGCCATGTTAGTTGGTGTCAAAGCCTGGTTCATAGAGATTGAAGGCTAGGAACTGTGATATAGTTTAAAGTCCATGTGCTAGGGTAGTTTGTACTAATCAACATCTATGGAATGTCATCTGGCTTTGGTTATAGGTTGTTATGGTTGACAATAGGTTAGGTGCTACTAGAGGAGCCAAGACCCCCGTGAGGATTCTAGTGATCCTGTTGTGGCAAGGTTGGGTGATATATCCAGGCTACTTCAAGGGTTAACTTAGACTTTGGTGCAAATGGCACAAGGCATGACCACCATTCTGAAAGAGTTGTTTTAGGACCAAGAAAATGGATGAGTCATTCTAGATGGGGATGATCAAGGAAGTAACCTGCCCCATGGTCAAAAGAGGTATGTCGACCATCTACAAGTGCCTAGGGCTCTTGAGAGGTAGGAGCATGCTTATGAGCAGAATAACCATGAGTATATGGAGACTCCAAGCAGGGGAGAAACACTACATCAAATGAAATTGCTTGAGAAGTTTAGGATGGTTGACCCACCAGGTTTTGATCAGTTAGGTGACCTTGACAAGGTAGAGGGTTGGTTGAACAAGATGAATTGATTTTTTAATTATGGAGGCTACGAGCCTAAGTAAAGAATGGCCTTAAAACCTTTCTTTTTTAAGGATGGCTAGCTTATGGTGGGATGATGTGTTAAAGTTATTGAAAAAGAGTAATGGGAACCGATTGGAGCACAAGAAAAATGTGCTTAAGTGGTCGGGCTTTAGGAGGAAGTTTCGACAAGAGTACATTAGTGAGGCTGCTCAAGACCAAAGGAAAATCCAGCTGAAGAATCTCACTCAAGGGGAGATGACTATGAAGGAGTATGAGTGGCATTGCATTTCGCTTATCTAGTATGCTTCATACATGGCCGGGAAAGATGAACTCAAGGCCAAGAAGTTCCTCCAAGGCCTTAAGCCCATGCTTTGGAGGTATATAGCAATGGTGGATATTTGAAGCTATCGCCATATGGTCCAAAAATCTTTGGATTTAGAAAGAGAGATTGAGGATTTGAGTACCCCGAGCAAGAAAGTGGAGGTTGGACTAGCCAGCCTAGGAAAAAGTGTTGGAAAGCGTCTAATGGTGGGAAAGGCAGTTGAGAGTCTAGGAATGGCTAAGAGGAAGAATGGGGGCTTATTCCCTAGGTATAGGAGGTTTCATGGCTTTAAGCCATGCACATTGGGGACTAATATCTATAATACTTGTGGTCAGAAGGGTCATTAGGCAAGGAAATAACGGCAGGCTCGACCCTTATTGGGTCCACTTGTGAATCCACTGGTAACACCTTTTGCGCTAAGAAATTGACCAGGTGTTGTTGCAATAACAGTTCAGTTGAAGGTCATCACCTTGGCTAGTTAGGTGACTAGGGAGCCAACCGCTGTTCAAGGTGATTTTATATTTCAAAATAATAGCATTAGAGTATTATTTGATATTGGTGCTACTCTTTTTGTGATATTATTTGCCTTGGTAGATCGATTGAAATCATAGTGTGATATTTCCATTTAGTTTCTTATTCATTTTATCCAAAATGAAAGCATAGTCTTGTTTAGTCCACTTTTGGGGGGTCCTTAGAAAACCCAAGTATTTACCAATATCTTGCATTTCTTGAATTCCTAACTTACCACAAACACTATTTTTGATAGAGTCAGATGTATTTTGGGGAAATAAAATTTTCGACTTACCAGTGCTAATCACTTGACCAGAAAAGTAGCAAAACTCATTCAAAACATCAGAAATAATGGAAGCAAAATTTTGAGAGGCTTTAGCTAAGAGAATAATGCCATTAGCAAATAACAAATCCGATAAATGGTCCATTTTTTACAAAATTTGAAACTTTCCCAATTTCCCTTGTCATATTCCATGTAGATCTTGAAAGCATGATACTCAAGGAAAATGATAAAAATATAAAGAGACAAGGGATCACCTTGTCTAATCCCCCTAGAGGGGACCAGCTTCTTAGAAACTTCAACATTTATAAGAAAAGACATAGTATTTGAAGTAATACAGGATATGATCAATTAAATACTATCTAGAGAAAAGTTAAAAAAGTCAAGGGCCTGTTTTATAAAATGTTACTGAAGTCTATCATAGGCTTTATCAAGATCTAATTGATGAGCATAAAAGCCTGTTTACCTTTCTTGTGCTAAAAAAAGTGAAGGATTTCCTGCATAATAATAATATTATCAACAGAGCTTTTACTAGGGTCAAAAGCTGTTTGCCAAGGCCCAATAAGCCTAGGAATACCTTTCTTGGGACATTTAGCAATGATTTTTTTAAATGACTTTGTACTCGGCATTATAGGCACTAATAGGTCTAAAGTTCTTAATAGATTCAAGATTATCAATTGTGGGAATAAGAGAGATTTAAAAAAAAAAAAAAAAGAGACTAAACATTGATTCCACTTTTTAGGCATAGAATTACTATAAAACAATGTCAAGAACATCTTTTACAGCAAAGTCCCAACGATGCCCAAAAAATTTTGAAAGAAGAAAGGATGAAAACCATTGGGCCCAGGGGCTTTAAATGGCTTCATCTCCCACAAAGCCTTTTTAACTTCCTCAGGCAAAGGAATAGCAGCCAACTTATGAAGATTAAGGGCAGGTGAGTTAAGCTTACTTTAGCAGAGCAAAAAGGGCACTAATTGGCCTTGGGGTGAGAGTTGGAAAATAAGTCAAGAAAGTGGGTTAAGATTAAATTAACAACCCCAGCAGAGTTATCAACCCAATTCCCCATATTATCCTTACGTCTAACAATTTTACTCTTTCTCCTTCTAATAAAAGTAGAGATTTGGAAAAACCCAGTATTGTTGTCATTCTCAATAATCCAGTCAATTCTAGCTTTCAACCTCCAAAGATCTTCCTCTTGTCACAGAAGGGAGTTATGTGTATCAATAAGCTCTTTTTCAAGGTATGGGTGATGGTTGTTTCCTTCCCCTTCTGTTAGGTTTAGTCCATCAAGTACAACACCATCGTCTCCTACTTTTCCATGTTGCTGTGAGAAGGAAACCCCTCCATCTTTTGTCATTTCTAGGCCACCAAGTTTTTCAGCAATGGCACTTAAGGCTGCCATCGTTTCAGTCTCTGTTAATATTTATATAATTTTTTACTCTAATCAGACTATAATTACATCTACTTTGTTCAGATCCTCCTCCTTTGTTAGTTACACGGTGTCATTCTTTTACCGATCTATAATTCTTTATGAAATTTTCATGCATTTTGGCTCACACTCAAGCTCTTTTACAGCTTGGTGGTTTTCTACACATAATTCTCATCCATAAGTGAGTTTTTAATATGAGTGTTGTAAGAGCCCAACAAGGGTTAGAGCCAGCCCAATTAATGTCAAATTGAATAACCTATTTTACGCATCTAGATTTATTTATCAAATTAATATAAAAAGTGTGAAATATGTTAATGAAAAAGCTATAATTTGTGCATGAAAATAACAACTACATGGAACTGAACAACATATTCTATCATTTAGAGTTATTTAGAAACTTAATATGAAAATTTTGAGATATGTTAAAGAAAAATCCTCAATCTGTCAATTAAAACAATAGCCACATGAAACTCAACAACGTACTATACCATTGAGAGCTATTTACCTGGGTAATATGAAAAGTGTGAGATATGTCAATGTAAAATCCATAATATATCAATGAAAATAATAATTACATTAAACTCAATAACTTATTTTATCATTCAAATTTATTTACCAAGCTACTATAAAAATTGTGAGATTTGTTATGGAAATCATCAATTTGTCAATAAAAGTAACAGTTACATGAAGCTCAATAACATATTCAATCATTTAATGTTATTTACCAATATAACATGAAAAATGTTAGATATGTGAATGTGAAATTCATAATCTGTCAATGAAATAATATTTATATGAAACTCAATAACTTATTCTATCATCCAGAATTTTTCACCAAATATATGTAAAAGCTATGAGATATGTCAAGAAAAAACAAATAATTTGTTAATGAAAAGTTTATAAAATCGAATAACTTTTTTTTTTCTCTTCGTGCTTTCTCCTTCTGCTCCTAATGTCTCTGAAGTTTTTTTATCTAACATTTTAACCATTTCCTACATCTTATTCTTCTCCCAATGCCTCTCCGATGATGAACAATTCATTGCAACATGTTGGGATGTTGCAGTGAGAGCATAAGCTCTACAAATGGTCATGGCTGTGGTCATGGTTGTCATCACCACAATGGACAGTCAACAAGTCTAAGGACACCTTGGCCATCTCCAAGTAGACAACCGAAGGTCTTCATTAGATCTCCTTCACCTCCCACTTTGGCGTTCCTCACCATCACCAATGCCACCAATAGGCTCACATTTCAAGCCATTGCCACCATAATCACAACCTCTCACTTTGAAGTTCCTCATTGTCGCCAATTGCCTATGTATGATTACAATCATCTATAAATTTTGAGATGCATTTGTTTTAATTTGCTTTGATTATATGTCGATGCTTAGAATGCATTTATCTAATCCTGAGAAACATCTTTCTTGTTTCAATGTGTATTTGCTTATGATTGAGATTATCTTGGTTGGATCTGAAATACATTTATTTTGCTTCACTTACTACATGTCTATTTCTTTGATGCATTTGTCTAATTCTAAGATGTATTTGTATAAGATTGAGACCATCTTCTTTAGATTTGACATACATTTTCTTTGTTCCAGTTGTATATCTCTTGAAATTTATATATCTAGTTCTGATATATATTTGTCTAGGATTATTATCTTGTTTGGATTTAAGATATATATATTTGTTTTATACGCACGTGTCTATAATTGTTTATATTTAATGGTTTCTATTAATGGGTGAACATACACCATATGAATGTGAGACAAGACCGACAAAATATAACTGAAAAAAATTAACATGACAAGAGACAATCCAAAGTGCTAACACTTTAAGAGACAAAATTAACAATTATTTGATCATTCAGACTAGAACATTATGTTATCAATCACATTCTTGGTAGCTAAAAGAGCACAGCACAATGTTCATGTTGCACCTTCAAACTTGCAATTTGGAGGCATAATCTTAAACTCACTATTTGTCCTGTGAAAAGCCAGTTCCCCCAAGCTCTTCATCTTCTTCCAACTCAAAAGCCGCCAATGTGCCTGTCGAAAATTGGCCTCAAATTTGAGCAAAGGCAAGATTAAAGACCCAACCAAGAAAAGTTCAATCCAACCTGCTTAACTCACTATTCGTGCAAGACCAAACCTTTCCTAGGTAAAGCAACATACTGTGCTCAAATTTGTCCTAAATGCAGCTTCGAACTTGCAACGGTGGGGGTTTAATCCAACGCAGACAATCATCACGAAAATAATTACCGTGATAATAGTAAAGGTAGCCACCAAAAGAGCAATAGATCCTATCACCCAAGCCTTCTAGCTCCCCAACGGCTGCAACTGCGGCGTTGTTGCCTTTGAGGATGGGCAAATAATATAGCATCATCTGGTGGCTTAAAATCCCCTGAAACACTCCACTATTCGTCGGCCACAATTGAAAGACACGAACTTGCCACTAAGTAACAAGCAATAGGAGCTTCCTTCAAGAAAAACTGGACCTCCATCGTCATTTAATCCCCGTCTCCAACTACAATGCTTCTTCCAATTCTTGTCACCAGGGCGGCAAGTGTAGGCACACGCCTCCGAGTTGCAATCCGAAAGCAGGAGAAAAACGCAGCGAGAACAAGTTGGAGGATGGGATACGGAGAATTGGTAATTACAACGAAGCAAATTGGGTGGCAGACTGATAAATTTCTCAGTGAAAGGGGAGTACAGGAAGAAATTATGAGGCAGCCAGCATTGCAGAACAACCCAACCAAAGTTTATGCCATGGACATGCATATAGGAGTTTGGTGTAACGGGTGAGATTGCATTGACCAGCTCATGTCTTAAAAACCGTGTGACCGTGGTACAGGGCTTCTCCTGGTCACCTAAACATGCCGGGCGGAGAACCACGGACAGGTCCCGGGTATCAACCATTAGAAACCATGGGAAGTCGTTGGGTTCTGCAAGAAGTGTTAGAAGCCTATGAAGCAGAAGCTTCCAGGCTTTGCAAACGGCGGAGAGAAACGAAACCTCGCCATGGAACTGAGTCTGTCGACAATGTGGATCATAATCTCATCGGGAAGACGACAGAGCCTGCACAAGCATCCACCATTGGCAAATTTTGCTTCCCCTTGTCACTCCCTGCCATAGCCATCGTTGCTGGCAATCTTAATTGAAATACGGCCGAGGAACGAATTAAATTTTTGCCTTTTATCCTTTTCGAAATGTATGGAACAATGTGATCGATATGAACAGTTATGTTCGGGAAGCTTCAATTTTCAGCCTAAAGCTGCGATTTTGTTTTCCTCTGGCCCCAAGGAACTTCGGTGAAGTTATGTATCTAATTAACGCAGTTATTCTCTATTGTAGAATCCATACTTCATTTCATTCCTAAAAGTTTTTGTACTGGACCCGAGTCAAATAATTCCTATTCTTCTTCACAAAAAATTATAGTTGTAAAAAATGATGAATAAATCACTAGTTGTTTTAATCGGCCTAATTCACTAACTAATATTTTTCTCCCCAAATAAACAACTCATATTTCTGAGTTGATTTAAATTGGTCACTTTAATAACTTTTAACTATGTTAAGTCTAGCAAACTTTCAGCGTAAAATGATAATTTTATTCTCTATATTTTACCCTTTGCTCCCAATGTCTTTGAAGTTTTTGGACCTAATATTTCAACTACCTTCTCTACTTTATTATATTCTACTAGCGCCTTTCTAGCAACACAAAACCTATTCATTGTAGTGAATTGGGATGCGGCCCATCCACCTCCACTTTATTATTCTCCTAGTCAATATTTGGAAATAGGTCCAACCCAGAACTTTTAGAAAGTAGGGGTAGGAATAACCTTCTTTCTAAAATACAATCCCTACAAGTGAACTTTTGGGGCCAAAATAAATACCACAGTAAATTTTCGCTACTACTGGAACAAATGGTTTTACCGTATCACGTGGGGTGGGGCCAAGGCCTGTACCAACTCCCCTAGACTTGGGCCCCCTCGTCACTCCCTGCCATAGCCATCGTTGCTGGCAATCTTGAATGAAATACGGACGAGGAACGAAAGTTTCGACTTCTATCCTTTTCGAAATCTACGGAGCAATTTGATTGGTATGAATAGCTATATTTGGGATGCTTCGATTTTCAGCCTAAAAGCACGAGTTTATTTTCCTCTGTCCCCAAGGAACTTCGGCGAAGTTATCTGTCTAATTAATGCAGTTGTTATCTATTGTAGAATCCATACTTCAATGGATGCTTAAAAGTTTTGGGGAAAGAACATATTTAGTCCTAAAACCCTATGATGACTTTTCTCTTTAAATTCTAAAATTTTATGAGTATGTTTTTGAGTTCTAAATTTTCAAAACGTGTGAATAGTTAGTTTTAAACAGTTAATCACTTATTTTGATATTAATTTTATGACTAATTATTTACATGTTCTATAATTTTTAGGACTTATATAGAAATTCATAAAATCTTAGGGCTTAAATAGAAATTCACAAAATTTAAAACTTAAATAAAAAAAATCAAATGATTTAGGAATAAAATTGATCTTTCCCCAAAGCAGGCAAAAATTTTCAAACACTTTAACAACCGGCTTGTTTCCGTATGAGTTCTGTAGCGAAGTTAACTATCCAATTAATGCAGCCGTTCTCTATTGTGGAATCCGTACATCATTGGATGCCTAAACATTTTTGTAATGGGCCTAAGTCAAAATGCTGATCTTTCTCACAAAAATATATAAATGGCCAAATGATTAATATTTTTTAATTGGACAGATTCACCAACTGATGTTATTTATTATTATTATTATTTTGCCAAATAAATTAGTAATGTTGATGAGTTGACTCAAATTGGCCACTTTCATAGTTTTTAATTGTTAAGTCTAGTGAAATTTTAATATAAAATGCCAATTTTCATCTGCATTTTCTCCTTCTACTCCTAGTATCCCTAAAATTTCTTAATTTAATATTTCAACCACCTTCTCCATTTTATCTTCCCCAAGTGCCTCTCTAGTGACGCACAACCTGTTCATTGTAGTGAGTTGGGATGCTGCACTAGAGGCAGAGGCTCTAGTGGTGGTCGTGGCAATGGTCATTGCTGTGGTCACCTCGGTGGACTATCAAAGGGCCCTTGGATTTCTTGGGCATCTTCAATTAGATAACTGAAAGTCAATGTTAAATCTCCTTTGCTTCCAATGTAAGATAACATTAAATTTCTCACTTTCTTTTTATATTCAGTTTGTATATATCTAATATCTGATTTATATATATCTTTAATTTTGGTGAGAAGTTATATTTAGTTTAAGTATATCTAATATCTGATTTGTATATATCTTTAATTTTGGTGGGAAGTGAGATTAATTTGACGTATTCATATTTTTTATGTGAGATTGAACCTGTAATATATCTATGATCACATGGTTACATATATCATACATTATATTTACATATCACTCACTTTTTTTATACGTACATTGAGTTTGTATATATCTAATATTTGATTTGTACATGTTTTAATTTCTGGGAGACACCAGATTTAAAGTGTTTACACTTGTTTTATGTTATAATTGATAGTACTATAATATAAATATATTTTGGGAATAGATTTAACTTATCCCTTAGCTTCGCAATAACAGGGGAATTCAAACTAAAGAGAATACTATTATTTTTTTAACAGCAAAAAAAAAAAATGAAATTTATTGAAAGAAAGAAAGAAAGGAACAAGGAGCTCGATCCATAACTAGAAAAAAAGTATCATCCAGCCAATCAACCTTGACCAACTGAAAAATAAAGTCTTGTCTAATGATTCACTCTTTTTATCTTTGCGGAGTTGATTCCACATTCCAACCTCATTAACTCACTAGTGCAAGGCCGCACCTTTTGCTACGTGAAGCGACATCTCTTCGCTCCTTAACCAATTTACCATTCCAGCATGTTGTGCTCAAATTTGTCCTAATTGCAGCTTTAAACTTGCAACGGTGGGGGAGCAATCCAATGTTTACATGCTGGATAACCACCATAGTAATGTAACTTCTCATCCCGCATTGAAAAATGCTTGAGGGAGCCATTACTATAGGAATAGATCCTATCGCCCAAGCCTTCTAGCTCCCCAACCGCTGCCACTAGCGCGTTGTTGGAGCTTCTCTCGTTGAGCAATAACACCCGTCCACCCAAGTTGTTCATCTTGCTCCAACGCCCCTCCGCCCCCTCGTACTTGAACACACGATAGCCGCAATCTATTTCTGCCCGTAGATGCAAGTGAGTAGTGAAGCACACCAACAAGATATCACCATCATATTGAACCAATTCTGTCGGTGGATCATAGTTTAATAACATAGCATCATCTGCAGGCTTAAAATCACCTAAAACATTCCACGACTCGTTGGTCACATTGAAAGCCAGGAAGTGGCCAGTACGTAACAAGCAATAGAAGCTTCCTTCAATAAAAATTGGATGGCAATGGTCAAACAATTCTTGAAAACCAATGCCAAAAAAATGCTTCTTCCAATTCTTGTCACCAAGGCGGCAAGTGTAGGCACACACCTCCGAGTTGCAATACGAAAGCAGGAGAAAAACACAGTCGGAACAAGTTGGAGGATGGGACACCGAGAATCGATTATCATAAGGTAGCAAAATGGGTGGCAGATAGATAAATTTATCAGTGAAAGGGGAGTACAAGAAGAGAGCACGATGCTTCCTGCATTTCAGAGCAACCCAACCGAAGTTTATTCCACGGACAATCATATAGCAGTTTGGTGTGGCGGGTGAGATTGCATTGATCAGTTCATGTCTTAAAACCCGTGTGATGATTGTGGTGCAGGGCTTCTCCCGGTCACCTAAATATGCCGGGTGGAGAACCAAGGACATGTCCCGGTTGTTAACCGTTACAGACCATGGGAAGTCTTTGGGTTCTGCAAGAAGTGGGAGGAGCCTGTGAAGCAGAAGCTTCCAGGCTTTGCAAACAGCAGAGAAACGAACCCTCGCCGTGGTATCGAGTCGGTCGAGAATGTGGATCACAATCTCGTCAGGAAGATCACATAGCCTAAAATCATCTTCCATTCGCAAAAGTTTCTGCGCCCGCTTGTTGCTTCCTGTCATGCTTAATCTTGAAGGAAATTATGCAGCGGTGCAAAAGTTTCTTCTTTCTTCTTCTTCGAAATCTACGGAGCAATTTGATCGATTTAAAGAGTTATATTTATGGAACTTCAATTTTCAGCCTAAAAGTATGCGAGGATTTTTTTTTTTTTTCCTTTGGCCGCAAGAAACTTTGGCGAAGTTATGTTAACGCAGTTGTTTGTCTATTGTAGAATCCATACTTCGCTGGAGACCTAACAGTTTTCGTAATGGGCCTGAGTCAAATTCCTAGTTCTTGTTCGCAAAAAATAAATAAATAAATAAAAATAAATAATTCATATATCTCTTTAGGATAAATAGATCTGGAGGTCCCAAAACTCTACATTTCTATTATGTAGGGGCCGGGTTGGGGATTCTAGAGTGAGAGGCTCTCTCTCTCCTCTATCTAGCTAGAACTTGGGCAAAAAACAATGAGATTTGATGCTAAAATTCAATTTTCAATTGAGCAAAAAATTTTTAGTATTTTTATCGAATAGGAAAAGTTGAAAATGAAGTCCGAATCATTGAAAAAGGTCATCAGGGTCCTCAGAGTTTAATCGTTCTCATGGAGGAAGAGATTGAGTAGTTTATCTCATGTTGGAATAAGAGTAGAGGATGTTTGAGATGTGAGAGGACAAAGAAATTTCAGCATTTGGATAGGCAGGAATTGTTTATATCACTCAAAGAAAATTTTAGTGAGCAATTTCTAGAATTGTATGAAGTCAAAAAGTCAAACCGTTTAAGCATAATAATCTCAGAAGGATCTAATCACAATAGTGGCAGCATTTTTGAGGTTGTTGGAATCTGTTATTAGGGAAGGGGTAGAATGATTGTAGAGGCGGATGTGGATCGATGCAGCCGCGGTAAATCCGTTTGGCGTCCAAAAAATTTCTCAGCAAAATTGGCTTCAAATCTCTATGTTCTAGGCGATAGAATTGGAGTGATGGTGAACAAACCAATGGATGTGATTGTTCAAGGTCTGGCTCCAAGGTGAAAGAGCATCTACGAAGAGTTCCGATGGATGAAGCATGGCTGAGTATTGTCGGTTTGGCGGAGCGTCAAGGAGGCATGGCGGAGTAGCATTTGAACCATTATGACACATTGATACATTATGACATAATATTCAAAACCATGATTTCCAACCCCATAAAACAGCCCCTAGAATAACCAAGCTTCATATTATATTGTAGACTTGGGGCAGACTCAATGGTTCACGGGATTCAGCAATTCACATCATTAGGGGAGGCGCCACTTAGTGTTGAGCGGGGGCAATTGGCTCCATTCAATTTTGAAAAAAACTACAAATTTTAGGTATAAATTTGTAATAATTGAGCATCTTAACCCCATAATTCTTTAAATATGCAACTATTCTTGCCTCTAGTAAAGAAATTTTCTGGCTTTACTCCTGCACACCATTCACAATCCCAAGGTTAGTAGTATTGTAGTTGAGAAAAACAAATGAAAAAACCGTACTCAATTCTCAATTGCATAGACATGGCCTAAGGCAAATCTGGACACTTCCCACCACCTATTCCAAAATTTAAGCATCTTCATATTTACATCTTACATAAATAGATCTTGTCTTCCGCCTGCGTTATCAAAGAATATATTTACTACATCTACTGGCATGAAGACTTGCCTGATATCATACACCTACATAGCTACAAACGCTGGACAGATCACGCTATTCAGCAATTAGCTGGTCTATTAATTATACTTTGGAGGCATAGATGGGCATCTTTCATTCTTATGGGGATAGCTAGTTGTTACCTCTTAAAGTAGCTCTATTTATAGCTATATATATATGAAATGCATTTATCTAATTTTGAGAAATATTTTTCTTGTTCTGATATGCATTTATCTATGATTGAGATTATCTTGGCTAGAGTTTCAATTAAATTAATTTTGTTTTGCTTTACTTACATGTCTATTTCTTAGAAGCATCTGTGTAGTTCTGGAATGGATTTGTTTATTATTGATTTATCTTCTCTTGATTTGAGATATTTTCCTCACTTTGATTGTATATCTGTTATTTATGTGCATTTATCTAATTCTAAAATACATTTATCCAGTTTGTATTGCATCCACCGTTGGCAACCTTTGCTTCCCCTTGTCACTCCCTGCCATAGTCATCGTCGTTGGCAATCTTGAATGAAGTACAGCGGACGAACAAAAGTTTTGCCTTTTATCCTTTTCGAAATCTACGGAACAATTTGATTGATATGAATAGATTAGATATATTCGGGTCGATGCTTCGATTTTCAGCATAAAGGCTTGAGTTTATTCGGTTAAGTTATCTATCTAATTAATACAGTTGTTATCAATTGTACACTCCATCCTTCATTAGACACCTAAAAGCTTTTGTAATGGGCCTGAGTTAAATTCCTATATCTGTTGGCAAAGATGATGAATAAATCACTAATATTTTTTAATTGACCCAATTCACTATATAATGTTTTTTTTACCAAATAAACCACTTACATTTTTTTAGTTGATTCAAATCGACCACTTTCAGAATTTTTAACTATTAAGTTTAGCAAAATTTCAGCATAAAATGATAATTTTAGTCTCAATATTTTCTCCTTTTACCCCCAACTCCTATAAAGTTTATGGGCCTAATATTTCCACTACCTTCTCTACTTTATTATTCTCGTAAAGCCTTTCCAGCAATACAAAACCTGTTCATTGCAGTAAATTGGGGATGTGGCAGTTTCACCTTCTTCACTTTATTATTCTTCTATTGAATATTTGGAAACAGATCCAAACCAGAACCCTTAGAAAGCAAGGGCATGAATAAGCTTCTTTTTAAAATACAATATCTACAAGTGAACTTTAGGGCCAAAATAAATACCATCTTAAATTTTCACTGCTACTAGAACAATGGTTTTACCATATTACATGGGGCCAAGGCCCATACCAACGCCCCTAAGCTTCTCCCATCTAAGACTTACTTTACATGCATGCTATGGATAAATTTACGTTCATACCCTCACTAATTAAAACATGCTAACTCTTGTCATGTCCTATTCATCTTTGGCTCAAAGTTTCTCTGATCTCTTTCACTTCTAGACCTCGAGATCCCATTGCTCCATAGTCCGCCGCCGACACCCTCGGACTCCGCCCACTCTTGCGTCTGCCAACTCCCTCGTCTGCGGATTCCCGTGTTCCCTCCGGCTCCCTCGATCGTCTCCAGACAAGAGCATGCAGACTCTCTCATTCGTCGACTCTCTCGTGCACGCCAACTCCGCGCCACCATAGCCTCTGCTGCTACGCTAACCAAATTGAGGAAATCGCCAACCCGTTTCAGATCCCTTGAAAACAATTTCTCCTAACTTCATGAAAAATTCCGAACTTGGTCCTTCAACTTTTTTGATGTCTTATTTTGGTCATTAGTAATTTTAGATTTTCATTTTAGTCACTCTATCAGGTTTTTTTTTTGTTGCAATCCTTTAAGTTTTCTTAAGTACATATATGTAGACATGTGAAAACTTATATGAAAAATTATTCAAAATTATATATATACAGAAATAATATAGGAATAATTTTAATATCATGTTATACTAAAGATAAATAAATAAATAGAATTGTCCTAACATATAATTACATATGAACAAAACGATAAACTCATTTGTATAGATAATGCCAAATATATTATTATTCACATATAAAAGTTTGTTCACTAATTTATGTGTAATATATATATCTGATTTCGTTTATGCATATATGTCACATATTCTGTACATATTTATCACATGATTTATAAATTAAGTTCATATATATCTGCTCTCTAATTTTATATATATCTGTAATTTTGACGAAAAGTGGAATTTGATATGTTCACACCTATTTTTCTATGAAAGGTTGAACCTGTAACATATTTGTGATCTCATTTATATATACGTCACACATTATATATATATATATATATATATATTGTTTTCTTTGTATATTGAGTTTGTACATATCTAGTATATGATTTATGCATATCTCAAATTCTAGGAGACATAAGATTAGGAATGTTCACACTTGTTTTATACTATGAAGGATAGTATTGGAATATAAATATATATAAACATAAGGGGTAGGATGTAGGTTTAACTTGCCCCTTAGCTTCATTATTATAACTAGGAAATTCAAACTAAAGAGATCACTATTACTTTTTTTAACGGCAAAAAAAAAATGAAATTTATTAAAAGGAAGAAAGGAACTAGGATCTAGATCTCTAATTACAAATTAAAAAAGTATCATCCAGCCAATCAAATCCCACTACTATTAACTTGAACCAAATCTTATAAAAAATAGGCCCCAAAAAATAAACAAAGGCAAAGATTAAAAATCCTACGCAAAAAAGTTCAACCTTAACCAGCTGAAAAGACAATGTTCAAAAACAAAGTTCTCTTTTATTTCGTAACTCCAAAGTTGTGATAAGTTTTATCTAATGCTTCAGCCTTTCTATCTTTGTTGTAGTTGATACAACATTCCAACCTCCTTAACTCACTAGGGAAAGGTCAAATGTTTCCTATGTGAAGCAACGACATCTCATCACTCCTTAACCACTACACCATTTCATCATATTTTGCTCAAATTTGTCCTACTTGCAACTTCAGACTTGCAACAGTGTAGGTGTAATCCAATTTCCAAATTTTGGAGAATGACTATAGCAATGTAACTTCTCATCCCGCATTGAGAAATACTTGATGTAGCCATCACAAGAGCAATAGATCCTATCGATGAAGGTTTTTAGCTCCCCAACCGCTGCAACTGTTGGCATTGTTGGAGCATTCGTCGTTGAGAAATAACACCCGTCCACCCAAGTTGTTCATCTTCCTCCAACCTCTCTCCGCCAACTTGTGTACTTGAACACACTATAGTCGTAATCTATTTCTAAGCACACCAACAAGATATCACCATCATATTGAGCCAATCCTTTGCTTTCGGTAGATCATAGCCTAATAACATAGTGTCATCTAGTGGCTTAAAATCCCCTAAATTATTCCATGATTCATCGGCCACATTGAAAGCCAAGAACTGGCCTCCAAATAACAAGCAATAGAAGCTTCCCTCAATAAAAATTGGATTGCAAGAGTCTAGTAATTCCAGTCTCCCACTGTCATGTTTCTTCCAATTTTTGTCACCTAGGTGGCAGGTGTAGGCACATAGCTCTGAGTTACAATCCGAAAGCAGGGAAAAAAAACACAGTTGGAATAAGTTGGAGGATGGGACACCGAGAATCGATGACCATGAGGTGGCAAATCGGGTGGCAGATACATAAATTTCTTAGTGAAAGGGGAGTACAAGAAGAGAGTATCATGTGGCTAGCAATCCTGAACAACCTAACCGAAGTTTATGCCAGACATGGATAACACAACTTGGTGCGGATGAGATTGCATTGATCAGTTCATGTCTTAAAAACCACATAATTGTTGTGCAAGCCTTCTTCTAGTGACCTAAACATGATAGCCAGAGAACCATGTACTTGTCACGGGTATCAATGTCATAAACCATGGGAAGTCTTTGGGTTCTACAAGAAGCAGGAGAAACCTGTGAAGCAAAAGCTTTTAGGGTTTGCAAACGACAAAGAAACAAACCCTTGCCGTGGAAGTGAGTCTGTTGAGAATGTGGATCACAATCTCATCAAGAAGATCACATACTCTAAAATCATCTTCCATTCGCAAAAATTTTTGCTTCCACTTCTTGCTTCCCAGCATGCTTAATCTTAAAGGAAATATGGCAGCGGTGTAGAAGTTTTTTGTTTCTTCTTTTTTGAAATCTACTGAACAATTTGATCAATTTAAAGACTTATATTTGGGGAACTTCAATTTTCAGCCTAAAAGTATGAGAGGTTTTTCTTTTTTCTCTTCGACTGCAAGGAACTTTGGCGAAGTTATATTAATGCAGTTGTCTGACTGTTGTAGAATTCATGCTTCATTGGAGACCCAACTGTTTCTGTAATGGGCCTGAGTCAAATTCCGAGCTCTTGTTCATACAAAAATAGGCTTAAAGCCATTTTTGGCCCCTGGACTTGATTGAATCGGACACTTAAGCCCCTGGACTTGAACTCTGTCAGACTCGGCCCCCCAGTTCAAGAGAACGGTACACTTTGCCCCTTAAATGAACACGTGATTGTCAAGTGATGCAATGAATCTGATGTCGTTTCCCTTGCCGTTTGCAAAAAACTTAGTGCGGCATCATTGTTGTTGTTTTGTGCCAATAGCTGCGGGTGAACGGGGATGATACAAACAGGGCAATACGTTTTAGATGCAGCTAGTACAAAAGTGAGAGAAAAAAGGGTAAAGGATGACAGCTGGTCTAAAGTTTTGAGATTTCTGACGACGCATCAACCAAATATTGACAAGGAGAAAGGTTGGGCAATCAAAACCTAGTTTTTGTATTGGAATGTAGAGCATTTTTATTTGTGTACATAGGTGTTTATGTTAATGGGTATATATTTTATTGTAATATAAATGGGAGTGGGATGTAATTTATAGTAATGGGTATAAATCAATTGGTTTTTATGGTAATTGGTAAGGAATTGGAAGAGTACATTATAATTGTTAGAATGTTGGTGATGATGGGTCATGGTCTAATGGCTAAATTTCTACTGTTATGTTACTTGTGTGGTGCATTAATGATGATTGTTGGTTGTTTGTAAGTGAAAATGGATGAAATAAACTTGAAAATTTACTATGGCGAAACAATGATGAGGTATCCAGTGGTTAGATATATTGGGCATAAAGTGTATGAAAAAAGGATTGATAAAGACTTGGTCACATATTGGATATTTGAAGACATATTGAAGGAAGTTGGTTATAATATGAGGGACGTGAAAAAAATATACTATAAAATCCCTAGGAAAAGTCTTGATATAGGACTAAAATAAGAATACAATGATGTAAGTGCATTGGATATGGTAGGGTGTGCTATTTTTGCTAGGCATGTAAAGGTGTATGTGGAACATGTATACAATGGTACTTGTGAGGGCAACAATGCCATTTTACACGAGGCTTAACCTAGCATCTTAAATGAGGCTGTGGCTGCCACCATTATTGAAGCAACGAAGTTAAAATAGGGGAGGCAGTATGGGGTCAAAAGGCTAAAGGTGAGTGAAGATGAAAGTGCCCAAGTGTTCTATTCTAAGGGCAATAAAAGTGGAGAAGAACCCGATGGCTTTAATGATGATTCAGATGATGATGGCGTGACTTTGAGGGAAGAATGTGATAAAGAGTTTAATAATATTGAGGAGTCTATATATAATGGTGAATATGAGAAAATTGATGAAACCATTCGTAAAGTTAAAGAGTTTTGCAATCCTTTAAACTTTGTTTGTCAAGCTATTTTATATGGAACTGAGGTGCCAAATAAGAGAAGGGTTGAGTACAATTATAATGGTGATGATGTATTTGATCTAGAAAACTCGGATGTGGGAAGATTTTGTTTAGAAAGTGATGATGATGGAAACACAATTCTTTTAAGAAGGCCAAGTAAGTTTCCGAGGTTTAATGAGAATGTAAAATATGTGAAATTTTTGTAGGTCTAAGCTTCACTGATAGTAAGCAATGTAGGAAGGCATTGACGAAATATAGTATAGTAGAAAGGCGTGACTTTGAGTATGTTAAAAATGAGCCTGGAAGAATAAGAGCCAATTGTAAGTCAGAGGGTTGTCCATGGTTATTCTTCGCATCTGTTAAGAAGTGTGAAAGTAAAGATTATTTTGTGGTGAAAAAATATATTGTAATGCATGAATGTCATAGGGTATTCAAAGTTTCAAGAGCAAATTGTCCATGGGTTGCCAATACATTTCAGTCACTAATTGCTGGACATTTTGGTTTCAAAACTAATTTTCTTTAAGAAATTGTAAGAGAACAGTTTAATATTGAGGTGACTAGAAATCAGTGCAAGAAAGCAAAAAAAAGGGTTAGACAGATGATGGAAAGAGATGTAGGCCATGAGTATGGTAAATTGCATGACTATTTGCACGCATTAGTTGCTTCAAATGGTGGAAGTAATGTTGATATTGAGGTCAATCATAGAGGTCCAGGTTGTCCACCCTTTTTTAAATGTGTCTATATTTGTCTAGCTGCATTATGAAAAGGTTTCTTGGAAGGATGTAGGAAATTTTTTGGTCTAGGTGGATGCTTTTTGAAAGGGGTTGTTAAAGGACAAATCTTAGCTGCTGTCGAGAAATATGCGAATAATCAGATGTTTCCCTTAGCATGGGCTGTGGTTAAGGTTAAGTCTTCATGATCTTGGGAATGGTTCTCACAACATTTGAAAATAGACGTAGAAACTATGGATGGCAAAGGGTGGTGCTTTATGTCGAATCAACAAAAGGTACAATTTTTCCAATATTTTCACTTAATGCTTCTACTTGAATTATGAGTAAGAAAATATAATATACCTTGTTTTTTTTTTTGTTTGTAGGGCTTGCTGAATGCAATGGCTTGCTCGACATATATATACTAATTAGTACCCAAAGTATCTATAAGAGGCATTGAAGCAAGCTTTTTATGCAGTTGCTAAGGCACCTAATGTTCATGCACTAAATAAAAGGCTAGAGGAGTTGGAAAAATTGAAACCTGGTGCAAGAGAAACCATTATGCATGTAGACCCACAAAGATGGTGTAAAGCTTACTATTCTGGCGCAATCAAGTGTGACTCAGTTGATAACAATAGTTGTAAAGCCTTCAACTTCATTCTAATTAGTTCTAAGAGCAAGCCAATTATTTCCATGTTAGAAGAGATAAGATGGAAAGGACCATTCAACGAAGATAGTATGTAGCCAAATGGTGAGATGATTATGGGGCCAAAATTATAGAGATATTGATGCAAAATGTAACTGAGAGCTATAAGTGGAAGGTTAAGTGGAATGGTGAATATGGGTTTGAGATTAGGTTTGGTATGGTACAGTATGTTGTCCATTTAGAACGAAAATTCTGCAATTCTAATAGTTGGTCCATATCTGGAATACCTTGTGCACATGTCATTAGGGACATCTTGTATAAAGAAGAAGATCCTAAGAAATACATAGACCCTGTTTACAGGAAAGACATGTTCCAAAAGGCCTATGGGTATGCAATCAATCTTAGGCCAGGAGAAGACTTTTGGTAACAAAGTGGTGCTGGTCTTTTGTTACCACCACTTGCTAGGCCAATGCCAGGGAGACCATAGAAAAAAAAGAAAAAAAGTCAAGAAATGAGCTTGTCAAGAGCAACCAATAGTTATCTAGACATGGGAGAGTAATGTAGTGCTCAATGTGCAAAGTGGCCGACCATACATAGAAATCATGGACACTTCGTTTCATTATGTTTTAAATCTATATCTCATCATCTTATTGTTTAAGTTGTGAAGCGTATTTTACTTTGCACTTAACCCTGCTCTCATTCCTACAAGAAGACACAGGGAAGTATTAACTGCCCTACGCCTACTGCTGCTACTGCTTCTAGTTCGAGGCCGAATGCAATATCAGGTTCAATTGCTGGTGCACTTAAGAGGCCATCCAATCAACTGCTGGTTCTAATCCAACATCACATGGTTTAACACAAAAAAGAAAGAAATTTCATGGTCTTGGTGTATATCAAAACCCATATACATCAGACCTTATCATAAATGTAAGTTTTCTTACTGTTTAAGTTCATATAAGCATTACATTTTCAATCAAGTTTATGTATATGTTTTTGTTTTCAATTTTTAAATTCAACCTGGGTTGTGAGATGAGACTGTGATATCCAATGGCAGAGTGTACATGCCTATTGAATAACTTTGGGGCTGGCCATATATCTTTTGTGCTCAGAGAATGTGAACTATTCCAGTAATTTTGTGATCAGGCAAACTTATGTTATTTGTACAAAAAAAAGTTATGTTATCAGACACAAATGGTTAGGATTTTATCTACTTATGGTATCACCAATTTCTACCTTCTATATGACGCCAACATCAGTTGGACAAACATCAATTGCAACACCTGAGTGTCTATTTGGCATCTCATTTTCACTTGTGTACCTGTAGGAAGAACAAAATAGCCACACACAAACTGAAAAAACCAAAGACTAAACCAAACACACAGCATTATGTACATCAAAAACCATTTTTTTCATTCCTAAAACTCCTTAAGTTTACATAAGGTGCCAGTAGTTAGCAATGATTCAGCTTCGTATAGTACATACCAAAGTGAAAGAGAACAACTAGCACTAAGGTGCTACCTATACAACCAGACACACATTGTTATAACAGAGCCAATATAGATGCATAAACAACATCCAAACTTAAGGTACAATGACAACTCAGACACAGTCTTGTGCATTGTTTGAAGTTGCAGCTAAATTGTTTGAAGTTGATGCAAAACCATCCCATCACCCATCTCAGATGCTGGCCCCTTTGTATATAACAGTTGTGAGACTTGCACCTTCAAACTTCGAACTTCATCTTCCAATGCCTTCTCCCTTTTTCAAAATGCTGCAATAACCTCCTTTGCACGCTCTGTAAATTCTTCATCCACCACTCGAAGAATCTACAGTCTTTCTTTGTCTGCACAATATCAAGTCAACATGCACCATATTCAATTCCACCCACACAACCAAAATAATGACAACCAGTTTCATGTTCTGACCTCAAGACTCAGCCCTCAAGATAATAACAACCAAACATTACCTATTGTTACAACGCAGATACAAATAGTGGCGAATCCAAGAATTCAAGCTCGGGGGGGCAAGGTCAAAACAAATTCTTAAATTGTAGAATACAAAACAAACCAAATAATGCAATTTATATAAGTCCATGACATTTAAAGAGTACATAGACATGATTAAGTCTAAATTATAAAAATTTAAATTTATAATGTAACACGACGCTCTTTCATGTCTCTAAAATCATCAATGATAGAATTTAAACTAAAAGTCTCTGCAAGGTCCTTCTCAATGTACAAAACCAAAGTATCAGCAAGGAAGTCATTATCCATCTTGTTTCGTAATCTGGTTTTAACAATTTTCATCGCTGAAAAAGCACGTTCTGTAGTTGCAGTAGACACAGAAAGAGTTAATATCAGTCGGATTAATTGATCAACAAGATAGTAATAACTTGACTTTCCAGTGGATGCCAACAATTGACATAACCCTAACATCGGCGTAAAAATGGCGCAACTGAAATGGCAACAACTCAAGTTCATGCCTTGAGAAATCTAGTGGATAGTATTTCTGTGCAAGATTGCAAATAGATTCAAACCCATCCTTCGGGTTCAAACATGAGCTTAGTGTCAAAAGCACAATAATGCGCTCACTGAACCTTGAAGATATCTCCTGTAACTGAAAATTTATTGCCTCATTGAACACATTAAAGTGAAAATAATGCTCCATAGAAACACTATCCTGTCGACGACCACTAAATCCTAGAAAATGCTGAGCATTAAAATCATGAACAACAATATCATGCTTTGGGCAGAATGAAGTGACCTTGTCAATAAAAGAATTCCATCCATCTCTCTTGAAATCCTGAAGTAATATTGAAGTAGTTTCCGCTAAATTCAATGCCTTGACAATATCTTGACCTTTTTGTTGTAATGCTTGACATAGAACTTCCGTAATACCAAATATATCATACATTAAATGAGCAATGAAGATAAACTCAAATGATGATACCCTTTTCAAAGCAACTGTAACATCTCCTCTTGATTTATAATTAGCACCATCTTCTCTAACATTATCAAGAACTTTGCATATTGCATCAAACATATCAAGAAAACTGCTAATTGACTTAAAATGAGAACTCCAACGGGTATCACAAAGTCTCTTTAAGGTACCAAATTGGTTAATACCAGTGCCAGTTTCAATCTCATCAATGGCAATCAAGTGTGCAATATTCTCAGCATGAGCAGCTTGCAACTCATCATGTCGTTTACAGGAAGCAGTAACAGCATTGACAATAAAAGATAAATTGAGAAAAAACTCATGCACAACATGCAACTCTTTTGCCGCAGTAACTAGTGCCAACTGCAAACGATGAGCTAAACAATGAACATAATATGCCTGTGGATATTGACTGAGACATAATGCTTGTAACCCTTTCCATTCACCACGCATATTGCTAGCACCATCATACCCTTGGCCTCTAATATTTTGAGCATTTAGTCCATAATGAGATAAAATACAACATATCTATGAATATAAAGTGGCTGCTGATGTATCTTTGACATGTGAAATATGAAAAAATTGCTATTGTATTAAGCCTTTATTGTCAACAAATCAGAGAACAAGAGCCATTTGCTCCTTTTTACTTTCATCACTTGCTTCATCAACTATTATGCAAAACATCGAATCACCAATATCCTCACAAATCTTATTCCTAACCTTGTTTGCAATTACACATAAGATTTCCTTTTGGATCGTAGGTGATGTATACCTTGCATTTTGAGGAGCATTTTGTAAGACTACACTAGCAACTTCATCATTATAAGATGCTAAAAAACTGAGCAACTCAAGAAAATTCCTTTGGTTTCTAGAATCAGTAGACTCATCATGTCCTCTAAATGCAAGCCCTTGGAAAGATAACCACCGAGCAACATCAGTGGATGTTTTAATTCGAAGTCTATTCCTTACAACCTCTTCTTTCGATTGTTTCTCCATTGCCTTATCAATATGACTAGACTGATTCAACAATGCAGTACAGCAATTCACCGAATTATTGTGAGGGGAGCAAGGGTCTGAACCCATATGCTTGAGAAAAGCACAATTTTGACCATCTCTAACCTTCTTCCAGTTTTGGAAACCCTTCACAGTAAAAACATCCCACCCATTTTGAGTTTCTGGTTTGTCAGCAAATAAATAACATGGCAAACAAAATGTAGCATCTTTTGTTGGGGAATACTCAAGCCAAAAAAAATCAGCAAACCATGAATATTTAAACCTACGTTTTTTTTTCTCAGGATAATCAAACTACATTTGATAAGGTCTAGCTTTTAAGTAAGCTCTTCTTACCTCATCACGTTCATTGATGGGATATGTCCACATGGGCTGCCGTAACCCTGGATCATGCACTATGGAAAAAATTTTAGAAGTTGTAGGTGCTTCACTTTGTTGCGTACTTTCAGCATTTGAAGAATCCTCGAATCCTATAGACTCTGAAACTTCTTTAACTACCCTTGAATTTTTAGCCACCCTTGAATTTTGACTGCTTTTGGGTTGACAGTCAGTTTCCGGTGGTGGAGCCATTTTTCAAAAAAAATGAGATAATGTCTTTTGTTTATTAGACATAGCTGAAAAAAAAAATAAAACAATAATGTAAGCACATGATCTGATATTTCTTTTTTCAAATGAGAGTTAGTTTAATCATTAAAGTGACACAAAGTAAATACGTTTTATGTAGGATATATAATATTAATTATCTAAACCAGTCAACCTGATTTCAAAGTTTAATCCAATATAGACATTCTCACATTCACAACAATTTACAATTCCATCATTCAATTTCAAATTCAAAAGGCAAAAATCCAACAAATTTAAAACTATTCTAAGAAGAAAATTGTAAATAAATGATTTTTATGAACCTTCTGCATGAAAATTAGATGCCATTAGACATTAGTTTGTATAGAAATTAGGAAACAAAAAAATGCAATCACAAGACTCATAAGTCATAACCCATAGGAATAAAAACTAAATTTATAGCATTACTGCATTAGTGCCGCACTGCCGCTGCCACTAGTTATCAATTATCAGCCAAAAAAGGCTTTTGACTATAACTCTGTAACTATAAGGTACAAAAAAAAAAATGAAAATGCCATCCAATTAATTAATCAAAGCAAGAAAATTAACCATTTTCCGCCACTACCTCTTGGTCCTCTCCGGAGTTCGACTCGGCGTTCTGTGGCGTTACTGGTGTAATTGGCGATCAATGGCACGTAATTGGCGTTGGCTGGAGGTGAATCACAGAATCAGTGATGGATGAATTATGAAGCGAATGAATCGATGATGCGACGATGCCGAATCGCCGATGCAAGAGTCAGCATGCGATGCGGCGATGCCGATGTCGATGCCGCTTGAGCGAGAGGCGAGAACCGAGAGGACTAGCCCAGCGACAGGCCGACAGCGAGGCAGCGGCCAGCGAGCACGGAGCACTAGCAGTCGCCAGTCCCAATCGGAGCACAATTGCACAAAGCACTGGAGAGTGGAGTCTGGAGGAGATTGGAGTGGAGTAGCAGAGGTAGAGCTGCTGGCAATGTTAGGGATTCGGGGGGAATTGGGCATTTGGGGATCGAATTGTATAACTGAAAGTCTGAAACGGCGTCATGCGTTTTGAATGAGGGAAAGGGAGAAATACACACTCAGTTCCCATTCTTTTCGATATGTGCCTCACTGCCCACCCATCTTTATATTTTTCCACAATATTTGTGGGGCAAAATACACACCCTATCCTTAATTTTTGACAAAATCATCAAATTACTACCCTATATTTACGTTTTTTCAAAATTCCCCGGGGGGAGGGGCCGACCCCCAACAAAGCGTAGCTCCGCCACTGGATACAAAACAAAGACAAAGCATAATCAAACCGCAGAGACAAAGACAGAGAACATTCAAAATGCATAAACAACATAGAGACAATGCACATTCAAAATGTAGATTCAAAGCCAACATATTGACACCAGTTTCATGTTATGACCTCAAGACTTAGCCCTCAAGATAATCACAACCAAACGCTACCCGTCGTTACAACAAAGATACAAAACAGACACAAAGCACAATCAAACCGAAAACACAAGACCAAGCACATTCAAAATGCATAAACAACATAGAGACATAGTACATTCAAAATGCAGAGACAAAGCCAACCCATGTTCTCCAATTTCATCCTCTATCAAACAAAAACACCAATATTCGAAACTCGCCCCATTAAAACGGCATTGGTAAAACCTTCTCATGTAATTTTCCTCCTCTCTTCATGTTGTTCCCAAACTCGCAGCCAACCCATGTTTGTAATTAGGAATCTCGAAATCAGCAAATCTTACCTCTGACACAGTAGATGAGTACTGTGATGAAATGGAACTCTGATAACTTGCACCCAATTTCAACGCAACAACCCCAATTTGATGATATCCAAGAGTACCAATCCTTCGTCGATTTAGGGTTTTAGCTCTCCCAAACTTCAGCCCCAATTTGCATGCACTTCCGCTATTTATCACTAACAACCAAATGGCAACTGAGGTGTGTCAAATTCATTGCATTATGTGACAATCACATGTTCATTTAAGGGACGAAGTGGACCGTTCTCTTGAGTTAGGGGGCCGAGCCTAACCGAGTTCAAGTCCAGGGGCTTAAGTGTCCGATTCAATCAAGTACAGGGGCCAAAATGGATTTAAGCCCACAAAAATATTAATTCATATATCTTTTTAGATTAAATAGCTCAAGAAGTCCCAAAACTCTACATTTTCATTGTCTGAGGGGTTAGGAGATTCTAGAGATTCTAGAGTGAGAAACTCTCTCTTCTCTCTCTTGAACTTGGGCAAAATCGATAAGATTAGATGTTCAAATTCAATTTTCAATTGAACAAAAAAATTTTAATATTTTTATTGACTGGTGGAAAGATGAAGATATAGTCTAAATCTTTGAAAATAGTCATCAGTGTCAGAGTTCAATCGATCTCATGGCGGAAGGGGTTGAGTGGTTTATCTCATATTAGAAAAAGAGTAGAGGATGTTCAAGATGAGAGAGGATGAAGAAATTTTGGCATTCAAATGGGAGGGATTTATTTTATCACTCAAAGAAAATTTCAGTGGGCGATTTCTTGAATTGTCAAAAGTCAAATTGTCAAGCCATTCAAGCATAATGATCCAATAAGGATCTAATTTGTAAGAGTGGTGTTGTTTCTGAGGTTGCTGGAATCTGTTGCAGGCAAGGGCTGGAATGCTAGTGGTGGTGGATGTGTGTACAACATCAGTAAAACTATTTGGCATCCAGAAAATTTCTCAATAGAGTTCACTTTGAATCTATGTGTTCCCGATGATAGAATTGGCAATAAAATTTGAGGGATAGGGAAAGAACCAATGGAGATAATTGTTCAAGGTATGGCGCCAAGATGGCATGGCAGAGAAGCATATAGGAAGAGTTCCAACAGATGAAGCATGGCTGAGGATTGTCGGTTTGGTAGAGTAGAGTTAATGAGGTATGGTGGAAAAGCATTGGATAAGTAAAACCCAGAAAATTTTATAGTATAATACTTGTTGCAGGAACTTTGGTACATTATGATACAAGATTCAAAACCATGATTTCAACCCCATAGAAGAGCCACTAGAATAACCAAGATTCATATTGTTATGGACTCGGGGTAGACTTAATGGTTTACAGAATAAACATTCCACACAATTCACTGCCCCAACGTTACGACAAATATATTCCATCCCATGCAAACTTGATAATGGATGTATACATGTTGCCTAGTGAAGCAGTATCACAACTGAATAAAATAAATGAAAAAAACTATAGGGCAAGTTTGTTTGCAATTAACAGAATTAATTGGTTGACATTACTGGCTTAGTCAATAGAGGGTGAGCACGTAGGATGGACAAAGGGGCTGTTGTTGGACAAATGGGGCTTACCATTACTTTATTTGGTCCATATCCTCACTCTCACTCTTTGGTCTCAATAGAATTTGTCTCCCTAACAACCCTAACTCCCTAGCTTGCTGTCCGGTCGCAGCAAAGTTTGCCTTTCCTCCTTTTTCCATGAGTCACCTGCCATGTGGGATCCGGTACCCATACTGAATCTAACCAATATTGGCCCATTCTCACTCGATGCTTTCCTCGACGCTTCCCTTATTTCAATAGCTCCAACCCCCCATTTTTCATGAAACTTGTCACCTGTGCCTAAAAGTCGCAGCAACTCTCGTCTTTCTCAAGATTTATTTGAGCCAACTTAGGTTATTCTTCTTGTTTATCATGGCGTGTAGTATCAACAAAATGAGGCACCATTAGGCATTGGATTTGTTCGTTCGGTGGGTGATTTTCTAATTTGTTTGGAGATTTTGATGAAAGTTGATTGTTTAAAATCTTTGTGGCTTTCATGTTGGTAGGCTTCCCTTTATCGATTGGATTCCATATTTGTGGTTTATTTTCCATGCTTATGTGATTCATGAGGGGTTGGACCATAAAGGTTTTGAAATCCATTATAATGAGCAGAATTCAGATGGCTATTTTGCTTTTTTGCTGATTTTAAGTTTCATCCCACTTGGATGAGTACATTGTCGAATGTTGCATTGGGAACATTTTTTCAAGGAGAGAGAGTAAGGATATGGACCAAATAAAGTAATAGAAAGCCCATTAATTTTGTCAAACAACAGCCCCTTTGTCCATCTAACGTGTTCACCCTTTGTTGACCAAGCCATTAATGTTGGCCAATTAATTCAGTTAATTGCAAATGAACTCGCCCATATCTGGTTCTCAATTGGATAAACATGGCTAGAGTTAAATCTGGACACTTTCTACCATCTGTTTAGACATTGAAGCATCTCTTTATTTACAGCTTACGTAAACATATCCTATGGCTCCCATCTGTGTTCTCAAATAATATATTTACTACATTTACTAGCATGAAGACTTGCCCGATATCATACATCTACTTAGCTACAAATGTGAGACAGAACAAGTTGTTCAAAAATTAGCTAGTCTATTGTACTTTGGAGACATAGATGGACACCTTTCATTCATATAAGGACACATATCCATGGAGTTACAACTAGATAACTCCATTCAGCATTTACCAAGGATTTGATTATAAGGAGCTTTATATTGTCCCCATCATTGCACCACTTTAGCAGATGGCTTGAATTATCCTAAAAAAATTTGAGCATGTAAGCATCTTTGATCTGTGTCACCAAGAAGAAAAAATTCTTAAAGCCAAATCTCTTGGATTTAGTAACATAACATGTGACAAAGTTTTGGTTTCCATTATCTTGAAACAAAAAAAGAATCATTAATCTGATAGCAAATTGCAACAATACCCATCTAAATAAAAAAAAAGTTAAAAATCACACAAGAAACATCTCTAGTCAAGCGGGAGTACCCTGGAAAGACTAAAAAATGCATTAAAAGAACATACTAATATTATTCACTGTAAACTCATTAACTTGAATAGAATATGCAACTGTTAACAATTCATCAAAACTTGATCCCCTTCTTTTTGTTCTAACTAGTATATCTGGAAGTTCCAATCCCTATATATGGAAAAAGAAAAAAATATATTTGCACTGCTACAATGAAGGAATAATTTAGTGAACGTTTCAAAAGAATAAGCATCAATTCTATCTATTTTGAAACATGAAACTGCACATTAGACCCAAGTCTTTTGTTTAAAGCTTCATTCCACATGTTTGTAGCATAAACAAACTGAATTTAACTCCAAACTATCTTCATAGAAAATTCTTGCAAAATCAGCATTTAAACGATAAATTCAATAGATTGCAAAGCTCAAAAGCATAAGATGCTATAATGCAAACACCTGAATTGTATGCATCCAAATCCAGTAAACGTTAAGAAATTAGAGGCATTCCAAACATAATATACCTTTTTGTTCATCTTGCGAAAGGTAAACACAATAAATAGATAAGGGTAAAGTGTCTTAACATGATATTTTATTTGGTTAGCTTGGTTTTTTTGGATTTTTTTTCTATGTTTAAATGTGGCATCTATTAAGGACTAGTAAATATGTAAATGCAGGGGTGTGATAACGTAGGAGAAGTGGTAATTTAACCTTAAAATATGATTTGCAGTCTTCTAACATTATTTTGATGTTTTGGTGCAAATTAAGGAGAAATTTGCATGTGGTGGCGTATTCTTAGAGCTCAAGAAATGAAAGAGCTTGAATGAAAGGAGTTTGGAGCTGCTGGAAGTTGGTGCAACAACGACAAGAATTTGATGTTCTAACATTAAGTGGCAACAAGCAAGGACATTTCAGCAATAACATTGGTGCTTCAGCACCAACACCTAGCATGGCAACATCGAGCATGTGGGAAAAAATAAAGTCACAAACAATATTGAATGTACATATATTAAAGGAGAAGCAAATAAAGAGAGGTGAAGAAGAGAAGAAAAGACTGGGGCTACAAGGAAAAACATGGGAGACTGAATGAAGAAGGAAATGGACAAAAAGCTTAAAGTTATTTCTTTTATGGAGGATTAAGAAGCTTAATTCAAGAGTTCTTTTGATCTTTCCCTAATTCTTTTTCTTTTTTTTTTTCTGGATTAAACATGGATTCTAGTATAGTTGTTGGATTTGTTTCAAAGATTTTGGGCTAGATTTTTTTATCTTCTAGAGTAATTGTGAATCTTGGATGATACTATGATAATTGTTTGTTTGAACCCTAGAATATTTTTTGAATTTATTATTTAGTTTTCTCCCATGCTTGATTCTTAAGACTTGTGGCAATGAGTTGATTTCTTGATGCAAATTATTGTTCAGGAAAAAAGACTTGTGTTAAAAGAAAAAGAAAAACTAGGATACAATCACTTGAAAGGTAGAACTCCCATGTCTTTAAGAGATGAATAGGCCACAACATGAAACTTAAAATCCTTTAATTTTGGGTAAACAAAGGATTGTCAATCAATCTTAGAGGAATTAACCAAATTCACCTAAGGAGAGGAAATTTGTTATTGGGTAATTTCATCTACAAGAAATTAGTAACTGGTCTAAGTGAATAGTAAACAAGATCAAAGTTGATCCTAAGATGATTAATTACTCGATGAGAATTTTTTTCCCACAGTTACTTGATTAAGCTGAGAAGATAATATTTGAGATCTGAGACTGTCCACATATGTGTATATATATATAGTAACACCATAAGTGTTATTAATGGGAGTCACCCGTTAAACTAATTTTGAAACATGAATGGAAGCACACATTATGGCAGTGAAATTGGGGGAATTTTTGGATGAGAAAATGATTTCATACAAATTCATCCCAAAAAATCACTTTTATACCCTAACCTGATGCTCCCAAAATGTGTCTATGCTACTTTCAGAAAACCAGTCCAAACCTTTGTGGCTGCCCTTTACCTGCAATTTTCTCAACCCTGTAGCACACAATTGTTGTTCGAAGCCTAGAACTACATAGCGACAGTGGCAGTGCACGTTAAGAAAAGGAGAAGGCATTCGAATGCACTAGCGGCAATTGACAGAGATGCGATTGTGCAGATTTAAAAATGGAAAACAAGTGCAATTGAGTTTTTGTATGATGTGTGGTTTGTATGGTTTTGTTGTTTGATGATTGTGTGTGAGCAAGAATTGGCGAAATAGTAAATGTGTTTGTGTGTTTTCATGTTGAAATTGTGTGGGTATGTGAAGGGAATGCATAATCAGTGTATAGAGGACAAAACATGGTGATTTTGTTTCATGAGCCTTCGTATTTTGGATGATTGTCTGATTGGGTGGTTATTGGTATCCTTTGTATGATAATGAATTTGGGTTGTATGCTAGAGGTTCCTTGATGGATGTTTGTGTGTCATGGTTGTTGGAATACATCTACCCAATAGGATAACACATGTAGGTATTGAAGTTGTATTTGTGCTGTATGTGTGTTCCTGTGTAACTAATGTATAATTCTGGTAACTGTTTGTGGGCAAAACATTTTCCTTATGGTTTGAATGCTAGTTACTTGTGTGTAACTAATGTATTGTTCGGGTAAATGTTTGTGTGTAACTAATGTACTATTATTATGTATGATTTTGCAACAAATGTGTATTAAAATCGGGCTTAACTTTGTTATATTAGTGTTACTATTATGTATGCTAGTGTGACTGTTATGTATTTCATAGGTTTGTTTTTGTTTATTAATGGAAAGGATTAGTATTATGTGTGCTCCAATGTGTGTATGATTTGTATGGTTTTGTCCTGAATTGCATGGGTTGACCAAATGTGTATTACCAATATGTATTAGAATGGGAAAGTGAAGGAGGGTAATGATGCCATAATAAGTTTTTTTGTATACATTTCTGGTATTGATATGTATGACGTAGGTAGTTGTATGTGTGATATCATGTGGCTGTCATAGCGTTCTTGTATAAGATATTCTATGATCTAGTTAATATTTTGTAAATCATTTCCATGCGGGGTTGTGTGAATGTGAACTTGTTTGGGGACTTTGTGGGCTTTGTGCTCTCATGGTATGTTTATGTGTCTTATTGCTTATGTAGCGAAATGACAATAAACAACTAACTAATACAATAAATCAACAATTTCATACATAATTGAAATAGAAAAATATATATTGAACACCGTAACACACATGAGACAAAAATACACACCCGTTCAATAAAAAGAAGACAAATATACACAAACATCATTTAGCAAAAAAATACAAATGAAAAACAGTTTAATACTATCGTTTTCCCCCTGACCTTGCTACCCCGCTTGCACAACAACTTGACCATTTTCTTCATCAGAACTACCTAAGAAATACTTAAAAAAAAAAAAACAAACCAATTAGCTTAACACAATGAGGAAAATGAATAATACAAACAAAAACCAGCTTCAAATATATTTTTGACGTTTGAAAATATAATGCGAACATAACACACGTAATACCGAGGGAACACAAAAAATAGACATAATAACATTTAAAATAATACGAATGAAGTACAATTTCATAAATTCATTTGTCCCATTGCCACACGCCCCCGTCTCTGCACCAACATGATCTTCCTCGACCACAAAAAACTTGAAAATACTGAAATGAGATTCATTCAAAATAAACAACCTAGCAAATGATAATGACACAAAAGTTGGAGTGCAAAAAGAAAAAAAAAACTCCCAAGTAACCTAGCAAATGATAATGACTAGAATTTTTTATAATATTTAATAGTTGCAATTAATTAATTGTGTTGGTCACCTATCATTTCTTATTTAATTTAGACATTTAATTTCCTTTAGTCTCATCTTACAATTATCTACTAGCTCAGTTTTTTTATGCACTTGATCCCTATAAACCTGATCTGGTCTCACTAGTTTTATTACTTGTTCGACAAACGTACACTTGTGGTGTGCAACAAATATTCTATAAAAAAAGGCCATTATCGACATTCTTTAAAAGAAAAAAAAAAAACGGGCCTTATCGTGAGGTGTTGATGAGGGCAAAGGGAAACAATATTCTTCTTCATCTAGTGGAGGAATTTAAAAGATCACTTTCCTTGATTCCTATCGTCATTTTGTGCGACCAATCCATGATGAAAGCTCCATGTCGTCGCTTGTCTTGATTTTTATAGAATATTCAATTTACCTGATTTTCTTCATTTTCTATATTTTATAAAAATTCTGCTTGACTTGGTTAATTAAAACAGTTGTTAGGGCCATGATCGTGAGCTGTCTCCACCATGTGTGCGTCCCGATGAAACTGGAAATATTCCATTAAAACGCCATTGTCGTGAGGTGTTAGGACCAAAGGAAACAAGATTCTTCCCAACTTTATTACTTCGTCTAGTGGAGGAATTTAAAAGATCACTCACGTTGATTGCCATCGTCATTTTGTGCGACCATGATGAAAGCTCCCAGTCGTCATTTGGTAAAGTTAGTTGGTGTACTAAGTTGACTTTAATATTTCACATTTCCCAGTTAGTTGTTTATATTTATGTATTTATAGGTGGAATGTGTGGGTCGCGTTGGGACCGAAAATATGTTATTATAAGGACATCATGACTATGGGTAGGATGGTAAAATTAGATCCAACTCAATAGTCTAGTCAGACCTAACCAAACCTAAATCCGACTTAACCGTAAGAAGCTAGAGCCAAAGGAGATAGGAGATTTTTTATGGTTTTGCAGATCTAACTAAATAACATAAATCTAAATTACATTTTGAAAATTATATGGATCATGTTTGATTTGCTCGAATTAATTAATCTAGATTTTTTATGATAATAAAACATTTATGAAGAACTAATATATTTTTTTAAAATGTGCATGGAAATTAGACAATTTTATGTAATGCTTCCAAGTCTCCTATGTCAAAGAGAAGTAACAAGTTGAAATTAAAATGAACTGAAGTTTTGAAATGAGAAGGTGCGGGAGTTTTCTTTGTATATATACGACACTAAAGTGTAGGGGAAGTAAAATGATAAGTTGAGATTCAACCGAGTGAAACTGAAGTTCTTTATCTCACATGGGAGCATATTTGTTACTACTAACTAGACAAGAAAAGCAACAAGTGTGAAAAAAAAAAAAACAACCAGTTAATTCCTGGAGACAAAACTTATTGGATCTATTGTAGCTTCTAGAAGTCAAAAACAACCAATTGAAAATTTCCACCCTATTGAGAACTCAGAAATCTTACTATAGAAGACAAAGCAATAGCTAGTTTCTATAAAGTTGATTTCAAGCCCTCACCATGTCTCTTTAACATTCAAATGAATCCAGAGGATTATAAATTTATGGATAAACACATTTTTAAGCAGACTTCGCTATAAGATCAAAGATTTATCATCAAATACTTATTAAAATATTCATCATTTGAGAAAACAGTTAAAAGGGTAAACTCCACCTCTTGTCCCTAAACTATATCCCATACTGTTTAATCATCTCAAAACTATCAAGTGTTGTACTAATCGTCCTCAAATAATCTAATTTTTACTTTCTCGTCTTGACATTCATCACCCCGCTAAGGATGGAAGAAAAAGTGATGCCACATTAACGGTCACATCATTTTTTCATACAACATCAGTAGCCTCATTATTTTTCCATCCATCCTTAATGGTTGTGATGGACGGTAGGACACTTAAACAACATTAGATATAGTTTAGAGATGATTAAGCAATACTTGATAGTTGCAAGATGATTAAACAACATTGGATATAGTTTAAGGATGACAAGTGAAGTTTCCCCTAAGTCAAAATTTGTGCTTTCACTTGTATATCTAGCAATAGTGTTATTGTGCGAGCTTTTGACCTTGTAAACACTCCACATTCTAGAATATTTTTAGTGTTGAGTGATTTCTGGTGAGCCTTTAAGAAAACCAGAAAGTAGTTTCTAGTTAGCATTTGAGAAAACAAAGAATTGGTTTGGTTTGAATTATGAAAAAAATATCATTGTATTATAGTTCAAAAGAAAATGAAGGAATTCTCAAGTAGGCAAAGCTTTAGAAGAGGACATAGACTTCTATGGTGGAGTTGAACATCTACAAATCATGATGTCATTATTGCGCACACTGCAAATATATGATTATCGAACGAGTAATAAAACTAGTGAGATCGAGTTCTGTGCACAAGGATTGAGTGCTAGAGAAAATTAAGGTAGATGAGAATTGTAAAATGAGACTAAAAGAAATTAACTCCTAAATTAAACAAGAAGTTAAGGACAATCAACACAATTAACTACTTGCAAATATTGAACTATTACCAATTAAATTCTAGGGAAAACTAACCCTAACTATTACTTATAAAAATTAGTCAAATAATTAACCATGGGAAATAAAATCTTGTAGAGCAACTAATCCGCATTGAATCTACTTTGAGTTTGTTTTCTTTCACCTAGACCAATTACCAACTTATTTTAGATGAAATTGTCCTTATCAAATTCCCTCCCCTAAGATAAATTTGGTTAACCCCTCTAATACTGGATGACAATTCCCTGTTCACTCCAAAACTAACGGATTTTTAGGCTCCATGTGGTCTATTATGTTTTTGAGACTTGGGCCTCCTCAAATAACTCTAACGTAGTTTGTTTCTTTCTTGTAAGTTCTAGCACAAATCTCTTCTCTTGAAGATAAATATGCATAAAAAAATAAACTTATGGTTAAGAGTCTTAACAATCAAGCAAGAAAGCAAAACCAAATAATAAATTAGGTAAATAATCTATGGTTCAAGCAAACAATCATCAACTTATTATTCAAGATTCATAATCACTATAGAAGATGGAAAACATAGCCTAATAATATGTTTGAAACAAGCCCATAAACAAATCCATCAACGGTCATTTCTTCCTCATCCTCTCTTATTTTTTGGTTTCATTTGTGCTTATTATTATTTTCTTTATTTTTTTTATCTTTAGTTGAGTGAATTTGATTACAAAATCTTATTTAGCCAAAGCTTTTAAATCAACCAATTCACCCTTCTCTTGGTATCACTTGGGTCAATAATTGGTATGAGAGCTTAGTGATTTTTTGTTTCAAAACCAAGGTAACCAATAGTTTTATGTGACTTGAGGGGCAAAGTCTATCTAAATCACCATTTTTTTTATTGCACTTAAATTTTAATTATTGGAGAACTAGGATGGAGATTTGCATTAAAACTATTGATTATGCTTTATAGAAAATTACCATTGATGGTCTTAATACCGTGGCATGCCTTCATTTAGATTTTTATAGAATATTCAACTTACCTGATTTTCGTCCTTTTCTATATTTTCTGAGGGTTCTGGTTTACCTGGTTAATGCAAACTGTTGTTAGGGCCATGATCGTGAGTTGTCCTGTCGACCATGTGTGCGTCCCGATGAAATGAAACTGGAAATATTCTATTAGAAATGCCATTATCGTGGGGTGTTAGGACCAAAGGAAACAAGATTCTTCCCAACTTTACTACTTCGTGTAGTGGAGGAATTTAAAAGATCACTTGCCTTGATTCCCATCGTCATTTTGTGCGACCAATCCATGATGAAACCTCCCAGTCGTCATTTGATAAAGTTTCTTGCCGTTTTGTGGGTCTAACTGAATTACTTGAATTGAATATTAATTATATATTTGCTTAATAGATTATTGGTGTACTGTATAAGTTGACCTTAATTTTTTACATTTCCCAATTAGTTGAATATATTTATGTATCTCTACATGGAACGTTTCAATCCGGTTGCAACCGAAAATATTCTATTATAAGTACATCATGAACGTGATAGTAGGGATGGGAAACTTGGACCGGATCAAATGACCTTTCTGACTTAACTTGATTTGATTTAAAAAGTCAATAAGTAAGATTTGATTGTGCCTGATTTAATCAAAACTCAAGAAAATCTAAACTTGAATAGCCAAAATGTAAATCACGTAACCTAAAATGACCTAAACCAAATTAACACGAATCTGAAATGACTCAAACTCAAAATAACTAGACATCTAAACTCAACTAAATCTAACTTCAACCTAAATCAACATAAAAATATGGTCAGTGAAAATTTATTTTTTTTTGATATTTTTATATATTGATTATTTTTCTAAATTGAACAAATTATGTTTATGTAGTTTAAGAAACTTAAAAGAAACTTTGAAAATATTTTTGTGATCGGTGTCGATTAATAAGAGAATAGGAGTAGCAATCCCATCAACGTTGACCCCAGCTTTGTGGCCTCGAGGGCGGATTTCTTGGAAATCCTCAAAGTATTCATGATTTGAATGATATGAAAGTAATTTTTAAAATTTACAAATAATCCCTAAGCGTATAGGCATGCTTGAAATTTTCAAAAACATACCAAATATTTGCAAAATTATAAATTAAGTCGCCAACATTTGTAAAATAATACATATTCTACATTATAAAATTAAATTATTTAAGAGAACTTTAAACCTTTGAAATCCTAAAACCTTGAACTACTTTAAACTTGAATGTTATGGCAAAACGCGAAATCTAAACTAGAAACCCTAAGAAAAATCCAAATCTGTAAATCTTAATCCTAAATCTAAACTCTAAACCTTAAAAATTGCCCAAAATCCAACCCCTAATCCTAAACCCTAAAACCCTAATCTTAACCATAACCTTAACCATAACCATAAACTCTCAATCCTAACCGATACCCTAAACCTAAATCTAAACTCTTAACTGTATGTAAACCTAAACCCTAACCTTAACACTTATCCAAATGCTAACCCTACTATTTACCATAAATCCTAAATCTAAAATCTAAACCCTAACATAACCCTAACTCTAAACCCTAAACCTCCCACCACCCATCACAAATGATGCACCAGTTCTTGATGCAATCAATATACTTGTTGATGTCTTGGGTGGTTTTTTTTTAATTAGCAACAAAAGGAATTATTATTATTATTATTATTATTATTATTATTATTATTATTACCTAGCAGGGCACTGGTGAAACAAGATAGCACAAAACCACATGACACTTCAACACCCAAACAAAGTGACTGAATTGAAAAGTGAACTTGAAGAAGATCAAGAGGCGTGCCATTGAAGCTGGTAACCTTGATCCTAGAAAGCCACAACAACCAAAAGCTAGCATGCTTTAGTCGTAACATCCCAAGCATTGTGCGAGTCCAAAGAACCTGAAAGAAATGGCTCATGGTAAAAAAAACTCCTTGCAAATGATTTGCATTGCTGAAGGAACTGCCCCACCTTAAAAAGATTGCCCTCCAAAGTAGTTGAGAGGGTCTGCACTTGAGAAGACCATGAACTGCATCTTTATTCTCTCGCCTGCACATCGGTGAGCAAACACCCATTTTTTTAAAAAAAACTTTCATATTTAGTAAGTTTAATGATCTTAGATGTAATTATCTAAATTACAACATTGATCCCTAAACTTTTAAGTATAGCACAACAAGATACCAAAATTTAAAAAAAAAAATCATTTAGACACTCACAATAATTACAGCATGGGTCCCTAAATTTTTCAAATCATTGCATTTCTACCAAAAATTTTTGAAAATTTGCAATTTAGTTAATGATATTAAACTAAAGTCGCATTTCATAGCAATTTCATAGAAAACCGTAGCATATATGATTTTAAAATTATAGAAAATTTGTAGCAAAATCAATAAGGACATAACCATAGCATTTTTATAACAAAAGAAAGAAATCTTAGCAAAATCATCGGAATAAGGATGTAACAATATTGTCACACTTTCTGACATTAGTGGCAGGAAGACTTTAAATCTTACGAGGTGTAGAAATTATTAAGTATTTAGTAGAAATCTAGAATTTCACGTGTTACTTGTGATTCTAATGAGTAATGATTACTGATTTATGATGTGCCAATTCCTCAAAGCTACCAAATAAAACATCAAAAACAAGAAATTGTATACAAAAAATAAGAAAATATAAAATTTATTATTAAAATTCATAGATTTTGTAATTTAAGAGAACCTTACATAACTAAGCTTTTAACTATGTATCAAAAAAAATTTTTGGAAAAATTCTCAATATTATAAAATATTAACAACAATAAGTAACCTATTATGTACCAAAAAGTAAATATGATGGTTTTATGAATTTTCAATTAAACCTACTAAGAAAAGAAAAATTGACCAAAATTAAACCGTATTGAAATTTGATTTTTGTTGTTCTTCTGCTGTAAAAAATATTTTAAACTTTTTCTTTAAATTTCAACAAAAAAAGAACTGTAAAACCAAATTGATTTTGTCATTTCAGCCTATATATTAGAAACTGAGTATACTTGATGGGTTACCCGAATTTGGCCTGAAACCTGAATAATCCGAGCTGAGGTCACCTAGGATTTAAATTGACCAAACCTGTATTGAACTTGAGTCTAAATAAACCCATCCAAACCCAACCCAAGCATGAAATCCACTCAATTAGAAACAATTCAAAACCCAAATAACCCGATTTATATCTAAATTCATGATAACTCAAATAAATCTAAACTTGAATGATCTAACTCAAGCCTAACTTTGCTCACCCAATCACCATCCCTGACTGTGAGAAGCTAGGGCTAGAGGAGACAAGAAATTCTTCACAATTTTGTAGATCTTACCAAATAACTCAAATCTCAATTATATATGGATAATTATATGGATCAACATAGATCAACTGCATGCATTGAGTATGGATGTTGAGACTTCTGTTAAGCAAATTTTGTTCGTACACAATAACTTGGATCAAATTTAAAGTTTCTTATTTAAGGTGTCTAAGTTCATTACATTTTGAAAAAATTACTGTTTTCATTCACTTCAAAGAAAATGCAAAAAATTGACCGACGAATCATTCTACAATTGGGTGCTATTTCTCTTTTGACGATAAAAGAAGTCGATTACCATTCAATCACCAAAATAGGCATGGTGAGTGATCTTGACAATCAAATTTGTCAATTGATTAGTCATCGGCAATCCTAGATGCAATGGAGGAACCAAGATCTTTGGTTCGGGGGGGGGGGGGGTGGGGGGTTAAGCCAGGAGAAGAGGAATGGCGTCATGGTGAAATAAAGCTGGAGATTGGGATTAAGTAGTACTAAGTCAAAATTAAGGGACCAAATCTTGTGAATTGGGAAAGCTAGAGAACTACTAGTGCATTTAGGCCATGTTAGAATATCTGCTGAAGGTTATAGAGAATAATTACTAATTTGATCTCTATTGTTTTCAGCGCCTATCTCATTGCTTCCCATCTTTATATTATTCCATTATTTCCAGGGGCAAGTATGCATATTGGACATCTAATTTCTCTCAAATTAACCAATTAAATACTTATATCTAAAGCTTCTCAAAATTTTCGGGGGAGCTGTAGAACCCTTCTACCATTGTTATGGTCCACCAATGCCTAGATGGGCCAACTGTTCCCAATGGGTCACTAGTCTTGGATGGCATGAATAGGTTCTGACTGTGTTTATCCTAATCAAGAGAGAATATTTAGGTAGCTCCTTGTACTCGTGGCCGGAGGAAGATGACGAAATTTAATATTTGGGATTTTCTCTTTCATGACTATAATTGCCTTGCAACTTTACCTTTTTCTCTTATTTCTTGTGTTACCCTTTTCCATGGCAAAATCATGTGCACTAGCCTCTGCAAACCAACAGTTGATTGGTTTCCCCATGATAACACCGACCAGATTGGTGATCACATTTGGTGACTGATTCTTAAACAGTCGTCAATCAGTCGACATCTTATCTTCAAAAGTTGTGTCACCTTTTTGGCAACAGATTTGATAACAAAATGTCTTGTGTCCGATTTTTTGTTTGCCCTTTCCAACCACCAAAATGTAGGGCCTGTTCGTTTCCATTTAATGTGATTTAATTCAACCGTATTAATCAACCTGGATCAGGTCGATTCGCAGGTTGAATGCGACCCACCTAGGTCGAAAAAGATTTGGACATTGGATTGTCCAGATTGACATGCGTGCCACTTCTCATACCAACTGAAGCCCATCTCCAACCAGCGCCTACGTCTCCGACGCAGCCCTAGATGAAGCCAAATTCATGAAAAGATCAATGAAACCCAGACATGGATCCCCTCGCCGAAGTCCTGATATGCCCTCCACTGAGACAAACTCGATGGTGAGATCAGTGAACAAAGCAAAGAATCAAAGCAAAAAAGGCTAAGAGGAAGATGTGGTGGGAGTAGGGAAGGTAGAGAACTAGAGTTAGAAAGGCATACGATGGAGAATTAGGCCACAAAAGTTGGAAACCCCCTCACCAAAGTCCTAATAGGCCCTCCACTGAGACTAACTCGTCGGCAAGGTTGGTGAGCAAAGCGGAGAATCAAAGCAAAAAATATTGAGAGGAAGATGTGGTGGGAGAAGGAAAGGCGAATGACGGAGAATCTAACCACGAAAGCCAGAGAATGGCAAAGAATCACGACAAGAAAGGCGGAGAACGGCAAGGATGGGGGGACGAAGAACAAACAGGGATGACATGAGTGTAATTTTTGCAAATCCAATGACTAAATTATGTTCTATCTAAGTGGAACGCATTTAACCTGTGAATTGACCTGAACCGGTTTTATTAATGCAGTTGAATTAATGTAAATTAAATGGAAACCAACATCCGCTTAGTTTTCTTGTAGTGATTGGATTTAGATCTTTATAAAACTTTAAAATGAATAGTTTAATTATTATAGATCTCACGGTAATATCATGGACGCCTATAAGAGCCGGGAGGCTCCTGATGGATGCGTACCACTAATCGAAATCAAGATCAAAGAATTAGAAAGAGAGAACGAAAAGGGAAAAGTAAAGATGGGAGGCCTTGTCCAGCTGAACGACGAGCAACTCCGGCGTCTATCGAAGTTGATCCGAAACCAAGAGATACTAAGAATTAACGACGTCCAGTTCGGGTCGGAATACGAGCGGGTCAAGTACATTCAGGAATGCAAGGACAACCACAAGGCCATCAAGACCCTCCTCAACAACACCGGCGACCTGGTGGCGCAGCACAAGGAAGACCAGTCCAAGTCCACCATCGCCCACGACGTATACGAGCAAGTGAAAGGCCTCGTCAACTTCGGCATCCAGGCCATCCGCAACTACACCGTCCGCAAGGAGTTCCTCAAAAAGGTGGCCGCCCACGCAGACGACGCCATGAAGCAGCTCCACCTGCTCAACCCCGCCAATGAGGCCAACGTCCGCCGCCTCGCCAAGGACGCCTACGTGTTCAAGAACGCCATCAAACACTTCAACGCCAAGCACGCAGACAAAGTCTCAAATTTTTTCGCCAAACAGATCAAAGAGCAAGGGCTCTCTTTTAAGCAGTTCGTCACAAGGTCCATTAACTAAGAACACCGCAAAACGTTTTTAACAACGTAACGTTTGTACATTTGCACTACTTTTGATCACCAGTAGGTAGCATTTTTAGCTGCCTACTTGTTCAATACTCTATTTTACATTTTTAGGTACCAGCAAAAGCGTGGACTAGAAGGGTCCTTCAAGGATCTGAGCGGAGATCAAAAGTTTCATGTGTACGAAGACATTATCAAGGACTCAGGTCGTGGGCAGATAATAGAGGAAGGGTATTCTCTTCCCAGGACGAGCTTGGTTGTAGGGATAGCCCTCATCACCTTCACGGCAGCTACTATGGCTTGGGACATCTTCTCTTCCCCGTCGATACAGATGCTCGAGAAGGCTACGCGCAACGTGGCGGATCTAGCTGCCAGCGTAGGAGGCTCAATGTTGGGCACTTGTGTTACAAAGGCCTTACAGGCAGCAGAACTAGCCATTGTTGGAGCAGAATTGTTGGTTACGGTGGCCGGATTTATTGTCGGCTCGGCGGTGGGATTTCTCTTGTCTACCCTCGCCGGGTGGTTGATTGATAGCATCTTTAACTCGGGCGGACAAGTCCCTAGCACCCAGGGGTTCCAAATCTTCGTCGCGCCCATGCCGGATGGTGAAGCCTTAGCGCGTCAAATTGCTCATCATTAGATTGATTCGATCGATCGCTCTTCCCTTTGATATATGAAACAATAACGAGTAGTGAATTCACTACTTTTTCTTTCTACAAATTTACATTGCACTCGTTTCTGTGTGCTATTCTCTTTTCTATAAATGGAAGTTAACCTATGTATCAAGAGGTTCAGTTACTCCCATATCGATATTAATCGCAAAATATTTTAATGTTATATATGTTTGTGTTGACCCAAATGCAATCATGAGAAGGTGAATTAGTTGAGTTTCAAAAATCACTGAAAATAGGTTCTTAAATCCTTAAACAAATGTGTAATTCAAAAAGCAATAAATAAACTTATTCTAACTAAAAAATGACTATAACAATGATCCTAAATTTTACTTTAAAAAATTAGCTTTGAAGAATTTTTTAAATCATGTAACTTTAACCAAGGTAAAAACAGAAGTCACCAGGCAATGATCAAGCAAGTAAAGGTAGAGAAGCTTACACACAAGGATTTTTATAGAACTTCGGTCTCTCCTCTTGAAAGTCTACTCATCTTTTCAAGTTAATCACTTGAAAGTTTTCTTCTCCACTATCAAGTCAAGTGTACATATAAGATCACACACTCTCTTGGTAGTTCTTTCTACAACCAACATTCACTTGTTTTCCTAGAGGTTAATTAGAAACCTCATCAACATTATTTTCTTTCCAAGCAAATAACTCAATCTCATAAGATAAACTCACCAAATTAGTGTTTACAATGTTGTAAGAACAATTGAAGCACCAGTTGCTAGATAAGCAAGTGAAGACACAAATCTCTTGGCTAATCTCAACTTTTGAGTACTTTGATTTGATCTTGAAGATAAATTCTTACTTCTAAATGGACAATAGTTCGTCCTAAAGTGTTTCTCCATATTTTTATACTCATTTGAGGGCTAAAAAGACATTAAAAAGTTGAGCTCCTAAGAATTTTTATAAACGTTGCTGTCAAATTTTACAGTTGTTTGCTTTTGCCCAGCATTTTCAAATTGTTGGAAATTTTTAACCTATTGAAATATAAGTCTCAAACCAAAAAGTAAATTTTCTCTAATGGCTAGAATTCTGACTGGGCTAGTGTGAAATCCACATGATGATTTGAGTTGACATCAAATATCAACTTAAATTGAATTTTTAAAGATTTGTGTAGCAACGTGATTTTTGGAGTCGCCACCAATCAGTTTTCCTAGGTCGATTGGATACCTGAAAATGGTCTGCGAGAGATTCTAAGATCGTGAGTCGGTTACGCTAAAATAACCCTATTAAAGCGCCCGGGAATTGGTACCATAGGGTTCAGTTTTATCTTTTTTTTTAATTGTTTATTTCTTGACCAAATCTTTAATGTAGAGTGATTTTTATTTAATTTTATTTAATTTTTAATTCCAAACCGGGAATCTTATCAGACTAACCGAATATGGAATCCTAGATGTCCTAAAAATTTTGAGCCTTTTCTAAATCTACAAAAAAATTTAAAAGGAACATCTTGTTCAAAATCCATGAATGTTATCAGACCAAATGGATTCGAACGAATAATTCATCTCGGGATTTTATCAAACCACCAAGAACGGATATTTGAAATTTGCTAGGTATTTCAAAAAAATATCTTCATTCTCTTTCTTTTTAATTTCTAGGGAAAAGATGAGGAAAATTTGAATTACTTAAATAATTAAGTGAGTAGGCTAACAAATTATTTTTTTATGTATTGCCAATTTTAGATGCATTATAAGAACTAAATAAAGAAAACAAAAGCCAACTATCCTAAAAAGAAAATAAAGATAAATAGATTAATAGTCTAAATTATGTTCCTAGATGAATTTAATGGTTAAATCTAATGCATGTCCAAACAAATAAATAAGTGAAGAAAAACAAAGAAAGAAAGAAAATAAAACAAAATAAACGTCAAAAGCTTGCTGCTAATGACCCATCTGTAAAACGAAAAGAAGTTAGCAAATTGGGTGAAAGAAATAAGAAGGTTAAGGATCAAATAGGAATTATACCAAGACAAATGGTTGACTGGGGTCAACAGGAGGAAACGGGTCGGGTTTTAGCGGGTCTCGATCAAATCCTCTCCCAATTCTCCGCCTCCGGTGTTGCAACGACGGTGGAAGCAGGGTAGCTTCAACGGCGATGGTAGCGGTGAGTCAAGGGAGGTGCAGACGGCAAGAGGGGTGGCTTATGGTTGCCGATCAAGGAAGAGGTCGTGGCCAGTGGGAGCGCGATTCTTCTCCTGGAGAACCGTCGGTGGCGGCTCGGATGACGTTGACAGCGTGGGCTGGGCTCGGCGAGCAAGGGCTCTGACGGCGGAGCAGCTGCCGCGGCGGCGACGGGAGGGGATTCGGAGTTCGTGTCGGGCAACAGAAGGATGTTTCAGGGGTGACAGCGGCGAGGCTTTGAAGTTTAGGGTTTCTGGGAGAGAGTAGCGAAGCATCAGGGGCTTGGGCTGCTATTTGTTCTTTTTTCGAGACTAGAGCTTAGGGCTTCTATTTTTCTCCCTTTTCTCTTCCAAATGTGACTTATATATAATAGAGAGTCTTTAAAACGTGATTAACAAGGTTTTTGAGGGTTTAAACGTGATCCAGATCAGATTTGAAGAGATTAGGATATAATCTGGTGAAATACAATTTTAAGTCCAATAAAACTCTCCATTTGCTGATCTGGCCCTAAATTTTGTATGAATTTCAATTTGACCCAAAACTTTCAGGAATTGTCAGCCCAAAACTTTGCAAAAATCCCCAGATTTTTCCTGAAATTTCTTAAAATGGCCAGATTTGGCTCAAACTCTCTAAAATTGACAGATTTGCCACAAACCTTTGAAATTTGCTCAAAACTTTCTAAAAATCCCCAGTTTTTCTCCCAAACTTTTTCTTCTTACCCAAATTGACCCTACAAGACCTTTAAGGACTCCCAATTAGTACCTAAACTAAATTAACTCCTATTTCTACCCTAGATGATCACTTAGACAAAAATAACAACGTAACCTAAATATTGACCAGACTCACTAATTATGTATAATCCTAAAATGACAAAAATGACCCAAACTCCTAACAAATGACCAAATAGTCCCTAAAAATGCAAATGCCCCTAAACTAATTTTCTTAACCTAAAACTTAGACAAAAGTTAGTGCCCGGACAAAATTGGGTGTCAATAATTTGTTAATGATTTTTTCAGAGGAACGACGTTTCTAGTGATTTTGAACTCCATTGGTTCATTTTAACTAGTTTTTCTTCACTTGTAGCAACTATTGTAGGTTCTGCATCCAAAAGTCAACCAGTTGATTCATTTCAACATGTTTCTTTAAAGCCTTCTGAAGCTAAAACGTCTCGGATATAAAAATAAACTGAAAAAAAAAATTTGTTGGACCTTTTCTTGAAGATCAAAAAAATTAGACCCAAGGATTAAAATATTTAAGAAAGACAATTAACTTTGTTTTGTAATCATCAAAATTAACCACGTAATTATTAAGAGGAATAAAGCCAACAATCTCCCCCTTTTTATGATAAAACAAACAACATTTAAAAAGCATATATAACATCCAAACAACAAGCATAAACAATGTTTCTCCCTCTTTCATAAAATATTTTTCAATTTTATCTCTCCCCATTTTTGTCATAATAAAAAAGACATATAGAACATTAAGATAAATTATGAAAATTTTCAAATAAAATTACCTAAATATGTGGCAAACTCCCCTTTAATCAAGACATAAAATTCTAAGATATTTTCACAAGAAAACATGCTTCCCTAACTTCAAGGATATATATTATATATATATATCTCCCCCTTCTTAATTTAATAAAATAACCAAATATTTAATAACCAAATAACCAAATATTTAATAAAAGCCCATAAAATACTATATAAACACAAAGAATTTAAGCAAAGGATCACTCAAAATTTAAGTTGCAGAAAACTTGCAGCAAGACAAGGCTAAAAATTCTTGTTGAAATAGCTAAGTTAAATTTAGCTTTTCCATTCAATAACCAGTGATGCTAACAAATTTCTTTTGTAAAAAGAAACTTGCTTGAGGTCATAAAATAGAAAATTATGCTTCAAATCAAAACTTAGTTACTCAACTCCCAAAGTTAGCTCAAAACCTACAGAATTTTTGGCCTCTAAGTTATTTAGCGCAACTTCATCAACTTTTGCTACAAAATCAACATATAAAGCATATATTGAACTTAAGAAACATGATTATACACTTCCTAAACAGTGAACCTATGAGCTAAGTCACTTGAGATCAAATCTGTCACAATTCATTAAATAAAAAAGATCAAGTCATCAAAACATTGGAACAAATCCATAATAATCGTGGTAATAACAAAAATATCACAATCAAATAGCGTAATGTATTAATAATCACCATTAATCAATGAAATTCAATAATGTTACTAAAATTGAGCTCAAATCTCAATAATTTGTCACTGTACTTCAAGTCTCCAATTTCCTTATGCTTAGAGCTTTATATATAGGCTTCCAATTTTTTTTCCCCATGCTTTAGCACCCTACAATAAATCTTAAAATTTAATCTTTGGTACCAAAATTTCATTGGGTCTATGAGGGTTAGCTCTAATGGTTTTAGTTTCTTTAGGAATCCATGCTAATTTGTAGCCAATAGAAACTTTTCTTCTTTTAAACATGCATTCATATTAATAGTGACCTTTTCTAGCAGAAGCATAACATGTTACAAATGAACAACTCATGGATGGTGGAGATACACCAATAAACCTATTTTTTATTTTTTTTCCCTTAAGTAAAAGGACCATAACTTATACCTGTTTTGTCATAAACAACTTTTTAAGCACTAAGCAACAAATTAAGATTTTCTTTACCTTTAAAAAATTTAGACAAAGATTGAGTGAGATCAAGGTTCTTCTTTTTTAGTTCATTTCTTTCTTTAGTCAATGAAGCGTTTAAGGCTTTCCATTCACTAACATGTTTAGCAAGTTTTTTGGAATCCTTGTAAAGAGCATTGAAAACATTTTAAAACTCTAGATATTCACTACATATTGATATGTATAAGTTAGAATAGCCACTTGAGTAGTAGTTTACCTCATCTTTCTCTTTTTCCATAAGACATACATAGTAGTGGCTTTAATTTGTTAAGGAGCCTTCATCTTCATCTATCATCAAGCACAAGTTGAGATCTTCACTTAAATCGTTTAAAGTTGAGCTCTCTCTTGATGATTGGTCACTATCACTCCATGTCCTTGTAGCCTTTCCATTTTTCTTCTTACTTCATTTCTTTTGCTTCTTACACTACTTTTCTTGTTCAATGGGCAATGAAGTTAGAGATGTTTGAGCTCCTTGCAATTGTAACAAATAACTTCATCCTTCTTCTTGGAGTGCTTTCCCTTGATCTTCTCGTGCTTTTCCTTTTTGAACTTCTTATTTCTTGATTTCTTGAACATCTTATTAAACTTCCTTGCCAAGAAGGCTATGTCAATATCTTTGTCCTCACTTGATGATGTGTTGTTCTATTGAGTCTTCAAAGCCTTTGACCTATTTTTTTTTATGAATCTTTCCTCAACTTGTTCCTTCATTTCATAAGTCAACAATTTTTCAAAGATCTCATCCACATACATGGATTGTTGTTTCCTCCTATATTGATGGTTTTAACTATGCTCTTCCATGATGAAGGTAAGCTCCACAAGATTTTCCTCACTAACTCCTGAATTATATCTTCTTTCCCAAGCAACTTGAATGGTATGAGGATCTCATTGAACATCTTAAACATTTCTTAGGTGCTTTCATTTGCTAAGAAGGCTATGTCAATATCTTTGTCCTCACTTGATGATGTGTTGTTCTCTTGAGTCTTCAAAGCCTTTGACCTATTTTTTTTATGAATCTTTCCTCAACTTGTTCCTTCATTTCATAAGTCAACAATTTTTCAAAGATCTCATCCACATACATGGATTGTTGTTTCCTTCTATATTGATGGTTTCAACTATGCTCTTCCATGATGGAGGTAAGCTCCACAAGATTTTCCTCACTAACTCCTAAATTATATCTTCTTTCCCAAGCAACTTGAATGGTATGAGGATCTCATTGAACATCTTAAACATTTCTTAGGTGCTTTCATTTGGCTCCATGGCAAACAGCTTATATGCCCTCACAAGCATATGTATCTTGGTGTTCATTATTTGTGTTGTTCCTTCATATGTAACCAAAAGCTTGTTCCATATATCCCTAGCATTTCCACAAGAAAAAACCAAATTGAATACATTGAGGGTTAGTGCATAATATATAATATTCATTGTCCTTGCATTAATTGTGCACATGAGATCATCCTCTGATTCATTTTTCATTTGATCTTTTGACACTTGTTTCCCATCAACCAATTTTATAGGAATCCTAGGACCATCCTTAATGATCCTCCAAATAGCAAGATCAATTACTTGGATATGAATTTGGATATTTTGGCACTTGAAATTAAGTTTCAATGGAACCAATTGTTCCAGCTAAAATCAACGATCATACAACAAAGGCGCAAGTCATTTGGATATCCTACACAACCTCAAAACCAATTCTTAATAGCAAGGTTAAGTTACAGCTCACTCTATCTAGTTACAATTTAGTTTTGAATACCTGCTACCCAAACACAAAAATGAAATAGCCTAAATCTCACGAAGAATTTATAGATACTTTCAGGTATCATTGCAGATCCAATTATCTCATCTCCCTTTTCGGGTATCATTGCAGGTCCAATTATCTCATCTCCCCCACAAAGTCCAATCCAAGATAGTGAAAAATACTTTCCAAGCCTTTCTTTGGTACTTGCTTAACTGAAATTTAGGACCATTGTTCAAAAATTTTTGCAACACCCAAACCTGTTACCTGTTGATATGCCACTATTTATAAATCATCTTTCATAAGGATGCACCGTCGTCATGGGAAATTGTAATATGGTCCATGATATCAATAAAACTATTGTATAAGGGACATAAGACATTCTCAATCTACACTCCCCTTGAAACAGGATTTGATCTTGTTACACTATCTCAATAGAGCAACATTATTTTTTTTGTTTTTGTTTCAAAAGTAATAAACACATTTGAATTGAACCATAATGACAATAAAAAAGAAAATTCAATTAAAATATGTCAAGACTAATCTATCACTTACACTTACCCAATGTTGCAAAGTCAAACAACTATTTCATGAGGAATAAAATATATCCATTTTTAAACATGTCATTTCCACAAAAGAGAAACAAGATGGTAAAGAATTTATTTTCATGCATTTGTAGAACAAATTTACACACTTTATGCATGTTTTATTATAAATCAAATCTTCACAAAACGCCTAGAAGCAAGCATATATACAGCGACTCATACCATTAACGAGATCAAATGGCTAATATGTTTAGATTCTTTCCTTCAATATTCCCCTTCAAGTAGGAGTCTTTGTTGATTACAGTCAACTTGCCAAGCAGTGCCTCAAATTGTGTCAAACTCAAAGGCTTGGTAGACTAATCTATAAGCTCTTCTTTTTTTCTAAATGTGTGTTGTTTTAATCAACCCTCTTTGTAGCTTTTCATGAACAATGTGGCAATTCATTTCTATGTGCATCATGCGCTCAGTAAACACTGGATTTGAAGCTATGTGTATAGCCCCTTGATAGTCACAGAACAATGTAACTAGCCTTGTGTGACTCAAATTTGAATCCTTCATTATGTTTTGTAACCAAATTATTTCACATGTTGTACCCATATAGCAAAATTTTGCTTCTACACTTGAATGAGCTACTGTGCTTTGTTTCTTCATTTCCCATGAAGCTAGTGCATGTTTGAAAAAAATGCAGTATCCAGTTATTGAACTTCTTGTGACTTTGCAAAATTCGCAATCAACATGGCAAAAGGCTTTCAACTCATATGGTCCCATGGATGGAAAAAGAATTCCTTGACTAGGTGTTTACATGATATATTTCAAGACCTTATTGTAGCAACAAGGTGTAGCTACCTAGGCCGTTCATGATTGGCTCAATATATGAATGACATACACAAGGTCTAGTCTTATAAAGGTGAGATATTGAGCTGTCCTACAAGTCTACAATATTGAGATGGATCCACTTATAAATCTCCATTTGTCTGTGTGAGAGATATGTTTTGATCATCCGTAAACTGTGAGGCTTTCACCCTAAGAAACATTGTATCATCAAGAATTTTCAGGGCATATTTCCTTTGGCATAATATAATGCCTTGACCAGGCCACAACTATTCCTAGACAGTACTTTAGTTCCTCAATGTCCTTCTGCACCTCTTAAAGTGCAAGCCCAACTAATAAATTAAAGCCTCTGTTTTAGTCAACTGCACTTCTTACTTTTACAACTTCCTGCAATTTAGTTCTTTTACTCCTAGTCAACTCCTTTGATAGAACCCTTAATTTAAATAAAATAAAAAACTAAACAAATTAAGATAATAAAATACTTATCAACAATAAAAGTAGCCTAAAATAAGCATAAAAATTAAGACACAAATTAAGCTGATCATCAAGAATTGATATTATTTGAAAATTAATGCTTTAGATACTTGATAATTGCTTGAATAATTTTTTGCAAAAGAAAATATTTTTATGTATTTTTTGTATACCAAACTTAAAAAAATAAAAATAGAACTGTCAGTGTTTTATAAAATATTTTTATAAGTATTTTTTTAGCTTCTTAAAGTATATAACTTAATTGATATACAAATTAAGGAAAAAATCACATTATTTAAAAAATATTACTCTATTAATTTTTCAGACGAAAAAAATAAGTTACAGTAACAATAAATTATGAAAATTCTAATGCTCGCATAAAAAAAAAAAAATTCTTCACAAGTAAAGCCCTCAATTTTATTTAGCATAATTTTAAACATGGAAATGAAATCGGAATAGCGGGCATACATTCGGGTGAGTACTTCACCAAGTACCAACAAATCAAACACAAATGAAACTAAACAGAAACTCCAATGAACTTAAAACAGAAAACAGATCTTTTTCTTTAAAAAAATATAACATGAAGCAGCAAACCGCTCTGCGAGCGGGGGGAAGATATGGTAGCACGGATCCTTTGGTAATTTTCATTTAAGGTTGTTTAAGTTTGACGACGGCCTCCCAGACGGACGTAGTTTCGGCGCCCATGGCCAGGGCGGCCTGAAAATTGCCGTATGTTTCAACGCACTGGAGGCCGGATTTACTATTTTTCCTGTCGATGACGCCCCATACGGTGTTGTTGAAGTGGCCCGCCTCACGGATCTCTGCGTAGCACTTGTTGGAGTACCAGGGCCCCCACACAGTGGACCAGCACATCATGCAGTCAACGTCCGCCGCGCCGTCGAGGCCCTTCAGGCGGTATACCACCGCCCCATTGGAGCCCGAAGCGGCACTGGCTGTTTTGGTGTGGAAAAAGGCACCCCACTGGCCGTTGGCGATCTCCATGGGGTAGGGGGATTCGCCGATGTGGCCGAACCAGTCGTAGGTGCGGACGAATGCCATGGTCGCTCCCGTGGCGTTGTAGATGAGGCACTTGGTCGAGACGCCATTCCCGGAGCTGATCTTCAGGTTGTCCAAGTACGTGCGGGCGTTGACGGACTTGTTCTCGGCGCTCTTCATGTTGAGCGCCACCAGGGCTCGGTCGTAGCGAGTTATTTTCTTGCCCTCGTAGTCCGGCAGCGCCTCCAAGGTCATGTCTGTGACGGGGTTTCCGAACACGTTCGTCGCCATTTCCCTGCAGAAAATGATGTACGCTGGTCTTTAGCTAGCTACACAGATAAAATAGTTAGCTCCCCACTCGTTAACTTTGATGGGCTCACATGCTTCTTCCTCGGGTATTTATAGTCAGATTCCTTCTAGATGGAGGAAAACAATAACAAAACAAAGAAAAAAGAAAAGAAAAAACATGTTGGATGAGGATCCTTAAAATACTGTAGCCGTAGCTGGACAGGCACTTTTCCCTCTTTCCCTCAAACTTTTCACTTTTTGTCATTTAAGAACCTAAGCTTCGAAGTTTAGCAATACATGAAAAAATTAAGGAATGACTCGCAACCACTATTGTACGTTATAGGTTACATGGTGCTTATATTAGGTTAATTGGTAACGAATTTAGGTATGGTGGAACGGGAATGAGTTTAATTGGTACTATATTTAGGTTGTGTTAGTATAATTAAGTTAGGTGGTACCAGATTCAGGTTATACGATATGGGAATGAGGTTATGCAGCACCAAATTTAGGTTATGTGCTTCCCTATTCAAGTTCATGTGATATCAAAATTAGGTCAAGTTGTATCAAATTGAGGTTAATGGTAACATATTTAGGTTCAAGTTGCATTATATTAGCATTAAGTGGTAGTAAATTTAGGTTCAAGTGATATCATATTTAGGTTAACTGCTATCTGAATTAGATCAAATGGAATCACATATAGGTCAAGAAGTATTAAATTTTAGGTTTAAATGGTATCAAAATAAGGTCAATTGATAATCGATTTAGTTTTAAATGGTGTCATACTTAGGTTAAGTGGTATCAGATTCAGGTCAAGTGGTATTACATTTAGTTCATGTGGTATCAAATTTAAGTTTCAAGTGGTTTTGGATTTATGTCAAATGATAGCAGATTTAGGTTCAAATGATATCATGTTAAGATTAAATGGTAACAGATTTGGGTTCAAGTGCTATTACATTTAGGTTAAGTGCTTTCAGATTTTGGTCAAGTGGTATCACATTTAGGTTCAATTGGTAGCATCTATATGTCAAGTGGTATTAAATTCATGTTCATGTGGTATTAGATTGAGATTCAAATGGTATCATATTAAGGTTTAAATGGTACCATATTTAGGTCAAGTGGTATGAATTTCGTGTTCTTGTGGTATAAGGACAAGTGGTATCATTAAGTTCAAATGGTATCAGATTAAGCTTTAACTCGTACCATGTTTAGGCCAACTGGTATGAATTTCATGTTTCTGTAGTATAAAGTCAAGTGGTATCATTAGGTTCAAGTGGTTTCAGATTAAGATTTAAGTGGTGCCATCTATAGGTCAAGTGGTATCAATTTTAGGCTTAAGTGATATTAAATTAAGGCTCAAGTAGCATCAGATTTAAGTTCAAGTCGCATCAGATTAAGGTTCAAGTGGTACCATGTTTAGGCCAAGTGGTATGAATGTCAAGTTCTAATGGTGTCCGAATTAGGCCATTTAGTATTAAAGTTAAGTGCAAGTGGTACTATCTTTAGGTTAAGTGGTGTTAATTATAGGTTTTTGTGGTGTTATATTTATGTTAAGTAATATCAAATTAGGTAAAATGGTATCAGATTTAGGTCATGTGGTTTCAGATTTAGGTCCAAGTTGTGACAACTCTCCTAGTCAATGACGGGTTTTGACCGGGTAAGTATTTTTATTTAAGTGTTTTTACTTAAATACCTCAAGTTAGCACCTTGTTAAGTAAGAAAGACAAGCTAAGTTAAATAAAAATAAGTTTCTAAGTGTGGTTTGGCACCTAAGAGTAAAAAGGGACATTTGGTAATTAGGACCAAGGAAGCATGGTTTTGGGTGAGTGTTTAGTGACTAAAGTGAAACAAGAGAGAACTTGAGGGCTAAGGTGCAAGAAAACAAAAAGTGTGCCTTAGTGGGAGTGGTTAAGATATTTTTGGAAGTTTGACTCCCTTATACCATTTGTTTCTTTCCCAAACTCGTAGCTCCCTCTCCCCACTAGAATTTATGCTCCAGAACTCCCCAATTCCACAAGTTTTCGTTGAATTTGAAGGCCCCAAGGTAAATCCAACAAACCTCCAACTTGTTCTTGGTTTTCATGCTCCCAAAATGGCTCTTTGATGCTTGTTTTGAGCTTAAATCTAATGTAAGCTTTTGGTTTTGTTGGAGTTGGTTCTAAGTTTTTTGTGTAGCAAGAAATGGTCTTGATTTGAGGTTCTTGGTGCCATATCATGTTGGTTTTAGGATTGGAACTCAAGGGAGCTTGGTTGAGCTCAAGTGAGCTTGTGCTTTGATTCTTGCTTTTGTGGCTAAATTTGAGGTAAGGGTTCAAGTTAATTGTAATAACCTAACCTAATTTAGTATATTTTATTATTTTGGGTATTTAGGTTAAGGCCCAAAAGAAAAAAAAAGCAATGGAAATAAAAAAACAAGAAAAAGAAATGGAAACACGAAAAGGGAAGGGAGAGATGGAAACAAGTTATAAAAAGAGAGAAATAAGAAATAATTAGGGTTTGGGTATTTCTCTCATAATCTCATCTACCTATTCTTTTGTATTGAAGAAGGGGAACAAGAAACCATCAATTGAGGATCAAGTGAGAGCAATCTGTGAATTTTCTCAGTAAAAGAAGAATATTTGATGAGTAATTATTAGTTATTTTTCAAATCATAGGCTAGCTTGTCTTTAAATTTAAAGAAATATTTAGGTTAATGACAAAGTTGATGATAATTTATTTTGATGATCAGAATGGTCAATTGATTATTAGGATTGTTTCGGATGCATAGAAATAAATTTGGGGAGATTTTGGCTGGGCATGGTGGAAATAAGAGAGTAACAGAAGGTTCGAGTCGGAGAAGACGAGGAATCATGTTTCTGGTTATAAATTGGTATAATGACAGTTTAGGTACTTGAGGCTTAGAGTCGGGTTCATTGACACCCAATAGTCTAAAAGATTACAACTTGGTCACTGAAAGTAGAATGCTGAAGGATATAATCGGGTTAATCATAGTATCAGTCCCTAAGGCTTCTAACAATACTTCAGTGAATTCTTAGGTTCCAGAAACATTCATTTAGGTTACTTTCAGCAAGTGATTTTTGGTTATTTTTTTAATCGATTATGTTTTGGCATAAACTTTTACATAATTATTTTAGGTGGTAAACAATTATTTTAGGAGTTGGAAAATTGCATATTGAGGTAAGTGGCTACTACCATTTCTAAAAGAAAAAAAATAAATTGTTTTGATATTATGTACATATTATTTCTTCAAAAAGTTAAGTTTTCCAACTTAGTAAATTTCAATATTTCAATTTAAAGCTATTTTGCATTAAATAAATTTTTAATCAGAATAAGAGTTTTCAATTACAATTTTTATTCTGATATTATTTTGCAAGTGTTTTATTAATTTACTTGTTTATCTGCTTATTCAAATTTTATCTTATTTATGCAATATATTATGTTTGATTAAACAAGCTAGGATCATGTATGTTTTAATTGTGATGTTTTGTACTAAAATTTTATAACAATCGTAATACTCTAAATTTTTATTCCGACTCCATTTTAGTGGGTATTGGTTTTGTGCTGGTACGATTGAGAAAGTGTAGTTTTGGACCATCCACGTAGGTTATTCTGTTCTGTTCTGTTTTTCTAGTAAACTGCTTTTAGGACTAGTCCTTCAGGGCGCTCGATTGTTGGCGATTCTTAGATGATTCTGGACGCACTACAGCGGTTTAAGTATAGTCATGGTGATCACCCCACCCACTCTGCTTTGAATTTCTATTCTGCTATTCTACTTTAAACTGCTCTATTTTGGTTAATAATTTTATTTACAAATATTATTTACTCATCTCTCACAATTGCTACTACATTGATTATGTTCTGACTGTTCAAATATCTTCTGCTAAAGTTTATGTTATTATTTTACAAGAATTATTTTTACTTGATCTCTATATATTTTGTATATTGTATTTCTGTTTTCAAAATCCATCACTTGCTGGGCATTCGTGCTCACCCCGTCACGCAGATCAGGAGTAGTTCGAGTTAGTTAATGGGAGTGACTACAAGGCCAGCAGCAATTCAAGGCAATTAAAAGTATTTCGTTAACACCACTATTAGAAATTTATTTATGTTTAGAAAATTCTTTGGATTTTGTTTCATTCCTTAGAGCTTTAAAATCTTATCGATTATGTCTCAGTTTCAAGAATTGTAGTTGCTTTGCCACTTATTATCAAAAGAAAATTTTATAAGTTTGGAATTATTTGGAATATTTAGCCTTGCATGCTTAGGAAAAATTTATTTTCTTAAGTATGTGGCGTGTCATCGTCCCACGACTCCTATGGTGGGTTTAGGGCGTGACAGAAGTGGTATTAGAGCATAGGTTCAATAAACCTAAAGACCTTAGATTAGGGAAATGCTAAGCTTTTGTTGCGCTTAGATATCGAAATATAGTGGAGACTGCTATCATAGCGAAAAGGTAGCTAGGTCCTTTTTTCATGTCAAAAAAGGGAAAAATAAACCTAGAGGATCTTCAAGCAAACCATTTGGAAATGTAACAAAGAAACCAAATCTTTCACCAACCTATCATGGAGTTTTCTATGCGTCAAGATGTGCCATAGTGTGACCATTGTGAAAATTTTCATTTTGGTGACTGTCACTGGAAGACTGGCGGCTGTTTCCATTGTGAAAAGAAAGACCATCTGATTGCCGATTGTAAACAGCTAAAGACCAGAAATCCTTATCGAAGCTTCCAGGCAAGGAGTAATTTACCAGCTCTGAAGAAGCAAGATTAAAAAGGAGGTGTAGCAAAGCTACAAGTTTGAGGCCGGATATATGCATTTACTTAGCATGATGCAAATGACTCTAATGCAGTTGTTTCAGGTACGGTGAAAATCAGTTCTGTTTATCCTCATGCCTTGTTTGATTCTGGTGCCAAGTATTCTTTTACATCACCAAAATTTTTTGCTCGATTGTCATGTGTGTTGGAGCCATTAGATTTTGAACTATCTATCGAGATCTCTTTAAAAAAGTCTGTTGTCACTAATTCTATTTATAAAGGGTGTGTAGTCAAACTTGGGGAAAGAAATATGCCTATGAATTTGATTAGGCTGGATATAATGGACTTTGATCTGATTTTAGGGAAGGACTGGTTATCGACAAACCATGCCTCGGTTGACTGCCATGAAAGGAAAGTAGTATTTCATGTTCCTAATGAACCATAAGTCATCTTTTCCGGCAATAGGCAATGCGTCCTAATTGGTCTTATCTCTACTATGCATGCGTGTTGGTTGTTAAGAAAGGATTATCAAGGATATTTAGCATTCATCAAAGATACTAGCCAACTTGAATTAAAGCTGGAAGACATTCCTATTGCCAAGGAATTTTCTAACATCTTTCCTGAGGAAATTTCTGGGTTGGCCCCTAATCGAGAGATTGAATTTTCCATTGATCTTGAGTTGAGGACTACCCCAATCTCTAAGGCTCCCTACCGAATGGCACTTGCAGAGATGAAATAGTTAAAGGTACAACTGCAAGAGTTGCTCGATAAAGGCTACATTCGACCTAGTGTTTCACCGTGGGGTGCACCTATTTTGTTCGTGAAGAAGAAAGATGAAAGTTTGAGGCTTTGCATTGACTACCGTGAACTAAACAAAGTGACTGTCAACAACAAGTATCATTGCCTCGTATTGATGACTTGTTCAATCAGCTGCAAGGTGCACAAGTATTTTGTAAAATTGATTTGAGGTCTGAGTATCACCAACTGAAGATTAAGGCTGAAGATATACCCAAGACTGCTTTTAGAATCAGGTATGACCATTATAAATTTGTGGCCATGCCATTTGGTCTAATGAATGCACCGGTTGTTTTTATGGACTTGATGAATCGGGTTTTCAAGCCTTATTTAGACCAATTTCTTGTTGTCTTTATCGATGATATTTTAGTCTATTCTAAAAGTCCAAAGGAGCATGAGGATCATTTGAGAATTATTTTACAAACATCAAGGGAGAAGGAGTTATATGCAAAATTCAAAAAATGTGAGTTTTGGTTGGAGAAAATTTCTTTTCTTGGCCATACAATTTCAAAAGATGGAGTGTTCGTAGATCCATAGAAAGTTGAAGCAGTGGTGAATTAGGCTAGACCCTCTAATATTGCTGAAATTCATAGCTTTTTTGGTTTAGCCGGTTACTATCATTGGTTCGTTGAAGGATTTTCGACCTTGGCCATGCCTCTATACAATTGGTTCAAAAGAATGCTAAGTATAAGTGAACTGAAGATTGTCAAAAAAGCTTCTAGGAGTTGAAGCAAAGATTAGTCACTTCACCTGTCCTTACCATCCCATCTAGAACTGAAGGTTATGAAATTTATTGTGATGATTAAACATATTGGTTTAGGTTGTGTACTTATGCAGAATGAAAGAGTTATTGCCTATGTCTCTAGGCAGTTGAAGCCATACGAGAAGAATTATCCTACGCATGACTTGGAATTAGCTGCAGTTGTCTTTTCCTTGAAGATCTAAAGACACTATCTCTATAGTACTTCCGGTAAGGTGTTTACTGATCACAAGAGTTTACAATATATCTTCACACAGAAGGAATTAAACCTAAGGTAGTGGAGGTGGTTGGAGTTGTTGAAAGATTATGATTTGAATATTTGCTATCACCCTAGCAAGGAAAATGTTGTTGCTGGTGCTTTAAGCCGTAAGTCATCGGGCTCATTACCTTCTTTACTTACTAATAAAAAAACTATTCTTAATGATCTACAGAAGTTGGGAGTAGAAATTATAATAGATGGTGTCAGTAGTGTGTTTGCTAACTTGATGGTTCAACCAACTTTAATTGAGATGATCAAAATTTCTCAAAGATCATATGAAGGAATTAACAAGTTGAAAGAAGAAGTTGCACAAGGGAGGCATCCAAGATTTCGTATTCATGAAGGTGGATTTCTAAAGTTTGGTGCTCAGCTATACATCCCTAGAGATGGGACTTTGAAGGAAGAAATTATGAGAGAGGCACATAATACCCCTTACACTGTGCATCCAGGTGGAACTAAAATGTATAGAGATCTACGGGAGCATTTTTTGTGGCAATGAATGAAGAAGGAGATTGCTAAATTTGTTCCAAAGTGTCAGACTTGCCAGCATGTCAAAACGGAACATCAAAAGCCTTCAAGACCTTTGCAGCCTCTTTCAATTCCTGAACAGAACTGGGAACACATCACTATGGATTTTGCTGGAGGACTTCCAAGGACTACCAGAGGTAAAAATGTTATTTGGGTGATTGTTGATCATTTATCTAAATTTGCCCACTTTTTGCCATTCCAAGATGGTGTAAGTTTAGAGAAGTTAGCTAAGTTATATGTTATAAAGATCGTCCGCCTACATGGTGCCCCATTTATCTATTGTTTTAGATAGAGATTCACGGTTTGTGTCAAGATTTTGGGAACAATTGCAGAAGGCCATAGGAACTCAACTCAATTTTAGCACTGCTCATCATCCTCAAACTGATGACCAGTCAAAACGAACTATTCAAATTCTTGAGAATATGCTTTGAGCTCATGTGCTAGGCTTTGGATGTAATTAGGATGATCATTTAGCGCTTATTGAATTTGCCTATAATAATAGCCATTAGTCTAGTATTGGAATGCACCATATGAGGCATTGTATGGACCGAGATGCAAATCACCAATATGTTAGAATGATATAGATGATCGAAAAATTTTGAGTTCAAATATAATTACAGAGATGGTAGAGAAGAATTAAATTATTCGTGATCGCTTACGGATTGCACAGAGCAGACAAAAGAGTTATGCTGATATGAGAAGACGAGTGTTGGAGTTTGAGGTTGGGGAGAGCATTTACATTAAAGTGTCACCAACAAAATAAGTTATGAGGTTCAGAAAGTATGGGAAATTAAGCCCAAGATATGTGGGTCCTTTTGAAATTCCAGATCGAGTTAGGGATGTCGCTTACAGAGTTACACTGCTGCTATCTTTATTAGGAGTGTACAATGTGTTTCATGTATCGACGCTACGTAAGCATATGCATGACCCCGATCACATATTTCAACATCAACCAATCAACATTAAGCCAGATTTGACATATGAGGAGCGGTCGGTAAAGATTCTTGATCGAGAGAAGATAATATTAAGGAGACGCACCATCCTATTTATGAAAGTTCGATGGGAAAGACATTCTTTATCAGAAGCTACTTGTGAACACGAAGAAAAGATGCGCGTGAAGTATCAATTTTTTTTCATCAATGAAGGTAAGTTTCGAGGATGAAACTTATTTTAAGGGGGGGAGGATGTAACAACTCAACCCAATTTAGTCTATTTTATTATTTTGGGTATTTAGGTTAAGGCCCAAAAGAAGAAAAAAAAAGAGCAAGGGAAATAAAAAAAAAAAGTGGAAACATGAAAAGGGAAGGGAGAGACGGAAACAAATTATAAAAGGGGAGAAATAAGAAATAATTAGGGTTTAGTTATTTCTTTCACAATCTCATCTACCTATTCCTTTGTATAGAAGAAGTGGAATAAGAAACCATCAATTGAGGACCAAGTGAGAGCAATCTGTGAAGTTTTTTCAACAAAAAAAGAATTTTTAATGAGTGATTATTAGTTATTTTTTAATACATATGCTAGTTTTTCATTAAACTTGAAGAAGGATTTAGGTTAATGACATGGTTGATGATAATTTATTTTAATGATTGGAAGTGTCAATTGATTATTAAGATTGTTTCGGATGGATTATAAATAAATTTGTGGAGATTTTGGTTGGGCATGGTGCAAATGAGAAAGTAGCAGAAGGTTTGAATCGGAGAAGACGAGGAATTGTGTTTCTGGGTATAAATTGGTATAATGACATTTAGGTCCTTAAGGCTTACAAGCGGGTTCATCGATACCTAATAGTCTAAAATGTTACAACTTGGTCACTGGAAGTAGAATGCTGAAGGATATAATCGAGTTAATCACAGTGTCAGTCCCTAAGGCTTCTAACAATACTTCAGTGAATTCTTAGGTTCCAGAAACATTCATTTAGGTCACTTTTAGCAAGTGATTTCTGGTTATTTTTTGAATTGATTATGTTTTGACATAAACTTTTACATAATTATTTTAGGTGGCTAAACAATTATTTTAGGAGTTCAAAAATTGCATATTGAGGTAAGTAGCTACTACCATTTCTAAAAGAAAAAAGCTAAATTTTTTTGATATTATGTACATACTATTTCTTCAAAATGTTAAAATTTCCAACTTAGTAAATTTCAATATTTTGATTTAAAGCTATTTTGCATTAAATAAATTTTTAATCAGAATAAGAGTTTTCAATTACAAGTTTTATTCTGAAATTGTTTTCCAAGTGTTTTATTAATTTACTTGTTTATCTGCTTATTCGAATTTTATCTTATTTAAGCAAGCTATTATGTTTGATTAAACAAGCTGGGATTATGTATGTTTTGATTGTGATGTTTTGTACTGAAATTTTATAACAATCGTAATACTCTAAATTTTTGTTCCAACTCCGTTTTGGTGAATGTTGGTTTTGTACCCGTACTACTGGGAAAGTGTAGTTTTAAACCCTCCACGTAGGGTACTCTGTTCTGTTCTATTCTGCAGTGCACTACTTTTAGGACTGGTCCTTCAGAGCGCTTGATCGTTGGCGATTCTTAAACGATTCTGGATGCACTAAAACGGTTTAAGTGTAGTCACGGTGATCACCTCACCCACTCTGTTCTAAATTTCTGTTCTACTATTTTGCTTTGAACTGCTCTGTTTTGGTTAAGGATTTTATTTACAAATATTATTTCCTCAGCTCTCAAAATTTCTATTACATTGATTATGTTCTGACTGTTCAAATATCTTCTGTTAAAGTTTTTGTTACTATTTTACAAGAATTATTTTTGCTTGATCCCTATATATTTTGGATATTGTATTTCTGTTTTCAAAATCCGCCACTTGCTGGGTATTCGTACTCACCCCGTTTTACCCTGTCACATAGATCAGTAGTAGTTTGAGTTAGCTAGCGGGAGCAACTACAAGACTAGCAGCAGTTCAAGACAATTAAAAGTATTTCATTAGTACTACTATTAGAAATTTATTTATGTTTAGAAAACTCTTTGGATTTTGTTTCATTCCTTACAGCTTTAAAATCTTATGGATTACGTCTCAGTTTCAAGAATTGTGGTTGCTCTGCCACTTATTCTTAGAATAGAATTTCATAAGTTTGGAATTATTTGAAATATTTAGCCTTGTGTGCTTAGGAAAAATTTATTTCCTTAAGTATGCGGAGTGTCATCATCCCGAGACTCTTATGATGGGTTTTGGGGCGTGATATTAATTTAGCTCAAATAATGTATAGAAATGTAGTATTATGTGCCTGGATGAAGTAGAAACAAGACCCATGTGAAATTGAACTTGGGATGGGAATGTTTGAGCAAGTTTTGTCCAAGTTCGCACGCTATCGCATAACGCTATAGTGCATTGGCGACGCGTCTCCGTTGGCGAACGGCAATGCAGATTGGAGAAAAGCCGCAGTTAAGCCTCAAGATTCTCGAGCGTTGATGCCTTTGGCGGCACATTGCCGACGACGTCGCCAAGGCATTAGTCCCTTAAGCTCTGAGCTTCTTAAAAATGTCTCAAACTTTCGATTATCATCTTTAGGCTAATTTAAGACATTCCGTAGCCTTGGTTGGGTCTAAGACTCATTCTTAAGTTAAGAATTATGCATTATTTAAGAGCTAGCTAAGTATTATGGTTAAGGTAGAGCAAAGTACAGTGGCTAAGTGCTAAAGTGCTAAGTTGTCAAGAGGGCATTAAGGGAGATTAGATCGGTTTCAAATGCTAAATTGGCCTAAGAGAGAAAGGTCTCGGACCTAAGGTAATTGAACAAGAAACCTAAGAAGATCCCAACCAAACCATTTGGTTTGGTAAGTGAGCCACTACGAAACTCTAAGCTAGGCTCTAAGAACTTGGCAAGTTAAACCACATAAGGTGCCTACCCTGTACAATAAATTAAGGGTGAGATAGGTAAGTTTTGAGAGAAGCTAACAACATACTCTCGTACCCATAAATGGGACTTAAGGGAGGTAAAGGATTCCGGATACAAAGGCCAGTGTCTCAAGTACCTCCGCCATTTGAGCTCACGACAAGTTTAAGTCACTTAAAGTGCAAGAAGTCCTAATGATTGTGTGAATTGCATTTCAAACATTCATGCATTGCATATCGTCCATGTTGTTGTTTTGTATTTCTTGTTGGTTGATTACTTGATTGTTTATTTGCCATATTTACATGCTTTTTTACTTGTTATCTTCTTTGCAGGTACCCCAAGGAACCCTTACTGAGTACATTCATGTACTTACTCCCTTAAATTTGTTGTGCATGTTCTAACACCGGGTCTAACAACTAGTGGATAGTTGTGGGCTAAGCTTTCTCTTTTTGTAAGTACTCTTTCTTTTGAATCCTTGTGATTCTAAGTTTACTTGTGGACTAAGCTATATACTAACTAAGTTTTACGCCTTTACAGTGTAGAGGCTAAGTGGTGCACAAAGACTAAGGAAGGGCTTGCACTTGGAGCTTTGATAGCTTAAAGGTGAGGCTCAATTAAAGGATCTTAGTTAGGTTTTTGTCTTGTGTACTAAGACGTTGCCTCTATTAGGAAACATTGTGGTGTAAAACCATTGAGTTACTTTTGGGTGCATGCTAGTGATGTTAAGTGTGCACAAACTATTACTTGAAGTCGAAGTAACTGGTATTTCATTATCTTGGCATGGTTTAAGTAAGTTTTAAATGAAATGCTCGAGCAATGCTTTTGAAATAGTTTACTTAACTGTTTGCATCGCCAAGATGAAAGCATGCATATCTTTTTGTAGTGTAGGCTAAGAAACTAGTTGCACGTAAATTATTTTAATTTACTAACGAGTAATAGTTAGCCAATGGTAACTAAGTGGGATTCACAGTCCCTAAGTGCCTATAACCCAAGTAATTTGAGGTGATGGGACCTTATTCTTTGACATAAATGGTATCAATTTTAGGTTCTAGTTATTGCATATTTAGGTTAAACGTGATATAAGGTTTAGGTCAAGTGTTATCAGATTTGGCCCAAGTGGTATTAGATGTTGAAATTGCATCAAATTAAGGTTCCAATTGTACCCATTGTAGGTAAAGTTGTATCATAGTTATCTTAAGTGATTTCGAATTTAGGGTTAGTGCTAGATATTTGTTAAAGTTGCAATGTGGAGCTAGATAGTGTTCTAGGTTTACAGTTTAGGCTTTTCTAGAGGTACATATTTATGTATTTATGTAATTTATATAAGAATAATGCTAGAGTTTCGTTAAATTTATAAAATTGATTCCACAAAACCTATGTAACAAATACTAATTAACAGACAAATTTTTTTATCGGACTTGTTTAATTTTAATTATCCAACAAAAGCTTCTATCCATCTGGATTTAAAAAAATTTACTTTGGATAACTCAAATATATGCTCCCTATTCATTATGTCTATATATATTTGTATTTCAATAGTACCCTTCATATATACAACAACTATGAACATTTCAAATCTTATATCCCCCAAAATTGAAGATATGTATAAATTAGATATCAGATATGTACAAACTTAATGTATAAAAATAGTGCGGGATCTGTACAAATAATGTACGACATATGCATAAATAATATCACAAACATGTTACCAATATATTCAATAGTATATATAGATTCATCTCCTATACAAAAAGGTTTGCAAGTGCATCAAATCCCTCCTCCCATTAAAATTAAAGATATGTACAAATGAGATAACATATATGCATGAAACTCAATGTATAAAACAAATGATGGATATGTACAAAATATGTAATATATATGTACAAATGAGATTAGAGATATGTTTAGATAGATTCAATTGTACGTATGAGTTAAATATTTCTTCCACAAAATAGGTATAAATGTGTCAAAATTCATTTTTCTCTAAAATCAATGATATGTACAAGTCAGATAAAAATATATATAAATAAAATAGAGATGTAATTCAAAAAATAATGAGAAATATATATAAAACTTAGAAGACCTATGCACAAATAAAATTCTGAAAACTATTGTTTATATATTTAACTATATGCATATTAAATATTTTCATACACATTATTTCATATGGATATTAGTATTAGACTTCAATTTTTAAGATATTCAACTATAGGCATTATTTCACAGCTTGTTCATATAATTTTTCTCATGTATACATAAATTTACATTCATTTGAAGATATAATATTTATAATGTTATGTAATTATATTTTTTGAATGGAATGAAAACTATGATAAGAATTCAATTAATAGTAACACTATAGTGATATGTACAAGTCAAATGTACAATATGTATTAATTTGATGTACAGATAAGGTTATATATCTGTACAAATCACACACAATTGATATGTATATTTGGTATCAGATATTTATATAAATTATGTGAGACATGGATAAGAATAACACTTTTCATATATACATGTGTTGAAACATATTAGCTTATATCTAAAAGTGAATAAAATTTTGACATAAAAATAATATGTGTGACATTATTTATGCAAATGAGCAAACTCATTTGCATATATGTGATCAAATGTTTCTACAATTCCATTTATGTAGTTGCATTTGTAATGTTTGATACTAGAATTGTCAAGATATGTATGAAACTTCACTACGATTTCATTTGGTCCTAGGCCTTCTTTGCTTCAGGTGTTGGCTATCTTGTATGATTTCTGTTGGTATTGGGTCATAGACGACTAGTTAGTTTGTTTCCATTGCTAGGATTGTTAGGTTTTGTATGTCATATCTTTTGACTTTTTCTCTGTTGCATTTTGTTACAATTGAATAAAACCATTGGAAAATCCAATAAATAGCTGTCGGGAATTTTTTTTCCCAAAAAAAAAAATTCCAAGGTTGCAATTGGTAGTCATTTAAATAGTCAGATTCAAAGTTTTGTCTCAATTTGCAAGGTTCTAGACGTTTTGGACCTAAACAATAATTTTTAATTTTTTTTCTTCATAAAACTAATTACATACATAGCCTCCAGCTTCCAGAATTATGTAGTTTGGTCTGAAATCCGTACTAGTTACACCTAAACCACCCCTGGACATAAAATTGGTGAGAAAGATAGGAAGGAAGAACAAAGCAGAATACAAAAAGGAAGTATAAAATAACAAGAAAGAGGATGGAGAAGAAGAAGAAGAAGGTAATGATAAGGAAGAAATTAGAAGAACAAATAGAAGAAGGCAATGATAAGGAAGAGATGAAGAGGTGAGAAGAATGAGGAAGAAGAAGAAGAAGAAGAAGAAGAAGAAGAAGAAGGATAAAATTTTGTGAAAAAGAGAATGAGGAAGATGGGAGAAAAAAAAATGAGGTTTTGATGGAAGATGATAAACTTATAATGGTAAAAGAGGAGGAAAAATTTTAATTGAAAAGTAAAAATTGAAATTTTTAGTTGGATAATTCGGAGCAAAATTTTTCTATTTTGGATGGATAGCCATTGGAAATTGCCCGTTAGAACATTTGAATGCAGAAAATTTTATTTTGATGGCCTATCTTGAGTCAAATTTTCTTTCACCAAGTAGGAATTTTTTTATAGCTAATTGTCGAAATTTCTGAAAAATATCCGTTAGAAAAATTAAATTCAAAAAATTTCATTTTCGCGGACAATTTTGAAGGAGAGAAGTTTCCCAGCAAATATCCAAGGGCTAGCTATCATAAAGTTTTGTAGGACAGTTTCCAACAACTATGTATCGGAAATATTTGATGGCAGTAAGAAGTCGAAAAAGTGCCTGTTGGGAATTGAAGAAATTTTAGTTGTGTTTGATGTAGAAAACAAGATATGACTGTGTATAAAATATAACACATATGTACAAATTAGACTAAAGATATATTACAGATATGTAAGTAATCTGAAGCAGGTCATCATGACCATGATTCTCTTGCTTTGCCTGAGGAATATGATAAGGGTCATCAAAAGTTCACAGAGCCAAGGACAACAACATTCCACCGATAGCCAGCATCTAACTGAATTCAGTAGTAGTGACAAAGCCTGACCCATCAAACCCACCATTGAACTCTGCAATTTTATGCTGCTGCTAAATATGTGGATAAAAAACATTGAAAAATTTTCAATCTGGCTATTTGAAATTTTTTTGAAAACATATAAAAAAGTTTTGAATTTGAATCTTGTATTTAAAATTTTGAAAGAAATAATCCGACAATTGACCCAATCAATTGAATAGCACTTATTAATTGCTAAAGTTTTGAAAGAAATAATCCAACATATGAAACAACACTTATTATTGAACAAAGCATCATTTATTATGAATAGTATATCTTATGCAATTCATAGCATATCACAGAACAATACATCTGTATGATTGAAATAGTATTTATTGCTGAATGAAATAATACTTATTACTGAACAGAATAACACTTGTTATGAACAATACATCTTATGAAATGAACAACATATTACAGAACAACACATTTATAAGAATGGAACAACACTTATCATTAAACAAAACAAAATTTATTACTGAATGAAACATCACTTATTATGAACAACACATCTTATGAAATGAACATCATTTTATAGAATAACACATTTATACAAATGAAACATCATTTATCACTAAATGGAACAACACTAAGGAATAAAACTATATTTGGCTATAAATAAAAGTCAAGTCCTTCAACACTACTATCAACATATTGCTTCAGCCAACTCCTATCAGCGGCAACCTCTACCACTAGTATTGTCTCCGTTGTAGCATCATCTTCTTGAATCTCCACTTTATCAAATATATTCCTATGGTAAGTCCGATTCACACTCACCTTGAACACGTCATTGGCAATGTAATCAAAGCCACCCTTCGGAACCGGATAGAGCTTATAATACTGCATGAACAGGATAAAATGGGGTTCTACCCCGAAGACCCTGCACATGCAGAGAAAGGCGTTGAAATAGCAGTAAGAGTTTGAAGGAAGCTGATTTACGGCTATGCCATGAAATTGGCAAAAGTCACAAATCATCTTCGTGGGAGGATACCAAAGCCCGGCCCTCAGTTGGGCTCGAAAAAAGGTAACCTCGTCGTCTCGATTCATAAAGCTAAAGTGACCGAGGTGGGGTAACCTCGTGGTGGCGTATGAAGGAAGGAAAAATTTGGTTGTCCACTTCTTTAATTTCTCAGAAGTGGAGCAACAAGGGTGAGACATAAGAGGTTGCCAGCACTCGGGAATAGGCGAAGACATGGTTGGCCAAAAAAGAGACATCTAAAAGAAGAAAAATGACTTCGGGAAGCTAAAAGAAAAGCAGAAATCGAAGGATCTCTAGGGTCAGAACCCACCAAAAGTCTTGCCGAAGTCAGGGTTTGTGGACGCCGTTGTGAAAGGTGGCTGGAAGAAGCACCGCCGTTAATACTGGCACAAAAAAAGAGAGAAGGCCCAAGAGCAAACAAGAGCAAAATGAGAGCAAAGAAAAACAAATGAAGAGTATGACAGGAGGAGGCTTATATAGATCGAGGAAGGGTAGCCAGAAGGGCGTCATAATTGCTGTGCGAAGGCGAAACGTAGCCATAATTGCCCCTCACGCACGAAAAGACGTACCCATCCCAACCAGCACCTGCCACGTGTCGACCGTCACGAGAAACTAGGACGCATTTTCCGACAACTTGAAAACCCGAGTGCACTGCTCCAAATTGACATGCTTAGTTTCAAGATGTGACGGTCCACTAGCCTATGGCAGGAAAAGTAAAAAGGTTGGGTATCTCGAGAACACCAAAGGGCAAACAGGTGACACCTGTCCAAAAAAGGCTTACTCCCTAGGTGGCGAAGTGCCTCCCCTGCGAACGTCATTTTACGAGTCCTGAAAAGTGCCCCTAAAAGGACCACTAGCTGAAGCCTCCACTCCGGCTGTTCCATTCTTGTAAATTTGGTGTTCTATAAAATATTGTTACTTTGAGAAAAAATACTTTCCGTAAATAATATTATTTGAATCAGCATAAGAAATGTTGTTTCCTTCTGATAAATGTGTTGTTCTATAAAAGGTTGTTCTCTTCAAACAAATGTATTGCTCTATAAAGTCTTGTTCCCTTTAGATGAATATGTTGTTTAAAATGTGGTGACAGTTTCATAAATATCATAAAAATATAGTGCAACGCGTGATCCAAGAGCATTTTATCCTCAGCCTTCTACATTAATAAAAAATGATCTGGAAAAAACAAGTTGACCAAATGGCTATTTTATATTTTTTTTAAAATACATTGTTTTCATATTTACTTCCATAGTCTCTTTAACCCGCAGTAACAACTATTTAAATGCTATAATATTTTAACTTGTAAAGCTTAAAAGATAATAAAAATACTTAGTGTTAAGGCCATGCTCGTGAGCTATTCTGAACCACGTGTGCACCTGAGTGACTGACGTTATGTAGTTTATAAACTTTTATTTTTACCCTATAATTAAATAAAAAAAACCTTTGGGTTATTTCCAATGAGAGTTTAAATAATTATTAAAAAATATTAAAAAAATTCTTTTTTAGATTTTATGTAGTGATAATCTAAATGAATATTAAAAAACTAAATATTTCATTTTGGGTTTTGTATAGTTGGACTTTAAATGATAATTATTATACTGTGCACCTATGTCTAATTAGACATACTAACCCACTCTTAACTCTCTATATATAAGTCATTTCTATAAAAAGAATTTGATAAAATTGCCCCTTACCCGAACTCTCTCTCTTTCTCCTTCTAGAAATCCTACCCTCAATCACACTACCGTCGCGTTTGCCGCCATTGCTGCTGTTGCTGCCACTGCCATCGCCGCCCGTTGCTACCATCACAACCTCCCCCACCAAATCTTCCGTTATTACTCACATTTGCATAAGTATCAAAAGACAATGGTGGAAAGTGCCTAAACAAGTACATTTAAATATCTAAAATAATATGTAGAATATTTGTTCTTTTCAACAATATATAAACTATTTGTTCTCTGTCAAAATTATATATAAAAATTTCTAATGTAGTATTTGAAAGTGTCTAAAGTAATTTACAAATAATTTATTATTATCAAAAAATAAGAAGTATCCGAGGCAATAAGAAAGTGTCTGATTAGATATTAAACAAGTGTTTGAAAAAATATTCAAAAGTGTCTGAGCTAATGTGTGCAAAAATAATAAAAAGAAGTGTCTAAAAATTATTTAAAAATACAGAAAAACTGTTATTTTTAAATTTAAAAATGTCTAAAAGAATAAGGAAAAATGTCTTAATGAAATTTTAAAAGTGTCTTAACAAAAGTACAAAAATGTAAATGAATATGTAAACCCAAAAAATTGAAAAAAAGGAGAGAAAGCATCATTGGTTTCTTGCCAATCAAAGAGATTTTTTTGTGTTTCTTATTCACGCACAATCCGATTTGCTCTTTTAATTGCTCCCTTTGTAATGTGAATTCTACTATTCCGATGATCCGACGAAGTTTCGTGTTTGTGCCATCGATTTGCACACGAACCCAAGTGATTTGCATATGAACACAAGCTGTCGTCACTCGTACAGAGATTGGACATGTGCGACGCAACGATAGAGTCCAGACACGACAAAGAACGGTGACTCGCTTGGGATCGAAGATGGCGATGGAGATCAGTGACGCAACGGAGATTAGATATTAGTGACGTGACGGAGTTCGGTGGAACAACGAAGAATGGATATGGCGATGGAGCAACAAAAATTGATGACACGTCGAAGATCAGTGACATGATGGAGTAACGGAGATCGGTGACCTATCAAATTGGAGGTGCATGACGGAGATCAAAATCTGGAACGGCGATCTATGATCAGTGATGGCGGCAATGAAAGGAGGGCAGAAAGAGAAACAGTTTGAGCGGCAACATTAAAGGGAGAGAGAGAGAGAGAGAGACGGTTTGAGAAAAGAAACTTAAGAAAATGGGTAAAATTATAAAATCAATACTATGTCTAATTAAACATATAGCTACAATATCCATACATTTTAAATGAAGGTAGTAAGTTAAATTAAATGTTAAAAAATTGCTAAAATGAAAATATTTCATCCCTTTATAATGACCAAAAAAAGAAATATGTTTTATCATTTTTTGGACAAAAAAATATTTAAAAAAAAACTTCATTGTTATGGTGAGGTGTTACGGGTAATTCCACCAGTTGCTACCACTATTCTTCGGGCCATGAGCGAATTTCCCACGGGACCACCCTAATCGACTCTCACTAAAAGATGAAACATCAACGATGTTAAAAGTTGTGAGGTAGAGAAATTAAATAGATAAAGGTAAATTTTAGATTTTATCATTAATTTGGGGTTATCATGATATCTTTTAAGAGATTTTATATATAATGAAATTTCTTTTATTGTTTATATTATTAAGTGATCTAAATGAATTATAATTTCTCAGCTTTTACACTAAACTTTTAATATTCTAATTGAGATCAACCAACTAACAAGTTTAGGTACCAATCTAATATAATTAGACACAAATGAAATTAGGCACAGACACCAAAACAGCAGTAGTAGACACCAGAATAATTAATTCGTATATCAACCTAACATAATTAGGAACAAAAAAAATATCACTAAATACCAGAACAACAACGCTAGAAACCAAACCAACATTATTAGACAAGAGATTAATTAGTTTACATATGCACCAATCTAACATAAAAAGATATTTAAAAAATAGTACTAAAAACTAGAACAGTAGTTCTAGATATCAAAATAACAGTTCTAAACAGTAGTTCAGCTAATATATAACATCAATTTCACATACATTACAAACCAAATTGTGATGATACAAAGGTATATTTAAAATTGTAACTCTCCTGCCTTTAATGGTCAACGTCCACTCTAATTTAAAATAACAATTCTAGACACTAGTTCACCTAATATATAACATCAATTTCATATACATTACAAACCAAATTGTGATGATACAAAGATTTATTTAAAATGGTAACTCTCCTGCCTTTAATGGTCAACATCCACTCTAATTGATAGTATAGTGCCTGGGGCGATGATCGTGAGTTGTCCTAACCATGTGTGCATCCGGATGAAACTGGAAATAATTCTATTAAAAACGTAATTATCGTGAGATGTTAGGACCGAAGGAAACAAGATTCATCCCAGCTTTATTACTTCGTCTAGTGGAGGAATTTAAAAGACCACTTGCCTTGATTCCCATCGTCATTTTTGTGCGACGATGATGAAAGCTCCGAGTCGTCATTTGCCAAAGTTTCTTGCCGTTTTGTGGGCCTAACTGGATTTACTTGAATTGAATATCAATTATTTATTAGGATAATAGCTTATTGATGTACTAAGTTGACTTTAATATTTTACATTGACCAATTGGTTGTATATATTTATGTATTTCTAGATGGAAAGTGTGGGTCGCGATGGAAATGAAAATCTTCCATATTACAAGAGCATCATGATTGTGAGTAGAGATGATAAAGTTGAATCCGACCCGATGATCTGGTCAACTTTTTTAAACTTAAGCTCTAACTAGCCATGATGGAAGATTCTTAATATATTTTTGTAGATCTAACTAAATAACTAGAATATTTTACATTTGATAATTATATGGACCATGTTGGTTTGTTCCAATTAACTAATCTAGAGTTTTGATGATGATAAAATATTTATGAAGAACTAATATGTTTGTTTTTAAGTGCGCAAGGAAATTAGTTAATTTTATATTATGTTTCCAAGTGTTCTATATGAAAGAGAAGTAACAAGTTGAAAGGAAAATGAAATGATGAGTTGAAATTGGAAGCTCCAGGAGTTGTCTTTGCATGTATATGAGACTGAGATACAGGTAAGTAAAATTAACAGGTGAAAAAAAAATTCGACCAAGTGAAACTAAAGTTATTTATCTCACTTGAAAGTGTGTTTTTCCAAGACAGGAAAAAAAAAACAACGAATTGGAATAGACAAACAAATTGATTTCTGGATGCAAAACCTATTGTGCTACTAGAAATCAGAAACAACCAGTTGAAATTTCCAACCCAGGTGGAGACTGAGATCTTGCACTAGAAAACAAAACAATAACTAATTTTTTCAAAGTTGATCTCAAGGACTCACCAACAACTTTTTAACACTCAAATGGACACAAAAGTGTATAAATTTATGGACAAAAACATTCTCAACTAGAATTGGCCATAAGATTAAAGATTTATCATTGAATACTCATTAAAGTATTTGTCACTTGATAAAAGATCCAAAATTTATGTTTTCACTTTTATATCTAGCGAGTGTGCTATTTATGAGTTTGTGAGCTTGAAAACACTTCAAGTCTTGGAATTTCTTGAGTGTTGAGTAGTTTCTGGTGAGCTTTGAAAAAAACTAGAAGGTGATTTCTAGCTAACTTAAGAGAAAACTAGGAATTGGTTGGGCATAAATATTGAAGAAAACACAATTATATTCTTGATCAAAAGATTAAGCAGGAACTCTCAAGTGTGCAAGATCTAAGAGAGGACATAGAACTTAGTTGGTAGAGTTAAACTTCTATAAATCATTGTGTCATCTCTTCCTTATCCTCTACAAATCGCAGCGCCATCCCTTCTCCCCCTACTCATACTTCCACACGCCAAACCAATTAGTCTAACCCATTAGATTAGAACACCTCATAGTAATACAAAAAAAAAAGCATATAATTACAGATATTTCATTTTGAAAATAAAAATACGAATATATTCATGCTTGTGTGTCTTTGCATCTTGAGCTTAACTTAATTGGTAAACGTTAATACATTTTAATTTTAAGATTACGGCTTTAAAACTCAAGTTTTAAATATCATACTAGAGATTATACTTTTATTTTATGGCATGGTGTAGTCTCAATCTTATGATTCTACTCTATTCATACAGAATTTACATATAACCATAATAAAATTTTAGTCCCACGTAAATATTTTTGCATATATGTAAATTAATTAAAAAAATTTCTCACATAAATAATCTATTAACTTTATTCCAAATCCTTTGCTTCATTTCAAAATTTTTACTTAAGTTTGATTCAAAAGTTTTTATATTATTATTTGCTTATTTTTTTTAAAAATAAATTATATTTAGAAACTACAAGAATTATAGTTTTTAGAATTATAGTATTTGAAGCAATGTAGGACATGATTAGTTAAATAGCATCCAGAGGAAAGTTAAAATGCTTGTTTTATAAAATGCCACTCCAGTCTATCATAACCTTTATCAAGATCTAATTTGATGAGCATAAAAGCCTCTTTAACTTTCTTGTGCCTAAAGGAGTGAAGGATTTCCTACATGATAATAGTATTATCAACAGAGCTTTTACCATGGGTAAATGTCATTTTTCAAAGCCCAATAAGCTTAGGAATATTTTTTCTGAGACATTTAACCCTGATTTTTTAAATGACTTTGTAAATGGCATTACAAAGACTAATAGGTTTGAAGTTCCTAACAGACTCAAGATTCTCAATTTTGGGAATAAAAGTTATTAAACATTGATTTCACTCTTTAGGGATAGATTTGCAATGAAAAATATCAAGAATATCTTTCACAAGAGAGTCCCCAACAATGCCCCAAAATTTTTGAAAAAAGAAAGTATGAAACCATCAGTCCCAGGGACTTTAAATGGCTTCATATCCCATCAAAGCCTCTTTTAACTTTCTTAGCCAAAGGAATAGCAGCCAACTTAAGAAGATTAAGGGCGAGGAAGTTAAGCTTGACTTACCAGCGCAAAAAGGGCACCAATTGACCTTGGAGTAAGAGTTGGAAAATAAATTAGAAAAGAGGGTTAAGATTAAATTAATAACTTTAGCAAAGTTACCAACCAAGTTCCCAATATTATTCTTAAGTCTAACAATTTTACTCCATCTTCTAATAGAAGTAGATATTTTAAAAAAAAACTGATATTGTTGTCACCTTCAATAATCCAACCAATTATAGCTTTCAACCTCCAGAGATCTTCCTCTTGTCATAGAAGGAAGTTATGGGTATCAATAAGCTTTTTTTTCAAGGTATGGGTGATAGTTGTTTCCTTCTGCTTTTTTCAGGTTCATTCCATCAAGTACAACACTATCACCCCCTACTTCTCTATATTGCTTCGAGAAGGCAACCCCTCCTTCCTCTGTTGCTTCTAGGCCATTCAAGCATAATAATCCATTAAGGATCTAATTCGTAAGAGTTGTGTTGTTTTTGAGGTTGCTAGAATTTGTTGCAGGCAAGGGCTAGAATGCTAGTGGTGGTAGGTGTGGGTACAACAGTAGTAAAACTATTTGGCATCCAGAAAATTTCTCAATAGAGTTGGCTTTGAATCTCTGTGTTCCCGATGATAGAATTGGCAATAAAATTGGAGGGATAGAGAAAGAACCAATGGAGATAAATTGGTCAAGGTATGGCACCAAGATGGCATGGTAGAGAAGCATTTACAAAGAGTTCTAACAGATGAAGCATGGCTGTGGATTATCGGTTTGGTGGAGGAGTGTTAATGAGGAATGGTGGAAAAACGTTGGATAAGTAAAACCCAGAAAATTTTATAGTATAATACTTGTTCCAGGCACTATGATACATTATGATACAAGATTCAAAACCATGATTTCAACCCTATAGAAGAGCCACTAGAATAACCAAGATTCATATTGTTATGGACTTGGGGTAGACATAATGGTTTACAAAATAAACATTCCACACCATTCACTGTCCAAGGTTACGAAAAATATATTCCATCCCATGCAAACTTGATAATGGATGTATACATGCCGCCTAGTGAAGCAATATCGCAACTAAGGAAAAGAAATGAAAAAAAAAAAAACTATAGGGCAAGTTTGTTTGCAATTAACAGAATTAATTGGTTGATATTAATGGCTTGGTCAATAGAGCGTGAGAACATAGGATGGACAAAAGGGCTGTTGTTTGACAAAATTATAGTGCTTACCATTACTTTATTTTGTCCATATCCTCACTTTCACTCTTTGGTCTTAATAGAATTTGTCTCCTTAGCAACCCTAACTTGCTAGCCTGCTATCCGGTGGCAGCTTTTCCTCCTTTCTTCATGAGTCACCTGCCATGTGGGATCTAGTACACATACCGAATCTAACCAGTATTGGCCTCTTCCCGCTCGATGCTTCCCTTATTTCAATAGCTCCAACCCCCCATTTTTTGTGAAACTTGTCATCTGTGCCCAGAAGTCGTGGTAGCTTTCGTCTTTCGCAAGATTTATCCGAGCCAAGTTAGGTTATTCTTCTTTTTTATCATGGCATATGGTATCAACAAAATAAGGCACCATTAGGCACTGGATTTGTTCGTTCGGTGGGTGATTTTTTAATTTGGAGATTTTGATGAAAGTTGATCGTTTAAAATCTTTGTAGCTTTCATGTCAGTAGGCTTCCTTTTACCAGTTGGATTTCATATTTGTGGTTCATTTTCCATGCTTATGCAATTCATGAGGGGTTGGACTATAAAGGTTATGAAATCCATTATAATGAGTAGAATTTAGATTGCTTTTTTGCTTTTTTGTTGATTTTAAGTTTCATCCCACCTGGATGAGGACATTGTCGAATGTTATTGGGAACATGTTTTCAAGGAGAGAGAGTAAGGATATGGACCAAATAAAGCAATGGGAAGCCCAATAATTTTGTCAAACAACAGCCCCTTTGTCCATCCCACGTGCTTACTCTTTGTTGACCAAGCCATTAATGTTGGCTAATTAATTTAGTTAATTGCAAACGAACTCGCCCATACCCGGTTCTTAATTGGATAAACATGGCTAGAGGTAAATCTGGACACTTTCTACCATTTGTTTAGACATTTAAGCATCTCTTTATTTATAGCTTGCATAAAAAGATCCTATGGCTCCCGCCTGTGCTCTCAAATAATATATTTACTACATTTACTAGCATGAAGACTTGCCCAATGTCATATATCTACTTAGCTACAAATGTGAGGCAGAACAAGTTGTTTAAAAATTAGGTAGTCTATTGTACTTTGGAGACATATATGGACACATTTCATTCATATGGGGACAAATATCCATGGAGTTACAACCAGATAGCTCCGTTCGGTATTTCCCAAGGATTTGATTATAAGGAGCTTTATATTGTCCCCATCATTGCACCACTTTAGCAGATGGCTTGAATTATCCTCAAAAAATTTGAGCATGTAAGCATCTTTGATATGTGTCACTAGGAAGAAAAAAATACTTAGAGCCAAATCACTTGGATTTAGTAACAGAACAAGTGACAAAGGTTTGGTTTGCATTATCTTGAAACAAGAAAAGAATCATTAATCTAATAGCAAATTACAACAATACCCATCTAAATAAAAAAAAAGTTAAAACTCACACAAGAAACAACTCTAGTCAAGCGGGAGTACCCTGGAAAGACTAAAAAATGCATTGAAAGAACATACTAAAATTATTCATTGTAAATTCATTAACTTGAATAGAATCTGCAACTGTTAACAATTCATCAAAACTTGATCCCCTTCTTTTTGTTCTAACCAGTATATCTAGAAGTTCCAGTCCCTGCATATGGAAAAAGAAAAAAATATATTTGCACTGCTACAATGAGGCAATAATTTAGTGAACATTTCAAAAGAATAAACATCAATTCTATCTATTTTGAATTGAAAAATTGCACATTAGACCCAAGTCTTTTGTTTAAAGCTTCATTCCATATGTTTGCAGCATAAGCAGGCTAAATTTAACTCCAAACTATCCTGATAGAAAATTCCTTCAAAACTAGCATTTAAACCACAAATTCAATAGATTGCAAAGCTCAAAAGCATAAGATGCTATAATGCAAACACGTAAATTGTATGTATCCAAATCCAATAAATGTTAAGAAATTAGAGGCATTCCAAACATAATATACCTTTTTGTTCATCTTGTGAAAGATAAACACAATACATAGATAAGGGTAAAGTGTCTTAACATGATATTTTATTTGGTTAGCTTGGTTGTTTTGGATGTTTTTCTATGTTTAAATACGACATCTATTAAGGACTAGCAAATATGTAAATATGGGTAATTCTCTCCAAGGACCAAGTAGTACATACCTCAAAAGATTCCGTTATAGAACAATTCACAGTTCTATATGAAATATGGCGAGACTGGGAAATGGCTCAAGTCACGGTCCTTGAAATCCAGTCAGCATGGCTAGCCAAGGTTAAGCAAGCTCAAGACAATGACCCAAATTCGAAGAGAGTTTTTGGAGAGGAAAGGCATGGTACTGCGCTGAAGGAATTTCAGTACAAGGATGGACTACTTTACCATGGTGACCGACTCTATGTGCCATTTGACTTAAGGCAACAAGTGTTGCAAAAGGCACATACGAGTAAGCTCAATGTTCACCCCGATGTGAATAAGATGTACCATGACCTTAGGACTCATTTCTGGTGGCCAAAGTTTAAGAGGGATATATATGAATATGTGTCTAAGTACCTCACCTGTCAAGTGGTGAAGGCAGAGCACCAAAAACCATCAGGAATGTTGCAAAGTTTGCCCCTCCCGGAAAGTAAGTAGGGATCCATCACCATGGACTTTTGTGTTGGGTTGCCAAACACAAGAAGTCAGCATGATTCAGTTTAGGTGGTAGTGGATAGGCTGACAAAGTCTGCACACTTTATCCCCATCAAAATTTCTTATGCCATGGAGAAGTTAGCCCAGTTGTATATTCGGGAAGTGGTGAAACTTCATGGAATCCCCGATCAGATTATATCTGATAGAGATCCCCGTTTTGTCTCAAGGTTTTGGAATGCCTTTCAAAAGGCTATGGGTTCCACTGTGAACCTAAGTACTGCATATCACCCTCAAACTGACGGGCAAACTGAACGGGTGATCCAAACCTTAGAAGATATGTTACAAAGTTGCGTAATGGATTTTAGAGGGGATTGGGACCAGCATCTGCCCTTGATTGAGTTTACTTATAATAATAGCTATCAAGAGGCTATTAAGATGGCGCCCTAGGAAGCTTTGTATGGGCGTAAGTGTGTGACACCTCATTGTTGGGCAAATAAATCTGATGAAATAATTGTTGGTCCAGAAATCATTGCCGAGACCATGGCAAAAATTAAGTTGATCCAAGCAAGGATCAAAGCTGCCTCGGACCGGCAAGCCAAGTATGCCAATGTGCGAAGGAAAGACTTAGAGTTTGAGGTAGGAGACAAAATGCTCCTTAAGGTTTCCCCGATGAAAGGTGTGGCTAGGTTTGGCCAAAGGGGTAAGTTGGCACCAAGATACATTGGTCCTTTTGAAATCCTTGAAAAGGTGGGAAAAGTGGCTTATCAGTTGGGTTTGCCACCAAGTTTGACCCATGTTCATAATGTATTTCATGTGAGTTCCTTAAGGAAATGCATTGTGAATCCCGGGCAAGTGTTAACCCCACCCATCATTCCATTAAGAGAAGACCTAAGTTATGAAGAATGCCCCATCAAGTTTCTTGACCGCCAAGTCCAGAAACTAAGAACAAAGCAGATCCCAATGGTCAAAGTACTATGGTCTAACCATGGGGAGGAAGAGGCCACTTGGGAAATCGAGCAGGATATGCTAAGGCAATATCCAAGTGAATTCGCCCAATTAAGTCAGAATTTGGAGGACCAAATTTCTGAATGAGGGGAGGATGTGACGGCTCTCCTAGTTAAAGAAGGGTCTTAACCAAGTAAGTATTTGTTTTTAGTTTATTTTAAGTGTTTTTATTAAATTAAGTACCTCAAGTTAGCACCTTGTTAAGCAGGAAAGGCAAGCTTAACTAAGTAAGTGAGTTCCTAACTGTGGTTTGGCACCTTAAAGTCAAAAAGGGGTAAAATGGTAATTTTGACCCAAGTGAGAAGCATGACTGTAATTTTGATGAAATTAGGGTCATGTACGAAATTTGGCTTAGTTAAGTCAAGACCATTAGTTATCCTAGCTATTAGAACCATCTTTGAAGGTTTTGGGTAAAATGTTGCACTAAGTGTTTATTTGAGCCATTTCTGTCTTAAGTGGCCAAAGTGTCCAAGAGGCCAAGTGTAAGAGGCTTTTGGGCATCCTTTAGAACAAAGGAAAGATGGTTTTGGGTTGAGAGTTTGGTGACCAAATTAAAACAAATGAGAATTTATGGGTCAAGGGAGCAAAAGTGGAAGAAGTGTGTCTTAGTGGGGGAGTTAGTATTTTTGGGTAAGTTGTTTTCCCTTGCCATTTGTTTCCTTCCCCAATTTTTCGTAGCTTCCTCTCCCCACCAGAATTTATGCTCCAAAGCTTCCCATTTCTGCAATTTTCCATCAAATTTGAAGGCCCCAAGGTGTTTACAAGTAGCCTCAAGCTTCATTTTGGTGTTCTTGCTTCAACTAGCTCTTTAATGCTTGTTTGAACTTGAAACCTTAGGTAAGCTTCATGGGTTTTCATGGGTTGGTTCTAAGTTGTTTCCATAGCTAAAAATGGTCTTACTTTGAAGTTATTGGTGCCATATCACGTTGGTTTTAGGTTTGGAACTCAAGAGAGCTTGGTTGAGCTAAGGAGGGCTTGTGCTTTAATTCTTGCTTTGTGGCTAAGTTTGAGGTAAGGGTTTAAGTTAATTAAGCTCAAATAATGCATAGAAATGTAGTGTTTTGTGTGGGAATGAAGTGGAAATAAGACCCATGTGATTTGATCTTGGGATGAGAAAGTTTGAGCAGATTTCGTGCAAGATCGCATGCTATCACGCAATGCTGGAAAGGCATTAGTGACGCGTCACCAGTAGCGACGCCATTTTGGCGACTGGCGATGCAAGTTGGCAACGCGTTGCCGAGAGATGCCAAAGTTGTCCGAATGTTAATGCCTTTGGCCACGCGTCGCCAACGGCGCCGCCAAGGCATTTTGCCCCCAAGCTCCAGGCATCCTAAGAGTGTCTCAAACTCTCGGTTTTCATCCATAGGCTAACTTAAGATGTTCTGTAGCCTCGGTTGGGTCTAGAAACCATTCCTAAGTTGGGAATTATGCATTATTTAGGTGGCGGCTAAGTGATGTGGTTAAGGAAGACTAAGTAATGGTGGCTAAGGAAGTTTAAGTGCTTAAGTTCCTAAGTGAGCACTAAGGGGATTAAGTCGGTTTTCAGACTCTTTGTTGGCCAAGTGGAATGTCATAGACATTTGGTCAATAAAAAGGAAACCTAAGTAGATCCCAACCGAACCATTTGGTTTGGTAGGTGAGCCACTACAGAGCTCTAAGCTAAACTCTAAGGGTTTGGCTAGTTAAACCACATTGGATGTCTACCCTGTACAATAAATTAGGGGGAAAAGTGGGTAAGTTTGAAAGGAGGTGACGACCTACTCTAGAACCCATAGGTGGGACTTATAGAAGATAAAGTACCCGGGATACGAGGGCCAGTGTCTCAAGTACCTCCGCCGTTTGAGCTCACGGTAGGCTTATGGCACCTAATGTGCAGGAAGTCCCAAGTGTTATGTGAATTTCATATCATACATTCAAGCATTGCATATTTTACATGTTGTTATTGCTTGAGTTTGTTTGTTTGGTTGAACACTTGTCTGTTGGTTTGTTTGTCATGGTTGCATGTTGGCTTGCTGCTATCTTCTTTGCAGGTACCCCAAGGGACCCTTACTGAGTACATTCATGTACTCACTCCCTTAACTTTATTGTGCAGGTTCTAACCCCGGGCCTAATAACTAGATGATAGCTGTGGCCTAAGCTTTCTCTTTTGCAGGTATTCTTCCTCGAGAATCCTTGTGATTCTGAGTTTACTTGTGGACTAAGCTATGTACTGACTAAGTTTTATGCCTTTACAGTGTAGAGGCTAAGTGGTGCACAAGGACTAAGGAAGGGCTTGCACTTGGAGCTTTGATAGCTCAAAGGTGGGGCTCAAGTAGATGATTTTAGTTAGGTTTTTGTCTCATGTTTATAGTACCTTGTGTACTAAGGTGTTGCCTCTATTAGGATACATTGTGATGTAAAACCATCTAGTTACTTTTGGGTGCATGCTGGTGGTGTTAAGTATGCACAGACTATTACTTGAAGTCGAAGTAACTAGCATTTCACTGTCTTGGCACGTTTTGAGTATGTTTTAATCACGATGCTCGAGCAATGTTTTTAACAAATAGTTTACTTATTCGTTTGCATTACCAGGACAAAAGCATGCATATCTTTTACTGGGTAGGCTAAGAAACTAGTTGCATATAAATTGTTTTAATTTATATTGATGAGTAATAGTTAGCCAATAGTAACTAAGTGGGATTCATAGTCCCTAAGGGCCTACAAGATGAGACAATGGAGCACTGGGGCCCCGTTCCGCGACATCTAGTGTATAAACATCGAGCATGTGGGAAAAAATAGAGTCACAAGCAATATCCAACGTATATATACTAAAGAAGAAGCAAATAAAGAAAGGTGGAGAAGAGAAGAAAAGACTAGGGCTACAAGAAAAAACATGGGAGACTAAATGAAGAAGGAAATGGATAGAAAGCTTAAATTTATTTCTTTTGTGGAGGATCAAGAAGCTTAATTCAAAAGTTCTCTTCATCTTTCCCTAATTCTTTTGTGCGACCATGATGAAAGCTCCCAGTCGTCATTTGGTAAAGTTAATTAGTTGGTGTACTAAGTTGACTTTAATATTTTACATTTTCCAGTTAGCTGTATATATTTATGTATTTCTAGATATGGAATGTGTGGGTCGCGTTGGAACTGAAAATATTTTATTATAAGGAGATCATGACTTTGGGTAGGATTGTAAAATTGGATCCAATCCAATAATTTTGTCAGATCTACCCAAGTCTCAACCCGACTCAACCATAAGATGCTAGGGCGAGATGAGAAAGGAGATTCTTAATGGTTTTGTAGATCTAACTAATTATATAACATAAATCTCAATTACATTTTGAAAATTATATGGAATATGTTTGATTTGCTTCAATTAATTAATCTAGAGTTTTGATGATAATAAAATATTTATGAAGAACTAATATATTTGTTTTAAGTGTGCAAGGAAATTAGACAATTTTACGTGATGCCATGTCACCTATGTCAAAGAGAAGTAACAAGTTGAAATTAAAATGAAATGAAGATTTGAAATGAGAAGGTATGGGAGTTGTCTTTGTATATACATGACACTAAACTGCAGGGGAAGGAAAATGAACAAGTTGAGATTCAACCAAGGGAAACTAAAGTACTTTATCTCACCTGAGAGCATATTTGTTGCCAGACAAGAAAAGCAACAAGTGGGAAAAAAAAAACAACCAATTGATTTATGGAGACAAAACCTATTGGACCTATTGCAGCTTCTAGAAGTGAAAAACAACCAATTGAAAATTTCCACCCTTTCAAGAACTTTGCGATCTTGCTATAGAAAACAAAACAACAGCTAGTTTTTATGAAATTGATCTCAAGCCCTCGCCACGTTTCTTTAACATTCAAATGAATCCAAAGGATTATAAATTTATGGATAAACACATTCTTAAGCAGAGTTGGCTATAAGATCAAAGATTTATAATCAAATACTTATTAAAGTATTCATCATTTGAGAAAAAAGTAAAAAGGTTAAACTCCAACTCTCGTCCCTAAACTATATCCCATATTATTTAATCGCCCCAAAACTATTAAGTGTTACATTAATTGTAAAGGCTCTCCTAGTATTTCCTCTACATTAAATGTCGAGGTAAGTGAATCCCAAGTATTTTTCCCTCAAATAAGTAGTATTAAGCAAGGAAAGCAAGCTAGTTAAGGTTAAATTGAGTTTCAAAGAGTAATTGGCACCTAAGGGGCAAAAAAGGCAAAATGGTAATTTTGGCCCAAGTCAGTGGCATGACCGTAATTTTGGTAAGATTAGGTCCATGCAAGTTTTTTGAGCTAGTTAAGTTAAGACCATAGGAATTTATAGCCATTTGAACCAAAAACTTAAGTTAAAGGTGAAAAATGCACTAAGTAAGAATTTAAGCTATTATGTCTTACAATGGCTTAGGTGACGCAAGGGCAGCGTGTTTAGGTAAGAATAACCTTTCTTTGGGACCAAGGAGTGATAGAAATGGGAGTGTTTAAGTGGCCTAAGTGATTCAAAATTTAGTTTGAGGGCCAAAGTGACAAGAGGAAGAAGTTGGGCTAAATTGGTTTAAATGGAGGAGATGACACTATTCATCATCTTCCCCATTAGCCATTTTCGTAGCTCTTCTTTCTCCCTTGCTTTCTACCCCCCAAACCTCCCAAATCACTCAAGTTTTCATGGAATTCGAAGGTCCCGAAGCAACCCCAACAAGCCCTTAGCTCATTTTGATGGAATTGGTGCATTTGGAGTTGTTCTTGCAAGTTTTTTGTTCAAACCCAAAGGTAAACGTATTTGATCCTTATGGGTTAGTTTAAAGGTTGTTAAATGGTTGGAAATGGTCTTAACTTCGTGCTATTGGTGTCCAATTTGGTTGATTTCAAGCTTGGAACTCAAGGGAACCCATTGGAGCTTAGAGGTGCTCATAGCTTGTTCTTGCTTTCAAGATGATTTGAGGTAAGGGATTTAAGTTAATTAAGCTCAAATAATGCATAGAAATGTAGTATTTTGTGTGGGAATGAGTTAGAAACAAGACCCAAGTGATTAGGTTATGGGATGAAGGAGCTTGAGCAGTTTTCGTGCAAGAACGCACGCTGTCGTGCAATGCTGGAAAGCATTGGCGACGCATCGCCAGTTTCGACACCATTGGCGACGCGTCACCAGCGGCGACTCGAGTTGGAGACGCGTCGCCAAGAAATGCGAAAGTTCTCCAAACGATGATGCCTTTGGCGACGAGTCGCCAATGGCGCCGCCAAGGCATTTTGCCCTTAAGCTCCGAGCATCCTAAGAGTGTCTCAAACTCTCGATTTCCATCCCTAGACTAAGTTAAGACGTTCCGTAGCCTCAGTTGGGTCTAGAACTCATTCCTAAGTCGGGAATTATGCATTATATAGGTAGTAGCTAAGTGGTGTGGTTAAGGAAGGATAAGTAGTGGTGGCTAAGGAAGTCAAAGTGCTTCAGTTCTCAAGTGAGCACTAAGGGGATTAAGTCGGGTTTCAGACTCTTCGTTGGCCGAGTAGAATGTCATAAACCTATGGTCAATGAAAAGGAAACCTAAGAGAATCCCAACCAAACTTTATAGTTTGGTAAGTAAGCCACTAAGGGGCCCTAAGCTAAGCTTCAAAAGCTTGGTAAGTTGAACCACATAAGGTAGCTACTCTGCACAATAAGTTAGGGGAAGAGACGGGTAAGGAGTGAGTAAGTGGGAACTTACTCTAAGTAGCTCGTCAAGGCGGGTAAGGTTGAGTAAGCAAGGTCTTACTCTAAGGTGCCCGTAAGAGGACTTCAAGGGGTTAGTAGTTAAGTGCTAGCATAGGATACGAGGGCCAGTATCCAAGTACCCCAGTCGTAAGAGCTCACGACAAGTCCAGCACCTACGGGTGTAAGGAAGTCCTAAGTGCATTTGCATGTGCATAACTCATTCATCCATCCATCCATCCATCACTTGCATTGTTTGTTGTTTATTTTCTTGCTTCTGGTTATCTTGTTGATTGCTTGTTTTGTTTTGTATGCTGTCTATTTATATGCTTGTTGTGCTTTGTATGCATGCATTGCTTTTCCCTGCAGGTACTAATCCCTTACTGAGTACTTTGGAGTACTCACCCCTTAAGTGTTGTGCAGGTTTAAGCAGTTTTGTTTGGGCTTAACAGTTGGTAAGGGGCAGCTGTTAAAGCTAAGTTTTATTGGTTCAAAGGTATTCTCTAAGTAGGAAACTCCATGTTTTCTAAGTTACTTACGGCATAAGTAAGTACTGACCAAAGTGTTTGCCTTACAGTTGAGGCTAAGTGAGTACAAGGAAAGTGTGGCTCATCACTTGAAGCTAGCTTGCTTGGGTGAAGAGCTAAGGATGGATCTTAGTAGTTAGGAGATGCTTCTTTTAGTATGTATGGTAATTTCATACATAGATTGCCTATACTAATGACCATTGGTGTGTATAACACTAGAGTTACATTTGGGTGCATATAAGTTGGAAATGTATGCACGTAGTTGTTACTTGAAGTTAAAGCAACTAAAGATTTATGTCTTGGCTTATTTGATTTATGTTTTCATTAATTGCCGTGGCACTGTTTTCGATGAAGTTTTAATTTAATTATTATTGCATAGCCAGGACAATGCATGCATATCTCTTATGCAGGGTCGGCTAAATAACTATTTGCACGTAATGATTTAAGGAATTTTACAAGTAATAACTAGCCAACTGTAACTTAAGTGGGATCATAGTTCCCTAGAGCCTACCAGTGTTAGCAATTCAGGGCACTGTGGCCCTGTTCCGCCACACTAATCATTTTCGAACAATTTAATTGTTACTTTCTCATCTTAACGTCCATCACACAGCCAATGATAGATGGAAAAGTGATGTTACATCATTTTTCTATGTCACATCAGTAATCACATTATTTTTTTCGTTCATCCTTAATGATTATAATAGATGGTAGAATACTTAAACAACATTGGATATAGTTTAGGGATGATTAAGTAATACTTTATAGTTCCAGGATGATTAAGCAATATTGTATATAGTTTAGGGATAACAGGTAGAGTTTACCCTAAGTAAAAAGTTGTGCTTTCAATTGTATATCTAGTAGTAGTGCTATTGTGCGAGCTTTTGACGTTGTAAACACTCCACATTTTAGAATTTTTTTAGTGTTGAATGATTTCTGGTGAGCCTTGAAAAAAATCAAAGAGCAATTTCTAGTCAGCCTTTGAGAAAACTAAGGAATGGTTGGGTGTGAACTATAAAGAAAATATCATTGTATTCTTGTTCAAAAGAAAGTAAAGGAACTCTCAAATTGGCAAAGTTTGAGAAGAGAACGTAGATTTCTATGATGGAGTTGAATATCTATAAATCACAGTGTCATTTTTACGCTCACTGCAAATATACAATTGTCGAACGAGTAATAAAACTAGTGAGACCGAGTTCTGTGCACAAGGATTAAGTGCTAGAAAAAATTAAGTTAGTTGAGAATTGTAAAATGAGACTAAAGGAAACAAAATCCTAAATTAAACAAGAAGTGAAGGACAATCAACACAATTAACTACTTACAAATATTGAACTCTTACCAATTAATTTCTAAGGAAAACTAAAACTAACTATTACTTATAAAAATTAGTCAAATAATTAACCATAGGAAATAAACTCTTGTAGAGCAATTAATCCGCTTTGAATCTACTTTGAGCTAGCTTTCTTTAACCTAAACCAATTACCAACTTATTTTAGATGAAATGGCCCTTATCAAATTCCCTCCCCCAAGATAAATTTGGTTAAGCCCCTAATATTGGTTGACAATTCCTTGTTCAACCCAAGACTAAAGGATTTTTAAGCTTCATGTGGTCTATTATCTCTTAGAGACTTGGGACTTCTGCTCCTCAAATAAACCTAACCTAGTTTCTCTTTCTTCTAAGTTCTAGCACAAATCTCTTCTCCCAAAGATAAATACGCATAAAAAAATAAATTTATGGTTAAGAGTCTTAACAATCAAGCAAGAGAGCAAACCAAATAATAAATTAGATAAATAATCTACAGTTCAAGCAAACAATCATCAACACATTATTCAAGATTCATAATCACTATAGAAGATGGAAAACCTAGGATAATAATATGTTTGAAACAAGCCCATAGACAAATCCATCAACACTCATTTCTACCTTATTCTCTCTTATTTACTTGTTTCATTTTTACTTATTATTGTTTTCTTTATTTTTTTTATCTTTATTTAAATGAATTTGGTTGCAAAATTTTATTTAGCTAAATCTTTTAAAGCAACCAATTCACCCTCCGCTTGATATCACTAAGGCCAACAATTGGTACGAGAGCTTAGTGATTTTTTGTTTCAAAACCATGCATGGTAACCAATAGTTTTATTCGACTTGGGGGCCAAAGTCTATCTAAACCACCATTTTCTTATTGCACTTAAATTTTAATTTTTGGAGAATTATGATGAAGATTTACATTAAAACTATTGATTATGCTTTATAGAAGATTACCATGGATGGTCTTAATACCGTGGCACGCCTTCATTTAGATTTTTATAGAACATTCAACTTACCTGATTTTCGTCCTTTTCTATATCTTCTGAGGGTTCTGGTTTACCTGGTTAATTAAAACTGTTGTTAGGGCCATGATCGTGAGTTGCCCTGATGACCATGTGTGCGTCCCGATGAAACTGGAAATATTCTAGCTATTAGAAATGCCATTATCGTGGGGTGTTAGGACCCAAGGAAACAAGATTCTTCCCAACTTTACTACTTCGTCTGGTGGAGGAATTTAAAAGATCACTTGCCTTGATTCCCATCGTCATTTTGTGTAAGACTTAACTTGATTTGATTTGAAGAGTCTCGATTGAGTCTAACCCAAACTTGATTTAACTAAAATTCAAGAAAATTCAAACTTGAATGGCCAAAATATAAATCATGTAACCTAAAATGGCTTAAAACCGAATTAATAAAAATCCAAAATAACTCAAACTTGAAATAACTAAACATCTAAACCCAACTAAATCTAACTTCAACAAAAATCAAACATAAAAATATGGTCGGTAAAAATTTAATTTTTTGTGATATTTTTATATATTGATTATTATTTTAAATTGTACAAATTATGGTTATGCAGTTTAAGAAACTTAAAAGACACTATGGAAATATTTTGTGATCGGTGTCGATTAATAAGAGAATAGGAGTAGCAATCCCATCAACGTCGACCACAGCTTTGTGGCCTGGAGGGCGGATTTCTTCATCTTATTTGAGGAAGGGCACTACAACAGGGTATCCTCGAAGTATATTGACAATCCTCAAAGTATTCATGTTTTGAATGATATGGAATTAATTCTTGGAATTTACAAATAATCCCTAATCGTATATGCATGCTTGAAATTTTCAAAAACATACCAAATATTTGCAAAATAATTAATTAAGTCGCCAACATTTGTAAAATTAGTAAATGCATATTCTACATTAAAAAATTAAATTATTTAAGAGAACTTTAAACCTTTGAAATCCTAAAACCTTAGACCACTTTAAACTTGAATGTTACGCCAAAACGTGAAACCTAAACCCCTAAACCGAAACTTGAAATCCTAATAAAAGCCCAAATCTATAAATCTTAATTCTAAATCTAAACTCTAAACCTTAAATATTGCCCAAAATCCAGCCCCTAACCCAAAACCCTTAAACCCTATTCCTAATCAAAACGTTAACCAATAACCATAAACTCTCAATCCTAACCTATGCCTTATACCTAAATCTAAACTCTTAACTGTAAACCAAAACTCTAACCCTAACTCTTATCCAAATCTAACCCTATCATTTACCATATATCCTAAATCTAAACTCTAAAACTTAAATCTAAACCCTAACATAACCCTAACTCTAAACCTTAAACCTCCCACCACCCCATCACAAATGATGCGCCAGCTTTTGATGCAATCAATATACTTGTTGATGTCCTATGTTTTTTTTTATCAACAGCAAAAGGAATTATTATTATTATTATTATTATAGCCCAGCAAGGCACTGGTAAAACAAGATAGTACAAAACCTCATGACACTTCAACACCCAACCAGGATAAGCAGTGAGAAACTTGACAGATGCTAAAGAAAATAGACACTCATTTGGAAGAATGATTATAAGCACAAGCACGAATTGATAAACCAAGTATCTAGGTGCAAATGCTTTATGCCAGATCTTACTGAAATCTAGAAAAAGGAGAGTGATTGAACTGAAGAGAGAGCTTGAAGAAGATCAAGAGGCTTGCCATTGAAGGTAACATTGATCCTAGAAAGCCACAAAAACCAAAAGCTAGCATGCTTTAGCCGTAACATCCCAAGCATTGTGTGAGTCCGAAGAACCTAAAAGCAATGGCTCGTGGGAAAAAAAAACATCTTGCAAATGATCTGCACCGCTAAAGGAGTTTGCCCACCATAAAAAGAATGCCCTCCAAAGTAGTTGAGAGGGTCTGCACTTGAGAAGAACATGAGCTGCATCTTTATTCTTTCGCCCGCACATAGGTGAACGAACATCACTTACATTAACGCCCATTTTTTGAAAACTTCCATATTTAGTAAGTGTAATGATTTTATACGCAATTCTCTATATTACAACATTGATCCCCAAACTTTTAAATATAGCACAATAAGATACCAAAATTTAAAAAATATTCATTTAGACACTCATAATAATTACAGCATGGTCCCTAAAGTTTTCAAATCCTTGCATTTCTACCAGAAATTTTTGAAATTTTGCAATTTAGTTAATGATATTAAACTAAAGTTGCGTTACGTAGCAATTTCATAGAAAACCGTAGTGAATATGATTTTAAAATTATAGAAAATTTGTAGCAAAATCAATAAGGACATAACCATAGCAATTTCATAACAAAACAAAGAAATCTTAGCAAAATCATAAAGGTGTAGCAACATTGTCACACTTTCTGCAATTAATGGCAGGAAGACTTTAAATCTTACGAGGTGTACAAATCATTAGCTATTTAGTAGAAATCTAGAATTTCACGTGTTATTTGTGATTCTAATGACTAATGATTACTGATTGGTGACGTGTCAATTCCTAAAAAAGCCACCAAATAAAACATCAAAAATAAGAAATTGCAGACAGAAAATAAGAAAATATAAAATTTATTATTTGAATCACTTTTATTATAATTCATAGATTTTGCAATTTAAGAGAACCTTACATAACTAAGCTTTTATGTATCAAAAAATTTTCCGGAAAAATAGTCAATATTATAAATATTAGCAACAATAAGTAACCTATTATGTAATAAAAAGTAAGTATGATGATTTTTATGAATTTTCAATTAAACCTACTAATAAAAGAAAAATTAAACTAAATTAAACCATATTGAAATTTGATTTTTGTTATTCTTCTACTGTAAAAATATTTTGAATTTTTTCTTTAAATTTCAACAGAAATCAAACCATAAAATCAAATTAATTCCTTTATGTCAGCCTACATACTAGTAACTCTAGTATCCTCGATTGGTCTCCCGAATTTGGCCTAAAACCTATTCCGATCTGAGGTCACCTGAGATTAAAATTAACCAAACCTGTATTAAACTTGAATATAAATGAACCCATCCAAACCCAACTCAAGCTCGAAATCCACTCAATTAAAAAAAATTCAAAACCCAAATAACCCAAATAACCCAATTTAGATCTGAATTCATAATAACTTGAATAAACCTGAACTTAAATGATCTAATTCAAACCTAACTTTGCTCACCCAATTACCATCCTTGGTCGTGTGAAGCTAGGGCAAGAGGAGACAAGAGATTCTTTATAATTTTGTAGATCTTACTAAATAACTCAAATCTCAATTACATACGGATAATTATATGGATCAACATAGATCAACTGCGTTGAGTGTAGAAGTTGAGACTTTTGTTAAGCACATTTTGTTTGTACACAATAACTTGGATCAAATCTAAAGTTTCTTATTTAAGGTGTCCAAGTTCATTACATTTTGACAAAATTACTACTTTAATTCACTTCAAAGAAAATGTGAAAAACTGACCGACGAATCATTCTCCAATTGGTCGGTATTTCTCTTTTTGATGATAAAAAAGGTCAATCACCATTCCATCACCAAAATAGGCGTGGCAACTGATCTTGACAATCGAATTTGTCAATCAATTAATCATCAGCAATCATAGATGCTGTGGCAGAATCAAGATTTTTTATTCTGGGGGGTGAGCCTGGAGGAGAGTTTACAAAGACTAGAGGAGAGGAATGGCGTTGTGGCAAGGTAAAGCTGGAGATTGGGACTAAGTTGTACTAAATCAAAGCTAAGAAACCAAATCTTACAAATTTGAAAAGCTAGGGAACTAATGGTGCAGTTAGGCCATATTAGAATATGTGCTCCAGGCTGGAGAAAATAATTACTAATTTGATCCCTAAGTTCTTAGGTACCTACTTCATTCCTCATATTTATATTATTTCATTATTTTCAGAGGGCAAGAATATATATTTAGCATCTAATTTCTCCCGAATTAACTAATTAAATACCTATATCTAAAGCTTCTTAAAATTTTTGGGGCAGGTCCTTATACTCGTGGCCGGAGGAAGATGACGAAATTTAATATTTGGAATTTTCTCTTTTATGACTATAATTGCCTCGCAACTTTACCTTTTTTGTTCTCCTTTTCCAGTCTCCAAAACTTAGTTTTCTTGTAGTGATTGGACTTAGATCTTTATAAAACTTTAAAATGGATAGTTTAATTAGTATAGATCTCACCGTAATATCATGGACGCCTATAAGAACCGGAAGGCTCCTGATGGATGCGTACCAGTGATCGAAATTAGGATCAAAGAATTAGAAAGAGAAAACGAAAAGGGAAAAGTAAAGATGGGAGGCCTTGTCCAGCTGAACGACGAGCAGCTCCGGCGTCTATCGAAGTTGATCCGAAACCAAGAGATACTAAGAATCAACGACGTCCAGTTCGGGTCGGAATACTAGCGGGTCAAGTACATCCAGGAATGCAAGGACAATCACAAGACCATCAAGACCCTCCTCAACAACGCCGGCGACCTGGTGGCGCAGCACAAGGCCGACCAGGCCAAGTCCACCATCGCCCACGACGTGTACGAGCAAGTGAAAGGCCTCGTCAACTTCGGCATCCAGGCCATCCGCAACTACACCGTCCGCAAGGAGTTCCTCAAGAAGGTGGCCGCCCACGCAGACGACGCCATGAAGCAGCTCCACCTGCTCAACCCTACCAATGAGGCCAACGTCCGCCACCTCGCCAAGGACGCCTACGTGTTCAAGAACGCCATCAAGAACTTCAACGCCAAGCACGCCAACAAAGTCTCAAATTTCTTCACCAAACAGATCAAGGAGCAAGGGCTCTCTTTTAAGCAGTTTGTCACAAGGTCCATTAATTAAGAACACAGCAAAACGTTTTTAACAACATAACATTTGTACATTTGCACTACTTTTGATCACCAGTAGGTAGCATTTTTAGCTGCCTACTTGTTCAATACTCTATTTTTAACATTTTTAGGTACCAGCGAAAGCGTGGACTAGAAGGGTCCTTTAAGGATCTGAGCGGAGATCAAAAGTTTCATGTGTACGAAGACATTATCAAGGACTCCGGTCGTGGGCAGATGATAGAGGAAGGGTATTCTCTTGCCAGGACGAGCTTGGTTGTAGGGATAGCCCTCATCACCTTCACGGCAGCTACTATGGCTTGGGACATATTCTCTTCCCCGTCGATACAGATGCTCGAGAAGACGACGCGCAACGTGGCGGATCTAGCTGCCAGCGTAGGCGGCTCAATGTTGGGCACTTGTCTTACAAAGGCCTTACAGGCAGCAGAGCTAGCCATTGTGGGTGCAGAATTGTTGGTTACGGTGGCCGGGTTTATTGTCGGTACGGCGGTGGGATTTCTCTTGTCTACCCTCGCCGGGTGGTTGATTGATAGCATCTTTAACTCGGGTGGGCAAGTCCCTACCACTCAGGGGTTCCAAATCTTCGTCGCGCCCATGCCGGATGGTGAAGCCTTAGCGCGTCAAATTGCTCACCATTAGATTGATTCGATCGATCGCTCTTTCCTTTGATATATGAAACAATAACGAGTAGTGAATTCACTACTCTTTCTTCCAACAAATTTACATTACATTCGTTTGTCTGTGCAATTCGCTTTTCTATAAATGGAAGTTAACCTATGTATCATGAGGTTCAGCTATTCCCATATCGATATTAATCATAAAAAATTGTAATGTTATATATGTTTGGGTTGGCTCAATTGCAACCAAGAGGAGGTAAATTAGTTGAGTTCAAAAAATCACAGAAAATAAGTTATTAAACTCTTAAATAAAAATGCAATTCAAAAAGCAATAAATAGACTTATTCTAACTAGAATATGACTATAATAATGATCATAAATTTTACTTTAAATGATAGTTATGAAGAATTTTTTAAATCAAACAGCTCCAACCAAGGTAAAAGCACAAGTCACCAAGTAATGATCCAGTCAGTAAAGGTAGAGAAGCTTACACACAAAGATTTTTATAATGGTTCGGTTTATCCTCTTGAGAGCCTACTCATCTTCTCAAGTTTGCCACTTGAAAGTTTTTTTCTCCACTATCAAGTCAAATGTACACAAGATCACACACTCATTTGGTAATTCTTTCTACAACCAACATTCACTTGTTTTCCTAGAGGCTAACAAGAAACATTACCACTACTGTTTTCTTTCCTAGGAAATAACTCAATCTCACATGATAAACTCGGAAAATTGGTGTTTACAAGGTTATAAGAACAACGAAAGCACTAGTTGCTAGATAACCAAATAAAATCACAAATCTATTGGCTAATCTCAACTTTTAAGCAACTTGATTTGATCCTGAAGATAAATTCTTACTTTTACATGGCCAAGACTTCTTCTCAAAGTGTTCCTTTATGTTTTTATACTCATTTTAAGGACAAAAAGACATTGAAGAACAGTTGAGAAGGTTATAGAAGCTCCCAAGAAATTTGGTAACCATTGCTATCAAATTTGACAATTTTTTGCTTCTGCCCAACATTTTCAATTGGTTGAAAATTTTGAACCATTGAAAACTGAGTCTCAGACCAAAAATTGAATTTTTCTCCAACAGCTAGAATTCTAACTGGACTAGTGCAAAATCGGCATGGCGATCTAAGTTGACATCAATTTAATTAGAATTTTTGAATGTTTCTAAACGATTTTTTCACATGAAAGACTTTTTTAGTGATTTCTAACATGTTGATGCATTTCAACTTATTCTTCTTCACTTCCGACAACCATTGTGGGTTCAGCCTCTAGAATTCAACCAGTTGGTTCATTCCAACCTATTACTTTGAAGCCCCCTAAAGCTAAAACGTACCAAATGTGAAAATAAACTCACAAACAATTTGTTGGACCTTTTCAACTCATTATTTTTGCTTGCCCTACACCTTATCACAGTAACTTGCCAATTTTCACACCTTACTTATAACACATTTTAACACTAAATCAACTTACTACAAGTCTTTGATATAAAACACTTGGAAAATTAGTTTTGAGTGAAATACTTGATCAAAATACATTTTCCTATTCTTAAAGAAAGCTCAAGCAAATTAGGCCAAAGGATTAAAACATTTAAGAAAACAAATTAACTTTGTTTTGTAATCATCAAAATTAACCACTTATTAAAAGGAACAAATCCAAGAATCTCCCCCTTCAAACCAATTCTTAACAACAAGGCTAAGCTATAATTCACTCTATCCAATTACAATTTTTTTTTAACACCCGCTACCCACCCACAAAAATGAAATACCCTAAATCTCACTAAGAATTTGAAGATTTTATTTTCGAGCATCATTGAAGACCCAATTATCTCTTCTACCCCACAAAGTACAATCAAAGATAGAGACAAATACTTCCCAAGCCTTTCTTTGGTACTTTTTTACTACAATCTGGGACCAAAGTTCAAATATTTCTACAACACCCAAACTTGTTAACCGTTGCTATGCCATTATTATAAATCATCTCTCCTAAGAACGTAACATAGACGTATCAAACTGTAATATGGTCCATGGTCTCAACAAAGCTATTGTATAAGGGACATAAGGCATTCTCAATCAATACTCCCCTTGAAACTGGATTTGATCTTGTTACACTATCTTAATAGAGCAACATTATTATTATTATTATTTTGTTTCAAAGGCATGCAATAAACAACATTTGAATTGAACCATAATGATAATAAAAAAGGAAATTCAATTACAACATGACTAGACTAATCCATCACTTACGCCTACCCAAGGATATGACGCCAAATGACTCTTTCACAAGGAATAAAAAGTATACTTTTTTAGGCATGATGTTTCCACCAAAGAGAAACAAGATGATGAAGAATATATTTTTCATGTATCCACAGAACTAGTGTACGCACTTTATACACTTTCTATTATAAATCAAATCATCACTTAATGCCTACAATCGAGCATAATCCTATATATAGTGACTCAGTCATTGATAGGATCAAATGGCAAATTTGTTTAAGTTCTTTCCATCAATAGTCCCCCTCAAGTTGGAGTATGTGTTTATTACACTCAACTTGCTAAGTAGTGCCTAAAACTGCATCAAACTCAAAGGCTTGGTAAACAAATCTACAGGCTATTCTTTAGTCCTAATGTCTACTATTTTAACCAACCCTCTTTGAACATTTTCATGGATAACATGGCAATTGATTTCTATGTACTTCACGCACTCATGAAACATTGGATTCGAAGCTATGTGTATAGTTGTTTGATTGTCATAGAATAATGTAACTGACCATGTATGACTTACATTCAAATCCTTCATTATCTTTTATAACCATGTTATTTCAAAGCATGTGATAGCCATATGGTGAAATTTTGCTTCTACAATTGAACAAGCTATTGTACTTTCTTTCTTTCTTTCCCAGGAAAATGGTGCATGTACAAGAAAATGCAAAATTGAGTTATTGATCTCCTTGTGTCTTTGCAAAGTTCCTAGTCAACATCGCAAAAGACTTTCAACTCCACTGGTCCCATGGATGGGAAAAAAATTCCTTGGCTATGTGTTTGCTTGATATGTTTCAGGACCTTATGTGCAGCATCAAGGTGTGGCTATGTAGGCTTGTCCATGATTGGCTCAATATATGACCAACACATAGAAGGTTTAGTTTCATAATAGTGAGATATATGAGCCATCCCACAAGACAATGGTATTGAGATGGATCCTCCAATAAATCTCCAATTGTCTGTGTGAGCAACAGGTTTTGATCAACCAGAAAGTGTGAGGCTTCCACTCCAAGAAACTTCTTACTTTGAGAATTTTCAAGGCATATTTCCTTCAACATAATGTAATGCCTTGTTTCGACCTAGCCACTTCTAATCCTAAAAAGTATTTTAGTTCCCCAAAGTCCTTCTACACCTCTTTCTTTAAGCACAAGGCCAACTAAATTAATTAAAGCTTCTATTTCAGTCAACTCAAAAGATAGAATTTCTTTTAATTTCAGCTGCACCTCTAACTTTATAATTTCTTGCAATTTAGTTCTTTTCCTCCACAAAATTCTGGCCAACTCTTTCAACATGTCCCTTGATTTAAATAAAATAAAAACTAAACAAGAGAGAATAATAAATCACTTATTTAAAACAAAACTAACCTAAAATATGTGCAAAAGTTAAGACACAAACTAAGTTGATCATCAAGAATTGATATCATTTGAAAATTAATACTTTGGTTAATTGATAATTCCTTGAATTAGCCTTTTCCAAATAAAATATTTTTATGAATTTTTTTCCATACACAACTTGAAAAATAAAAATTATAAGAATTATTTTTTGTAAAAATTATTTTATAAGTATTTTTAAGCTTTTTAAATTATGGAAATCAATTGATATACAAATTAAGGAAACAACCACTCTATTTAAAAACTATTAGTCTATATTCTCTTAATTTTTTAGAATTTTGAAAGCCATACCAAGGAGTTGAGAGTTCAATAACTGTTTAACTGACAAGTTTAATCGAAATTGACAGTTACACCATTCAACCAATTCCTGCCAAACTTTCTGAGATATTTGGTAATGGATCAAAAGGTTCCTGGATCTCCAAGTGAGAGTCACACAATGGATATTCCATCTGAATTTAAGGCATTATTCTTTTTGTCAAATTCTTGGTAAATGGCCCTGTGTTGCTTTCAATGCAGAAATATTAAGTTTTGATGGAACTAGTTGTTCTAGCTAAAATTAACAGCCATACAAAAAAGGCACAAGTCATTTGGATATACTATACAACCTCAAAACCAATTCTTAACAGCAAGGCTAAGTTATAATTCACTCTATCTAGTTACAATTTAATTTTGAATACCTGCTACCCACACACAAAAATGAAATACCTTAAATCTCACTAAGAATTTGTAGATTATTTTTTTGGATATCATTGAAGATCCAATTATCTTATCTCCCTCACAAATTCTAATATGAGATAGTGACAACAACTTCCTAAGCCTTTCTTTGGTACTTGCTTAACTGCAATATGGGACGATAGTTCAAAAATTTCTACAACACCCAAACTTGTTACCTGTTGGTATGACACTATTTATACATCATCTCTCATAAGGACACAACGTTGTCACATCAAATTGTAATATGGTCCATGGTATCAATAAAGCTATTGTGTATGGGACATAAAACATTCTCAATCTACACCCCCTCGAAACAGGATTTGATCTTGTTACACTATCTCGATAGAGCAACATTATTTTTTTTTGTTTCAAAAGCAATATACAACATTTAAATTGAACCATAATGATAATAAAAAAGAAAATTTAGTTAAAATATGACTAGACTTTTCACTTACCCAATGATGCAATGTCAAACAACTGTTTCATGAAGAATAAAAAGTATCTATTTTTAAACATGCCATTTTCAATAAGAGAAACAAGATGGTGAAGAATTTATTTTTCATGTATTCACAGAACCAATTTACACACTTTATACAAATTCTATTGCAAATCAAATCCTCACAAAAAGCCTAGAATCAAGCATATATACAATGACTCATATCATTGTCAAGATCAAATAGTTGATGCGTTTAGATTCTTTCCTTCAATACTCCCCCTCAAGTTGGAGTCTTTGCTAATTGCACTCAACTTACAAAGCAGTGCCTCAAACTATGTCAAACTCAAAGGCTTGGTATAGATAAATATGTAAGCTGTTCTTTTTTCTTAATGTGTGTTGTTTTAATCAACGCTCTTTGCACCTTTTCATGCACAATGTGGCTATTTATTTCTATGTTCATCATGGGCTTAGGAAACATTGGATTTGAAGCTATGTGTTTAGCCACTTGATTGTCACTGAACAATGTATACTAGCCCTATGTGACTCAAATTTGAATATTTCATTATGTTCTGTAACCAAATTATTTCACATGTTGTAGCCATAGAGCAAAATTTTGCTTCTACACTTGAATGAGCTACTTTACTTTGTTTCTTCATTTCCCAGGAAGTTTATGCATGTTTAAGAAAAATGCAATATCCAATTATTAAACTCCTTGTGCCTTTGCAAAGTTTCCAATCAACATTGCAAAAGGCTTTCAACTTCAATGGTCCCATGGATGGGAAAAGAATTCCTTGACCAAGTGTTTGCTTGATATATTTGAGGACCTTATGTGTACCATCAAGGTGTAGCTGTCTACATTGTTCATGATTGGCTCAATATTTGAACAACATACACAAGGTCTGGTTCTATAAGGGTGAGATATATGAGATGTCCCACAAGTCTACAATATTGAGATGGATTCCTTAATAAACCTCCATTTGTTTGTGTGAGAGACAAGTTTTGATCATCCAGAAAGTGTAAGGCTTTCACTCCAAGAAACTCTGTATCTTCAAGAATTTCTAGGGCATATTTTCTTTAGCATAATATAATGCCTTGACCTGGCCACATCTATTCCTAGAAAGTATTTTTAGTTCCCCAATGTCCTTCTGCACCTCTTAAAGCGCAAGCCCAACTAATAAATTGAAGCCCCTATTTCAGTCAATTGCACCTCTTACTTTATAATTTCGTACAATTTAGTTCTTTTACTCCTAATCAAGTCCTTTGACAGACCCCTTAAATAGGGAAAAAATTTAAGACACAAATTAAGCTGATCATCAAGAATTGATATCATTTGAAAATTAATGCTTTAGATACTTGATAATTACTTGAATCATTTATTGCAAAAGAAAATATTTTTATGTAGTTTTTGCATGCCCAACTTAAGAAAATAAAATAGAACTATCAATGTTTTGTAAAATTTTTTATAAGTATTTTTTGAGCTTCTTAAAGTATATAGCTTAATTGATATACAAATTAAGGAAACAATCACGTTAATTAAAAATTATTACTCTATTAATTTTTCAGAAAAAAAAAAGTTACAGTAACAGTAAATTATGAAAATTCGAATGCTCGCAAATCATAAGCATAGTCCTAAATTTTATTTAGCATTATTATAAACATGGAAATGAAATCGGAATAGCGGGCATATATTCGGGTGAGAACTTCACCAAGTACCAACAAATCAAACACAAATAATGAAACAAAAAAAAAACAGAAAACTCAAATGAACTTAAAAGGAAAGCACACATGTCTTTTTCTTCGAAAAATAAAACATGAAGCAGCAAACCCGCTCTCCGGGGGGGAAGATATGGTAGCACGGGTCCCTCGGTAATTTTCATTTAAGGTTGTTTAAGTTTGACGACGGCCTCCCAGAGGGACGTTGTTTCGGCCCCCATGGCCAGGGCAGCCTGTAAATTGCCGTATGTTTCGACGCACTGGAGGCCGGATCTACTATTTTTCCTGTCGATGACGCCCCATACGGTGTCGTCGAAGTGGCCCGCCTCGCGGATCTCTGCGTAGCACGTGTTGGAGTACCAGGGCCCCCACACAGTGGACCAGCACATCATGCAGTCGACGTCCGCCGCGCCGTCGAGGCCCTTCAGACGGTACACCACCGACCCATTGGAGCCCGAAGCGGCCCCGGCAGTTTTGGTGTGGAAAAAGGCGCCCCATTGGCCGTTGGCGATCTCCATGGGATAGGGGGATTCGCCGATGTGGCCGAACCAGTCGTAGGTGCGGACGAATGTCATGGTCTCTCCCGTGGCGTTGTAGATGAGGCACTTGGTTGAGACGCCATTCCCGGAGCTGATCTTTAGGTTGTCCACATAGGTGCGGGCGTTGACGGACTTGTTCTCGGCGTTCTTCATGTTGAGCGCCACCAGGGCTCGGTCGTAGCGCGTTATTTTCTTGCCCTCGTACTCCGGCAGCGCCTCCAAGGTCATGTCTGTGACGGGGTTTCCGAACACGTTCGTCGCCATTTCCCTGCAGAAGATGATGTACTCTAGTTTTTAGCTAGCTACACAGATAAAATAGTTAGCTCCCCACTCGTTAACGTTGATGGGCTTATATGCTTCTGCCTCGAGTACTTATGGTCAGATTCCTTCTAGGTGTCAGAAGACAATAAGAAGAAAAAAGAAAAAACATGCTGGATGAGGATCCTTAAAATACGGTGGGTGTAGAGGAAGGAATGGCTCGCAACCGCTATTGCACGTTACAGGTTACATGGTGCTTATATTAGGTTAATTGGTAACGAATTCAGGTACAGTGGAACGGGAATGAGTTTAATTGATACCATATTTATCTTTTGTGTTACTATAATTAAGTTAAGTGGTACTAGATTCAAGTTATATGATATAGGAATGAGGTTAAGTGGTACCAGATTTAAGTTATGTGCTTCCCCGTTTAAGTTTATGTGATATCAAAATTAAGTTTATATGGTATTAAATTCAGGTTATATGATACTAGATTCATGGGAACCAAGTTTTGTGGTTCCTGGTTGAGGTTCAACTTATATCATATTAGGGTTCAAGTGGTACAATATTTAGGTTAGGTGATATCAATTATTGTTTCTAGTGGTATCATATTTAGATTAATTAGAATCGGGTTTAGGTCAAGTGGTATATTAGATTTAGGTCAAGTAGTATCAAATTGAGGTTAATGGTAACATATTTAGGTTCAAGTTGCATTAGAATGGCATTAAGTGGTAGTAGATTTAAGTTCAAGTGATATCATATTTAGGTTAAATGGTATTAGATTTAGGCCAAGTGTTATCACATATAGGTCAAGTAGTATCAAATTTTAGGTTTAAATGGTATCGGAATAAGGTCAATTGATAACCGATTTAGGTTTAAGTGGTGTCATACTTAGGACAAGTGGTATCGCACTACTAAAAAAAAGAGTTTTAGCAATGGCTATTAGCGACGGTCTGTCATCTCTAAATTGAGGTTAGCAACGGCTAGCTGCTACTAAACTTATTGTGGCTCATTTACTCACCGCTAAATTATTAGCAACGGCTACTGTCGCTATTTAGCAATGGCTAGCATTCACAAAGGCGACGGTCACTAATTATCCAACACCTGCCTCTTGCCGGTAAGTTAGCGACGGTTAGCCATCACTAATAAGTTAGTGAAGGCAAATCGTCACTAAATTTAGTAACGGCTAGCTGTGGCTAAGTTTGTAAAATTAATGACGGTCAGCTGTCACTAATTTAGCGATAATTTGCCTTCACTAAATTTTGTAACAGACAGTCATCACTAATTTAGTAAGCTAATTATCGCTAATTTAATGAAAGCAGATTATCGCTAGTTTAGTGACAGTTAGCTATCCCTAGTTTGTGACAGTTGACTTTCCTAGTTCATACAAACAATTTGAAAAAGCTTGCCCTATCCATTTCTTAATCCTCTTACATATATTCCAATATTGTCATCGATTCCACACAAGTGCAACAAGTAGGGTAGTGAAGCAGTTTTCGTTAATCAAAAATATGATTTATACAATAACATGTCATTCGACTATTAAAACACATAAGGTTACAATTTTCTCTACAACACAAAAACTGAGCTCAAATTCCTCATACCGCTAGATCGAGCAAAAGATTCTTCAGGCAAGATTATGGAAACAATAATGAGCCTCCCGTTTCCTAAATCTACAACATATAAACCATTATTCACAGAAGAGTCAATAAATTCAAGTGCATGTGTAAATATCAAACATACTGCAAATAACAAAAATGAATTGATCGCAAATGTTTCAGCTTATAGCAACCTGCTGCACACCATACAAGTTATGAAGTAGTTTGCTCAAACTAACAGTGTTTTACCAAGCAAACTAAACGGGCATAAATTGCTTTAGCAAACAAGTGGCTTATAAAAAAATACTATGCTTTTTTGTGTGTACGATAGATCCCATCTGGTGTCAGTTGAATTCCATGTGAGCTTCAGTGCTTGAACAAGTTGATTTCTCAAAACTTGAAATGCTTCTACCCTCATTGACAAAAATCTAAGAAACTTCTTAGTAAGTATGTTTTCAAGTTCATATGATTGCTTCACCTGGTTAAAGGGAAAAAAAAATCACACAGAAGCGAGAAACTTTAGCAGAACACAAAATAATATAAGGGAAAATGAGAACAACAAAATTGACACAAAAAATATATTTGGGTACTATGAAAATGTTCATCCAAATTTAACGTTGTTATATGGATTTATATTAAAATGTAAAACCCTATCACCAATCCATCAAACTAGGCCTAGTCTCCACTAGCTAGAATTGGTTTAAAAAAATTTTCATATCTACCATATCTCAGTTTTGCTCCATTGGAGGCAACTACCTACAATAGCTCCAAAAGAACACTTTCTTATTCTGGTATTTCTGCCCAATTAAGTTTTGCTATACACCTAACCTCTTTTCCTCTTCCTATAATAGAGTTATCTCAAATAATAGAACTATTATACAAGGCCGTAGACATCAGGCAACCAAAAACATCTTCATTCCTAGCCTGATATGCAGCAAATTCCATCCAATCTATTAGACCCGAGGAATGACAACAAAGTTGTTTGAAGTCTAATTCCAATTTAAGAAACTCGTTCCACCATCCATAACCCAGCAACGTCCAATCATAACTTTAAAAAGCATCAAAGGATGAGAACATGGCAATCGATACAAGAAATAAATAGAAGGCCCAGGCCCATTACTCACTTGAACTCGCAGGACCTACAAGAACTCCTTGAGCCGAGCCTTCTTTTTTGCCACTTTCGTCTTTCACATCACTCTCAGATTTTTGTATCCTAATTTTGCATTTAGATTCAAATTCCACAATTTCCTTTTTCATTTTCTCAAGCGCTTCATTAAGCCTTGCAATTACCTCCTCAAGCCCTTCTTTGTTGCGCTGCACAGCAGGAAGGACTTCTTTGATGGTTCTCTCCACAAGCACACCACCAATCATACGATAACACCTTCTTGCTGGATCAAGTGGCTGAATCACATTAATGACCAAAGAATGCTCACTCACTTCCATCTCCAGCTTTGTGATCTTTGAGTATATCTGATTTAGTTCAGATCTCATACTAGCATACATATTTGGAACCATTTGTTCATTTACTAACAAGCTGATAGCTCTGGTAAGGACAATGCAAAATAAGAATGAGACTAACAAGTAAAACAAGAAGCTATTTTATGTAGTGAAATTGTATCCTCACCATCATGACAGCATGCTCCTTACTCTCTCCCTTAGCCTGAAGCTGAGATACTTCAGCAGCAAAACGATCCAAAAGATCTCTCTCCCTTAAGCACAAAGCATCCATCTGAACCAGTATATATCAGGGTCCATGACTCCCACTCAATTTATAGACACTTGGAAAATATTTTCTAAAAATACTGATCACCTATGACATTACAGTTTTACCTGGAACTGGCTGCTTCTCAACGTGGAGCTTGGTAACTTTGCTGGAATGACTGCGTAAGGTCCATTCATGTGTTCTAGACGCAACCCTTTAAATAGTTTCTTTCTCTTCTGAGCTGCCACATATTCTTCAAGGAGTGCCTTACTGACCTGTGATTAAGCATATATCCTTCAATTTCACAATGCAACTTAGTACTTGAACCTTCTAAATGGATTGAGACGCATGGCAATTTGTAAGCTGGGCAAGTTTATATGATGAACAGGTCTACGGGAGAAGTTTGAGAGGAAGGAACAAACACCCCTCGAACTACTTTCAAGCTAACAGCCAAGCAGGACTCATCGCTAAACTTTCACTTCTGGACTAAATTAGAAGAAAAACCAATTTGCACAAAAGTAAACAACAGAATCACCAAGTAATCACAAAAGTAAATCCACCAAAATCAGATTTACGCACCTAAACCTATCTAAAACCAACAACAATTAGATTTGCAAAATCAGATTTGCACCTTGCAATGATGAAAAAATCACCGCTTCATCCATCATCATTTTTTTGGCGAGGACGGCGAAGAGACCGAGGAGAACGACGAGAGGCCAACAGAGGGCTGTGGACGGGCGGCGTGATCGGAGGGCACGAACAGCGGCTATGGAGAAGGCCGAGGAGGCGACGGTGGTTGTCGAGGCGAGGAGATGATGATAGCTGTAGAGAAGGATGAGGAGGCGATGGCGGCTATGGAGGTGAAAAGGCGACGGTGGCTGTGGAGGGAGGGTGACGGAGAAGAAATGACTGGAAGATGAGAGACGGATCAGAGTTAAAACATTTTGAACTAGCGACACCTCACAAATAGGAGCCTATCGAGGGCAAGTCACAGGTACTAGGCATAAGTTAGTGACTAGCGAAGACAAATCTTCACTACTTTTAATCATAATTAATTTAATTAGTAAGATTTAATAAAAATAAACTAAAATATAAAATAAAATGATGAATTTAGTTAGAAAGATTTAATAAAAATTAAAATAAAATATGAAAAGCTTAACAGCATATAAGTAATTGATAGCTTAATTATTTTTTGAGAAAAATAATTAATAAGATGAAAGAATTTTGTAATCATAAAAAAAAATTATCTAAAATTATAATCTATATTTTTTATAATCTATAATTTTTAATAACTATATAAACTTATTAATCCATACTTAGTAAAAGCTAACCATCACTAATTTTTATGATTTTATCAAGGATAACCTGTCACTAAATTTATCGAATGCTAGCTGTCACTAAATTTATCGAATGCTAGCATTCGCTAATTAGTGACAGCTAGCCTTCATTAATCTTTTTTCCCATTTTGACATTGTTTCCTCTTTCATCTCCCTCTTCTGTTTCTACCCCATTTATGATTAGAGGGGATGATATGCAATCAAAGATAAAATTAAATCGGGTTTTTAAAATTTTTTTAATTAATAATGCCTAATCGTCTCTAAATTAGTAAAGGCAAACCGTCACAAAATTTAGTGACTAACAACCGTCACTCATTTAGCGAAGGCAAAATGTCACTAAAAACAAAATGGAATAACAATCTTATTAGCAACTAGTTGGGATATTAGCGAAGGTACGCCCTTGCTAATTCTTAACATATTATTAAGAGTAAACCATCACTAAACATTACTGATAGCCAATTGTCACAAAAGCTTTACCAGATTGTTAGGTACACATCTCCACTACATTATATATATTCAAAAAAGTTATCTATGTTAAAGGAGATGACAACTTAGTATAAAAAATGATTAACATGCGATAGCTCCTACACATTTAATGTGAGTAAGTCATTTTTAATTGGGGCATACTTTAATGATGGCTGGCTGTATATACTTCATCAGTTTTTAGAGAGGGCTATATGTGACAAAATTCGAAAGACACTTTCCAATTTAGCAACGGACAACTATTGCTAAACTTTCACCGGACTTTTAGTGACTATTTTTCATCTCTAAATAGTTACTGTTTTTAGTCATCACTAATTAAGCCGTTGCCAAAAACCTTTTTTCAAATAGTGTCAAATTCAGGTCAAATGGTATTTTAGTTCATGTGTTATCAAATTTAGGTTTCAAGTGGTTTTGGATTTAGGTCAAATGATATCAGATTTAGGTTCAAATGATATTATATTAAGATTAAATGGTAATAGATTTAGGTTCAAGTGGTATTACATTTAAGTTAAGTGCTATCAAATTTTGGTCAAGTGGTATCACATTTAGGTTCAAATGGTAGCATTTATATGTCAAGTCGCATTGATTTCATGTTCATGTGGTATTAAATTAAGATTCAAGTGACATCAAATTAAGGTTTAAATGGTATCATGTTTAGGTTAAGTGGCATGAATTTTATGTTCCTGAGGTATAAGGTCAAGTGGTATCATTAAGTTTAAGTGGTATCAGATTTAGGTTTAAGTGGTACCATGTTTAGGTCAAGTGGTATGAATTTCATATTTCTATGGTATAAGGTCAAGTAGTATCATTAGGTTTAAGTGGTTTCAGATTAAGATTTAAGTGGTACCATCTATAGGTCAAGTGGTATCAATTTCAGACTTAAGTGATATTAAATTGAGCCTCAAATGGCATCAGATTTAAGTTCAAGTGGCATCAAATTAAGATTCAAGTGTTACCATGTTTAGGTCAAGTGGTATGAATGTCAAGTTCCAATGGTGTCCGATTTAGGTCACTTGGTATTAAAGTTGAGTTCAAGTGGTACTATCTTTAGGTCAAGTGGTGTCATATTTAGGTTAAGTGGTATCAGATTTAGGTAAAATGGTATCAAATTAGATCAAGTGGTTTCAGATTTAGGTCCAAGTGGCATCAATTTCAAGTTCCAATTATTGCATATTTAGGTTAAGTGTGGTATGAGGTATAGGTCAAGTGTTATCAGATTTGGCCCAAGTGGTAGCAGATTTAGGTTAAAATTGCATCAAATTAAGGTTTCAATAGCACCCAATGTAGGTAAAGTTGTATCATAGTTAGGTTAAGTGATTTCCAATTTAGGGTTGGTACCAGAAATTTGTTGAAGTTGCTATGTGGAACTAGATATTGTTTTAGGTTTACAGTTTAGGCCTTTCTAGATGTATATATTTATGTATTTATATAATTTATATAAGAATAATGCTAGAGTTTAGTTACATTTATTGATTCCACAAAACCTACAAACAAATACTAATTAACAGAGGAATATTTTTATCGGACCTCTTTAATTTTAATTATCCAACAAAAGCTTCTATCCATACGGATTTAAAAGAATTTACTTTGGATAAGTCAAATATATGCTCTCTATCCATTATGTCTATATATATTTATATTCCAATAGTACCTTTCATACATACAACAAGTATGAAAATATCAAATGTCACATCTCATAAAATTAGAGACATGTATAAATTAGATATCAGATATATACAAACTCAAAGTACAAAAAAAAAAAGTGAGGGATCTGCATAAATAATATAAGACATATGCATAAATAAAATTACAAACATGTTACCAATATATTCAATAGTATATACAAACTCACCTCCTATACGAAAAGGGTTACGAACGCATCAAATCCTTCCTCCCACTAAAATTAAAGATATGTACAAATGAGATGACAAATATGTATGAAACTCAATGTATAAAACAAGTAATGGGTATGTACAAAATATCTACTATATATGTAAAAATGAGATTAGAGATATATTACAAATACATTCAATTGTATGTACGAGTTAAATATTTCATCCACAAAATAGCTATAAACACATCAAAATGCATTTTTCACCAAAATCAATGATATGTACAAGTCAGATAAAAATATATATAAACTCCAATATATAAAAAAAAATTGAAATGCAATTCAAAAAATAGTGAGAAATATATATAAATCTTAGAAGACCTATGCACAAACAAAATTCTGAAAACTATTGGTTTTATATTTAACTATACGCATATTAAATATTTTCATACACATTATTTCATATGCATATTACTATTAGACTTCAATTTTTTAGACATTCAACTATCAGCATTATTTCATAGCTTGTTCATATAATTTTTCTTATGTATACATAAATTTACATTCATTTGAAGATATTGAATGAAATGAAAATTATGACAATAATTTAGTTAATAGTAACACTGTACGATATGTATGAATTTAATGTACAAATAATATTATAGATTTGTACAAATGACACAATTGATATGTATATTTGGTATCAAAGATTTGCATAAATTATGTGAAACATGGATAAGAATAACATTTTTCATATAAACATGCTGTTGACACCCAATTTTGTCCGGGCATTGACTTTTGTCTAAGTTTTAGGTTAAGAAAATTAGTTTAGGAGCATTTTTATTTTTAGGGGCATTTTAGTCTTTTTAGGTAATTTTTGATTTTTTTTTTTATCATTTAAGGTAGAGATAGGAATTAATTTAGTTTTGATACTAATTTGGAGTCTTAAAAGTCTTGTAGGGTCAATTTGGGCAAAAAGAGAAAGTTTGGGAGAAAACGGGAGATTTTTAGAAAGTTTTGAGCAAAATTCAAAAGTTTGGGGCAAATTTTCCAATTTCAGAGAGTTTGAGCCAAATCTGGAGATTTTATGGAATTTCTAGGAAAATCTGGGGATTTTTGCAAAGTTTTGGGCTAATCTGACAATTCCTGAAAGTTTTGGGTCAAATTGACATTCTCACAGAATTTAGGGCAGAATAGGCAGATTGGGAGTTTTATTGGACTGAAACTAGTAATTTCACCAGATTATATCCTAATTGGAGTAAACTTCTTCAAATTTGATTTGGATGGATTTTAAACTCTAAAAAGCAGTGTTAATCACCTTTTAAGCCCACACTGGTATAAATATGGCTCAGATTTCGAGAGAAAATGGGAGAGAAAGTTCAAAACCCTAAGCTCTCTCAGAAAAAGGTCAAACTGCAGCCTAAGCCCCCTGGTCTCACAGCCCCTCTTCCCAGAAATCCTAAGTTCTTGCCATCTACGCCGTCATCCCTGGTGTTTCTCTCTCCCTTGCTGTTCTCTGTTGCCCGACGCCAGCCGTTCAACGCCGCTCCACGCCGTGCCAGCCTCCTTGCTCCGTCACGCCGTCACCTCCAGCCTTCATTGCTCGTCCTCCCTGTCGCGGCGCGATCCTAACGCCGTCCACCGTCGTCCGTTTCGCCACCGTCACCGCTGCCATCTCTGTCTCCTTCCTCCTCGGTCCGCCACCAGACTCGCCGTCATCCCTACGTTGCGCCGTCGCCTCCCCCGCCTTCGCTAGGCCACTGAACGCACGAATCGAAGGAGAAATCGAGCACGATCCGCTTCCCTAGTCGTACCCGACCCGTTTTCGACCCAGATCCGACCCGAATAGTCATCCTTTTTGGTATAACCTTAATCTAGTCCTCTGAGTTTTTATTTCGCTCATTAAGTCGCTAATTCTTTTCTTTTTTCTTTCAGATCAATCACTGACAGCAAGCTTTTCTTTGTTTCTTTTTATTTGTTTGTTTTGGGCACCCATTAAACTTAGATTTTTCTTATTTTTCTCATTACACAGACATTAACAAGAAATCAAATGAAGGTAACTTTTTTTTTATTTTTTAGTACTTGACATTTATTTTTTAGAATATCTGTTTTCGGTGGTTTGATAAAATCCCGAGACAGATTGTTTATTCCATATTCGGTTGGTCTGATAAGATCCCCGGTTTGGAATTAAATCGGTTGGTCTGATAAGATCCCCGGTTTAGAATTAAAAAAAAAATCACTTTAAATCAAAGATTAGGTCAAGAAATAAATAATTAGGAAAAGATAAAACTAAATCCCATTGTACCAATTCCCGAGCGCTTTAATCGGGTTATTTTAGCGTAACTGACTCACGATCTTAGAATCTGTCGCAGACCATTTTTCAGGTATCCAATCAACCTAGGAAAACTGATTGGTGGCGACTCCTAAAAATCACGTTGCTACACATGCATTGAAACATATTAGCTTATATGTAAAAATGAATAAAATTTTGATATAAAAATAATATGCCTGACATTATTTATGCAAATGAGTTTACTGATTTGCATATATGTGATCACATGTTTCTACAATTCCATATATGCAGTTGCATATGTAATGTTTGATACTAGAATTGTCAATATATGTATGAAATTTCACTACAAGAAAAAAAGGTGACTTCTGACAGAAATTTATGACAGTTAGCTGTCAGAAAATGTCATTTCTAGCGTTTAGCTGTCAGAAAGTCAACTTTGAGAAGACCTATGATACAATAGAATGGTGTTTTTTGGAGTGGGTAATGGAGAAAAATGAATTTTGGCAGTCACTGGAAGGGTTGGATTATGGAATACTTAAAGACTGCTTCAATGTTGGTCCTAGTTAATAGATCTCCCACAGGAAGATTTTCAATGGGTAGGGGTTTATGACAACGGGATCCACTCTCCCATTTTCTTTTTAATTTGGTCAGTGAAGGCTTAATGTGTTGCTTAATAAGGCTGCTGATGCTGGTCTGTTGAGGGCCATAAATGTTGCAAGGAGACAGGATTTTTTCTGGTCTCATTTGTAGTTCACAGAAGACACTCTGGTGTTTTGTGAAGCTGATGGTGGGATGCTGGTGAATGCAAAAAGAATGCTTCCAGACGTCAGCAGCTAGGGCTTAAAATTAATTTTTTTGAAAAGTACTCTCACTAGTAATGGAGTGGAGGAGGGGCTGGTGAAGTCGTTGGGTAAGGAAATCAGTTGCTAAGTTAGTCACCTTCCTTTCTATTATCTAGGTTTTCCAATTGGTGCTAATCCGCTTTCTAAAATTGTGTGGGAGCCTGTGATTGTGAGGGCTAGGAAGTCTTTATCCAAGTGGAAATCTTCTTTCATTTAAAGAGCAAGGAGAGTCAGGTTAATTAAATCTATGCTTAATAACTTGCCACTTTATTTTATGTCTTTATTTCAGATTCCAATTGGTATTGCGAATGAACTTGAAAAAATCCAGCGGAGCTTCTTCTGGGGAAAAAATCCGAACGAAACGATGCTTGCCTTGTCGACTGGAGTACAATATCAATGAGTAAACTCAATCTGTTGACCAAGTGGTGCTGGCGCTATGGCAATGAGGTTGATGCAGTTTGGCTTCGAGTTATCGTTGCAAAATATGGAGGAACCGGGCACTGTCCGCTCCCAATGAGGCCCAAGGATCAATTTGTTTCACCGGTTTGGAAGAGAATATCACACATTTCGCCAGTTTTCTAAATCTGTGGGATTGGTGGATTCTAATGCAGCAAAAGTTTTAGCCCTAAGGGAGGCCTTTTGTCTGGTGTTCAGAAGTAAATGTCTGATTTTCAACAATTTCGTGGTTGAAAATGATACCACATGTGTTGTCTCTTGGGGTTCTATAATCAAGGGGAAAGACCATGGAGGTTGGCCTACATTTTTATGGATATGGACAGGATGATCAGGAGAGGGGTACGAGTTCAAATTCTTCATATCCCTAAGGATCAGAAGAATGCAGATGCAGATAATTTGGCTAAACAGGGAGTGAATCGAAGCAGTCCCTTGGTATTTTGGTCTTAGGCCTACTTTGCTTCAGGTGTTGGCTATCTTGTATGATTTCTCTTGGTATTGGGTCATGGACATGTTATGTTGTTTCCATTGCTGGGATTGTTAGGTTCTGTAAGTCGTATCTTTTGACTTTTGGTCTGTTGTATTTTGTTACTATTGAATAAAACCGTCAGAAAATCCAACAAATAGCTGTCCGAAATTTTTTTTCCCAAAAAAAAAAACATTTTTCCAAGGTTGCAATTTGTAGTCCTTTAAATAGTTAGACTCAAAGTTTTGCCTCCAGTTTGCAAGGTCTAGAAGTCATGGACCTAAACAATAATTTTTCAGTTTTTTTTTTCTTCATAAAACTAATTACACACATAGCCTCCAGCTTCCAGAATTATGTAGTCTGGTCCCAAATCTGTACTAGTTACACCTAAACCACCCCTGGGCATAAAATTGGTGAGAAAGATAGGAAGGAAGAAAAAAGCAAAATACAAAAAGGAAGTAGAAAATAAAAAGAAACAGGAGAGGAGGGCAGAAGAAAGAAGAAGAAGAGTAAGAGAAAAAGAGAAAGAAGAAGGTAATGATAAGGAAGAAATTAAAAGAATAAATAGAAGACGTAATGATAACGAAGAGATGAAGAGAGTAGAAGAATGAGGAAGAGGAAGAGGAAGAGGAAGAACAAGAAGAAGAAGAAAGAGAAAATTTTGAGAAAGAGAAGGAAGATGGGAGAAAAAAATGAGGTTTTGATGGAAAATGATGGACTTATAATGGTAGAAGAGGAGGAAAATTTTTAATTTAAAATGAAAAATTGAAATTTTTAGTGGGATAATTTGGAGGGAAATTTTTCAATTTAGGACAGATAGCCATTGGAAATTGCCCGTTAGAACTTTTGAATGTAGAAAATTTTATTTTGATGGCCAATCTTGAGCAAAATTTTCTTTCATTGGATAGGAATTTTCTGACGGCTAACTATCGGAATTTCAAATGGTTATTCATCAGAAAACTTAAATTCAAAAAATTTCATTTTTGCATACAACTTTGGGCGGAGAGAAGTTCACCAGCAAATATCCGAGGGCTAGCTATCGGAAAGTTTCACAGGATGGTTTCCAACAGCTATTTATTACTCCCTCCGTCCCAAATTCTTTGCACCATTCACATTTTACCAATTAATCTATGATTTTTTATTTTAAACATTTTAGAATATAAATAAAAAAACTTTTATGTGTGAATGATAAATCAAGATCTATAGTTTCTAAATATATTTTTTTAATTTTTTTTCTAACAAACAATAATATAAAAAAATTCAATTCAAACTGGCCCAAAAAGTCAAATGGATCAAAGAAATCGGGACGGAGGGAGTAGAAGTTTTCAATGGCAGCAAGCTGTCGGAAAAGTGCCTGTCGGGGATTGAAGAAGTTTAGTTGTGTTTGATTTAGGAAGCAAGATATGAATAGATACAAAATATAGCACATAGGAACAAATTAGACTATAGATATATTATAGATATGTAAGTGATCTGAAGCAGGTCATCATAACCATGATTCTCGTGTTTTGCCTGAAGAATATGATAAGGTCATCGAAAGTTCACAAAGCCAAGAACAACAACATTCCATTGGTAGCCAGCATATGGCTGAATCCGGTAGTAGTGACGGATTCTAACACATCAAACCCACCATTGAACTTTACAATCTCATGCTCCTGCTGAATATGTGGATGAAACATATTGAAAAATCTTCAATCTGGCTACTTGAAAAGTTTTTGAAGACATATCAAAAAGTTCTGACTTTGAATCTTGTATTTAAAATTTTGAAAGAAATAATTTGGCAACTAATTAATCCAATCAATCGGATAGCATTTATTATTTACTAAAATTTTGCAACAAAATAATCCAACATCTAAAACAACACTTATTATTGAACAAAAAATTATTTATTACGAATAGCACATCTTACAAAATGAATATCACATTACAGAACAACACATCTATATGATTAAAACAATATTTATTACTGAATGAATAATACTTATTACTGAATAGAATAACACTTATTATGAACAGCAAATCTTATGATATGAACAATATATTACAAAACAACACATTTACATGAATAAAACAACATTTATCCCTAAATAGAACAATGTTTATTATTGAATAGGACATCGTTTATTAAGAATAACACATCTTATAAAATAAACATCATTTTATAGAACAACACATTTGTATAAATGAAACATCACTTATCACTGAATGGAACAACACTAAGGAATAAAACTATGTTTTGCTCTAAATAAAAGTTGAGTGCTTAAGCACTACTATCAACATTGTCCTTCAGCTAAGTCCAACTGGTGACAACCTCCACCACTAGTGTTACCTCAATTGTAGCATCGTCTTCTTAAATCTCCTCTTTATCAGATATATTCCTACGATGAGTCTGATTCACACTCACCTTGAACTCGTCATTAGCCACGTACTAGAAAGAGTATGATATCCTCTATTGTTCCATTCTTACAAATTTAGTGTTATGTGAAATATTGTTACTTTGAGAATAAATACTATTTGTAAATAATTTTGTTTGATTCAGTATAAGAAATATTGTTTCCTTGAGATAAATTTGTGTTATGTGAAATGTTATTCCCTTCAAACAAATGTATCATTCTATAGAGTGTTGTTCTCTGCAGACGAATATGTTGTTTAAAATGAAATGACAATTTCATATATATCATAAAAGTATTAGTGCAATGGCTGTTCTAAGAGTATTTTATTCTCAACCTTCTACATAAATAAAAATTGATCTAGAAAAAACCAGTTGACCAAATGGCAGTTTTATATTTTTTAAAATACATTATTTTCACATTTATTTCCATAGTCTCTTTAATCCAACGGTAACAGCTATTTAAATGCTAATATTCTATATGCTTCATAATCAGTTAAACAATTTTTCAGAAATTGGTTAAGCTTTTAACAACATTTTAACTTGTCAAGCTTAAAAAATAATAAAAATACTTAGTGTTAGGGCCATGCTCGTGAGCAACTCTGAACCGCATGGGCACCCCAATGATTGAGGTTCTGTAGTTTATGATTTTTTTTATTTTTGCGCTAAAATTAAATTAAAAAATACTTTGGATTATTTGCAATGAGAGTTTAAATAGTTTTTCAAAAATATAAAAAAAAATTTAAATTTTATGTAATGAGAGTTTTAAAGAATATTAAAAAAAAAAAGATTTTTTTGTGTAATTAGATTTTAAATGAAGGTAGTAAATTAAATTAAATGTTAAAAAATTTATAAAAGGGAAATGTGCCACTTCTTTTAAGAAGGCTGAAAAGAAAATATATTTTATCCTTTTTTGGACAGAAAAAGCAAAAGAAAAAATGTCATTGTTATGGTGAACTGTTAGGGGTAATTCCACCGGTTGCCACCACTATTGTTCGGGCCATGAGCGAATTTCCCACGGGACCACCCTAATCGACTTTGACTAAAAGATGAAACATTGACCATGTTAATAGTTGTGAGGTGGAAAAATTAAATAGATAAAGGAAATTTTTAAAATTTTATTATTAATTTGGGGTTCTCATGATATTTTTTAAAGAGATTTTATATAATAATATCTCTTTTATTGTTTCTATTATTAAGTGATCTGAATCAATTATAATTTCTCTGCTTTTATACTAAACTTTTAATATTCTAATCGAGGTAAACCAACTAATTAGTTTAGATATCAATATAATATAATTAGACACCAAAAAATCAGTCAGAGATACCAAAACAATAGTAGTAAATACTAGAATAATTAATTTGTACATCAACCTACCATAACCAGGTAAAAAAAAATATTGCTAAATACCAGAACAGAAACACTAGAAACCAAATCAAAAGTACTAGACATGAGAGTAATTAATTTATATATGCACCGATCTAACATAATTAGACATTAAAAAAATAATATTAAAAACCAAAACAATAGTTCTAGATATCAAAACAACAGATCTAAATATTGTTTTAGCTAATATATAACATCAATTTCACATACATTACAAACCAAATTGTGTTGATTCTATTAGTTTCATTTGAAAACGAGAGATTTTTTTCCTACAGTAAGAATTAAAATCTTAAATTTTATTTCTTCTATAATTATAAAGATTTATTTAAAATGGTAACTTTCTTGCCTAACAAAAACTATCTTACCAACTCCTTAGAGATTTATGCAAGGATTTATTTAAAACAGTAACTCCCCTGCCCTTAATGGTGAACGTCCACTCTAATTGATGGTGTAAGGACCGAAGGAAACAAGATTCATCCCAGTTTTATTACTTCGTCTAGTGGAGGAATTTAAAAAGAACACTTGCCCTGATTCCCATCGTCATTTTTGTGCAGCGATGATGAAAGCTCCGAGTCGTCATTTGCCAAAGTTTCTTGCCCTTTTTTGGGCCCAAGTGGATTACTTGAAGTGAATATATTATCAATTATTTATTTGGATAATAGCTTATTGATGTACTAAGTTGACTTTAACATTTTACATTGCCCAATTTGTTGCATATATTTACGTTTTTCTAGATGGAATGTGGGGGTCGCGTTGGAAACGAAAATATTCTATTACAAGGGCATTTTGATCGTGAGCAGGGATGACAAAGTTAAACCTGGTCTGATGATCTAATCCAACTCTTCTAAATTTAAGTACAAGCTAGCCATGAAAAAAGATTCTTAATATTCTTGCGATCCCAAATTCTTTGTACCTTTTACCTTTTAGTATTTAATCTATGATTTTTTTTATTTTTAACATTTTAGTATATGAATAAAAAAAATATTATATATGAACAATAAATCAAGATCTATAATTTTTAAATATGTTTTTTTTTAATTTTTTCTAACAAACAATAATATGAATAATTTAAGTCAAACTAATCAAAAAGATTAAATGAAGCAAAGAAAGTGGGACCGGGGAGTATATTTTTGTAGGTCTAACTAAGTAACTAGAATATTTTACATTTGATAATTATACGGACCATGTTGGTTGTTTCCAATTAATTAATCTAGAGTTTTGATTGATTATAAAATATTTACGAAGAACTAATATGTTTTTTTAAGTGCACCGGGAAATTAGATAATTTTGTATGATGTTTCTAAGTATTCTATATAAAAGAGAAGTAACAAGTTGAAAGGAAAATAAAATGATGAGTTGAAATAAGAAGCTCCAGGTGTTGTCTTTGCATGTATATGAGACTAAGCTACAGGGTTAGTAAAATTAATAGGTTAAAAAAATTCGACCAAGTGAAACTATAGTTATTTATCTCACTTGAAAGCTAGCGTGTTTGTTCCACTACTAAAATTGCTTGATTTTCCAACGGCAATTTTACAAACGGCTTTGCCGTTGGTAGTTACCAACGCGTATAACCTTTGGTATTTTTTTCCAACGTGCACGCGTTGTGTTACAGTTTTTTTTTTTTACCAACGTGCAAACCGTTGGTAATTACCAACGGTCTTAGTCGTTGGTAAAATTCCAACTTCCCAGCAGTTGGTGTTTTTTTTTTTTTTAAAGGAACTTTACCAACGGCTTTAGCCGTTGGTAAATTTTTTAGTTATACGGTGCGTTTTGATTAAATTTTGTTTTAAATCCCCCCTCCCCCCTTAAATTTTGTTTTAAATCCCCCCTCCCCCCCCCCCTCGCGCCCGAACCCAGCATCGTCTTCTCCTTCTTTTGTTCTTCTTCTTCTTCGCCTCTGTCTGCGGAAACGTTTCCTAACTCCCACACGCACACAAAGCACGTTCGTTTGACAAATTAAGGGGTGAAATTACTTCGTTGAGCTTAGTAAAACGTGGATCTGGTCTTCATTTCGTTGATCTGTAGGTTAGTGTGAATATTTTTTCAATTTTTTTTTCCAAATTTGGATCGGTTGTTTGTTGATAATGGGTTTTGATTTTCGTTGTTGTAGCTGATTTGAAGCTATTTGGAGGTATTTGAAGCAACTGAAGTCGGATTTGAGGTATGTTTGTTTAGAACGTATTTTTAATGTTTTTTATTTTCCGAAAATTAGTTAATATTGGATTATTTCATTGTATTTTGGAGTAAACTTTGTGAAATATTTGTGATTTATTGTTGTTGATGGTTGGATGTGAACTATTTCGGTGACCCATTATAATTTAACATTTATGTGCAATTTATTAGTTTTTTCTGAATTTTCGGATTAAATAAAAAATAGAAAATAATTACTTTTAAGTAAAATGTGTGGGTAATATATGTATATGTCAAAATATTGAGTTTAATTAAAAATAGTGAAAAATTTATTTTCAGTTAATTGATTAGGTGGTATATTTATTATTTGTGTAAAATTAGTTTCTATATTTAGATATAATAAATAAGTACTTTGGAAGTAAATTATTTAGGTTGTATATTTATGTGTGAAATTATTTAGTTTAATTTAAAAAAGTTAATAATATGTTGTAAGTAAATTTATTAGGTAGTTTATTTAATTGTTGTGTAAAATTACTATGTAAGTAATCTGCACTTAAATTTTTGTTTGTGTACAACGTATTTTTTATTTTTTTATTTTCAAAAAAATAGGTAATATTCCGATTATTTCATGGTATTTTGTAGTAAAATTTGTGAAATATTGGTGATATATTGTTGTTGATGGTTGGATTTGAACTAGTTGGGTGACCCATTATAATTTAACATTTATGTACATTTTCTTACTTTTTTCTGAATTTTGGGATTAAATTAAAAATAGAAAATAATTACTTTTAAGTAAAATGTGTGGGTAATATATGTATATGTCAAAATATTGAGTTTAATTAAAAATTGTGAAAAATTAGTTGTAAGTTAATTGATTAGGTAGTATATTTAATATTTCTGTAACATTAGTTTGTATACTTTGTGGATAATAAATAATTTGGTTGGAAGTAAATTATTTAGGTTGTATATTTATCTGTGAAATTATTTAGTTTAATTTCAAATAGTATGGCAAGTTGGTTGAGGTAAGTTATTAAATTTTTTTTAATTATCCGAATTAATTTTTTTTTTGGGAAAGAATATGTATTTATTTATTTATGTTGTACTTAAAATTTTAGTATTATGACTGTTGATTCTACATTTTTCTGGTGATTTAGTTGGGTCTTTCCCATTTATTTTGTGTTAATTAATTTTTGATTATGGGTAATTTTAGTGATGTCATTAAAATGTTTTTCTTCTTAGTAATTTTCTTGGATAAAATTAGATTGTGGGATAATTTCTGTATGGATAAAATAACAAACAAAGCAGTAATGATAATAATAATACTAATTTATTATTATTACTTTTTGTACCCAATAATATAAACATAATAACAGTAATTATTAACCCTTATTAATACTTGATTGTGGTAGTAGTAAGTTAGAAAATAATAAAAATATTTGGTTAGTGATAGTTGAAATAATATTCATAATAATATTACCTCGAAATAATACAAATAATAATAATTATAATAATACTAATAATAATAATACTAATAATTAAAATAAAACTAATAATTATTTGCAATTATAATAATACTAATAATAAGGATACTAATAATTATAATAATTATTAGAATTTTGTTTAAATTACGCGTTTAGAGTAACGTTTCTTTTTTTAATTTTCAGAAATTTCTTATATTACCAGGATTTTAAGTTTTTCCCCCCCCTTTTTCAGTTGCTCCCTGCATCTGTGAGCCTGAAGACGTACCCATTGTTTTTCCTCTCCGTTCGAACTCGTTCGAGGTAAGTTTCTATTTTTTTCCTTTCGAATTGAAAACGGGATTTGTGAAGGGAAATTGTTTTTAATTATTAATATTGGTAATAAAACTTATGTGTTGTCACTGTGGTTTGAATATAGTTGTTCGTATTTGAATTTGCAGTTTATGTACATTATTTGTTATATCTGTGGATATTTTTTCTGATGGATTAGAGTGAATATGTAATTTCTTTGTTCGTTGTATAATGCTCAGTTTTATGGAATGATTATTAGTATAAGTGTATGGTAATAGGTATAGTTATGGTTTAGTTGGAGTGATTTAGTGTAAATGGTTAGATTATGTCATGGTCTAATAATAATAATTATTATTATTATAATAAAACCATGTTCCAATAATATGACAATAATAATGCAGAAAAATTAAAAAATTGATCTGGAGACCAATAGAGAAAATGTAAAAACTTTAGGTATTAAGAGTTTAACAATTGACTTTGGAAAAGTTAAGAAAAAAAAGACTTATTTTACTGAAAAAATTAATTAAATCATGGTGATGACTTTGAGAAATAAGACATTAAAAAAATAACCAAGGAATTAAAGAAAAACACTATAATTTATTAAACTTAGGGTCTAATATAATTTATGAAAATAATATAGGTTCTGGAAATGTGTTTCACAAAAAAGAAAAGTTTAAGTCACAAAATAGCGAAATCGACAATCGAAAAGATATTTTCATTCGAATTTGTCACCAACCTTCCAAAAGAAGCAACCAAACCCTAAATCCACATTCTATATCCCTAAACCCTCAATTAAACCCAAAGATGTAAAACCCTAAACTTGATATACCATTAATTAACCTTAAATCCCAAACCCTAAACACTGTACCCAAAACCCTAAAATCTTAAATTAAACCCAAAATACACAAACCCATAACCATAAATTAAACACTAAGACCTAAAACCCTAAACCCTAAGTACAACCCGTTAAACCTAAAGCCTTGTTAATTAAATGTAAACCCTAAAACCCTAAATTAAACCATAAATACACAAACCTCAAACCTAAAACCCAAATTAAACCCCAAGGCCTAAAACCCTAAACTCTAATTCTATATCCCTTAACCCTAAGAACCAAAACCCTAAACCGTAGCTATTTTTATATCCCTAAATCTTACACCCTAAAATATCCTAAACCTTATACGCTTATAAACCCTAAATCCTAATTCTATATCCCTAAACCCTAGCTAAGTAACTAACATTAACTCTAAATCATAACCCTAGAGCCTAATTAAACCATAAACCGTAAAACCCTAAACCCAAATTCTATATCCTTAAAACCCTCAACCTAATATACCATTAACCCAAACCCTAAATATATATCCCTAAACCCTAAATTTCAATACTGTAATATTTATAATTCAATAATCATAAACCCTTAAAAACCCTAAATCCTAATTCTATATCTCTAAACCCCATAAAAATTCGTAATCCCTAAATCATAAAAAAATCTCCAAATTAATCCCAAATAGCCCTTAAAATAATTCCCAAAACCATAATATTGAATTAATTCAATTTACCCCAATAACCTTATGTAGATAATTTCATATACCTAAACACACATTTTAAACCCTAGACAAAATATCAAAAATATAAAACCCAAAGTCTATATCCAATACCCTTAACCTCTTAAAACCCTTAAATCCTTAAAAAAAAAATCGAAAACCCTTAACCCTAACAAAATCCCAATACACATACCCTAAACTCTAAAAAAACTTCAAACCCTAAAAAACCTTAAACCCCTAAATCAATTTACTCATTGAAAGGGCAACTGTAGTCTAATTAGGAAAAAAAATGACTAAAAAGTGACTGCAATCTAATTTTAAAAAAATGACTAAGAACAATAAGATTGAGAATAAACTTTGTCTATCTAAAAATACTGTAAACTTGAGAACGTAAACATTGAAGCATACTTTTGTTATTTTTACTAACTCAATTTAAAACTTGAGTACGTATATCATTTAATTGATTGAGGTGTTTATGATTACGAACAGATTTTTTGTGTAATGGAATCCGCCTGTAGTTAGATGTACAGTAACCGTTTCTTGCCTAGCCGAACTGGTTACACACAACAGTGGGAGTCCAGGGTGGAAGAATTTATATCATTTGCTGTAACCCACCCTGAAACTATGAGCGGGTTATGTATTCGCTGTCCTTGTCGGAAGTGTAAGAATTTGCGGTTTAATCAGGCTGATGAGGTCAGAGTTCATCTGTACAAATGGGGGTTTACGCCTTTTTACTTGTATTGAACCGCTCATGGTGAGCTATTTAATGAAGTATCAGATACGACTCAGGGTGTGGGTGGGTTTAGGGAGTTTGACCAGGGGACTTCGATGAATCCATATGAGAGGATGGTATTAGATGCCGTTGGCCCTAGTTACTCACAATTTCCGGAAGACAATGTTGTGGAGCCGAATGAAAGTGCTCAAATTTTTTTTAATCTTTTGAATTCAGCATCAACTCCTTTATGGGATGGGTGCGAAAGTCATTCTGAGTTATCTGCTGCTGTCCGCCTTCTCAACCTTAAGTCTGAGTATCACATGTCACGAGGATGCTTTAATGGCATTGCCCAACTGATGAAGGAGACTCAACCAACAGATAGTAAGATGCCATCAAATTGGTATGAAACTAAGAAATTAGTTTCCCAGTTGGGTCTGTCTCAC